>CM022302.1:25569084-26072900 GCA_011799875.1 Thinopyrum elongatum
CTCGGGGTCGGCCGGTGGGGAGGAGGACGAGGAGGCGGCGTGGCGCGGTGGCGACCGTGGGAGGGGAGGGGATGAGGACGAGGCGACGTGGGGTGGCTCCGGCGAGCGGCGTCGAGGTGGCGGGGGGGGCGCGGTCGTCGGGGCGGTGGAGGACGAGGCGGCAACGGGCGGCGGGGCCGGGAGCGGCGTCGGGGACAGGATCGGGCTCCTCCCCGATCCAATCCGGCGAGAGAGAGAAAGAAAGGGGAAGAGGAGCGAGGGGATAGGGTTAGGGTTCGGTGGGGGGGTATAAGGGGAGAGCAGGCGGGCCGGCCTGCTGGTCTGTAGCCCAGTTTGGCCAGGGGGGGTTTCTCTTTTTCCTTTTCTTTTTCTTTCTGTCTTTTTCTTTTATTTTATTTATTCTTATATCTCTGTTTTGTAAATAGTTAGGCCCCAAACCGAATTTTGTAAAACATGGCAATTGCTCCAATAAATACTAGGCATCCTCTACCACTGTCAAAAATTAGTTTGGAGTCAATTTGAGTTCACACAATTTTTATAATAATTAAAATGCATTAATCCTTACTGTTTTGATAATGTTTGAGCCAACTAATTATTTTATTAATTGTTGGTTTCAATTTTAGAATAGTCTCTGCAATATCTGTTATTTATCGAACATTTTAGTTTCTATGTTGCACAACTTTTATATTTCACTTTCATTTAGATTTGAATTTTGACTTAGGAGTTGAAATGCAATATAATGCTAATGATGATCGTGCACTGTTAAACACGATGACATGGCATAATCAAAAGGGTGATTACTGTAGTTAACCACTGGGGGTGTTACACTTTTAATAGAGAACCGAAACAAAGCATTAACACACGGTGAATACATGAATTCCTCAAACTACGGTCGTCACCCGGAAGTGTCCTGACTATTGTCACTCCGGGGTTGCCAGATCATAACACATAGTAGGTGACTATAACTTGCAAGATCGGATCTAGAACATAGATATAATGGTGATAACATAAACGGTTCAGATCTGAAATCATGGCACCCGGGCCCAAAGTGACAAGCATTAAGCATGGCAAAGTCATAGCAACATCAATCTCAGAACATAATGGATACTAGGGATCAAGCCCTAACAAAACTAACTTGATTACATGATGAATCTCATCCAACTCTTCACCGACCAGCGAGCCTACGAAGGAACTACTCACTCCCGGTGGGGAGCATCATGGAATTGGCGATGGAGAAGGGTTGGTGATGACGAAGATCGAAGATCCACCTCTCTGGAGCCCCAAACGGACTTCAGATCTGGCCTCCCGATGAAGAACAGGAGACGGCGGCGGCTCCGTCTCGTGGAACGCGATAATTCTTTCTCCCTGATTTTTTTCTGGAAAAATAGGATTTTATAGTGTCCGTTTCAGGGTCTGCGGGGCCACCAGGTGGCGACAACCCACTTGGGTGCGCCTAGAGGGGGTGGCGCGCCCTGGTGGGTTGTGCCCACCCAGGTGCCCCCCTCTGGTGGTTCTTGGCTCCATAAATTATCTTTATTCGTATAAAAATTTCTCGCAAAGTTTCGTTCCAATCCGAGAACTTTTATTTCTGCGCAAAAAACAACACCATGGTAGTTTTACTGAAAACAGCGTCAGTCCGGGTTAGTTTCATTCAAATCATGCAAATTAGAGTCCAAAACAAGAGGAAAAGTGTTAGGAAAAGTAGATACGACGGAGACGTCTCAATCACCACCGGCAAGGTCGTCACCGCCAAGTCCGCCAAAGCCCAGGTCGTCACTGCTACCGGCAGCGGTACCGCCAAGACCGCCACCGCCTCGGTGGATCGGAGTGACCGGGCTCCGTGAGTCGGGAGTGATGCCAAGACCGGCACCACCACCAATGGTAGATCCACCAGTTCCCTGGATGTTTGAAAAGACATGTTAACGTGATATATGATTGTGTTGAATAAATGGTAAGTAGCACTGGTTGAATAGTTTGGGGATGTACTAACCAGCGTAGTCCCCAGGTGCTGTGCCAGAAACTCCTCATAGGTAAGCAGCACTGGTTGTGGTCCAGGAGGTGGTGGTGGTGGTTCCATTTGAGGAACCGTCCCGGCCGCCATGCACTGAACAACGCTTTGCATGTTAATTGACCAAACAAACACGAATGTCTGAAGAAATGCAAGTGCAAATATAGAAGTGAAATGAAAGGGGCCAAACTAACCGTCATCATGCGAGTGCTCTGCTCCTGCGCTGCTAAAACTCTCGCGTGCCACGCCATGGTCTCCTGGCGTGTGTACTCCATGTAGGCCTACAGTATGACATAATGGAACTCATAAAACATCTCAATGCGGAAAATAAATTGAGCAATGAAGATAAGAGGGAAAATACTTACAGAGTGCCGCTCGGCCAGGAGGAAGTGTGACTGCGCACTGGTCATGGTCGTGCTCATGCGCTGGATCAGGCTCGAGTCGGTAGCTCGGAGTTGTGTGTAGGAGATAGAAGGAGTGATCACAGCATCCAGAACCGGCTGCCGACCGTGAGCCTTGGGCCCCATGCCCACCAACACCCTATCGTCCAGATCCACCCTAATGGGGCTAAGTGTGTCAGGATGTAACCTCAGATACCCCTCAGAGTAGGCTTTCTTCTTCTTCGCAGTCTTGCCATAGTACTTGGCCTCGCTAGGCTTGGGCTTCCTCTGCGTATGGGCGATCTCCCATGCCTCCATGTGTGAGAGCGGCCGCGTCAGTTTCTCCTCCTGCACCACCAAACAGAGCTTAGTCATACATAAGAAAGTGACGGTAAATAGAAGAAAAAGATTGTTTAATGAGGTTAGTCATACATGAAGTGTCTTGTGGAGAAAGTGGTTCCGGTTTCCCTGAGCATGAACTCCCTCCTTCCCTCGGTTAGCCTTGTTTTTTATGCTCGTAGCCGCCCAGGCTCCATCCTGACCACACAACAGATCCACCAATGCCGCCCAGGACTCGTCTTTTCCATAACACCAATTTGGACACACCTACATAATGAAAGCATAATGGCATGTCAACACGAAACGATGAAATTTACCACAAACGTCGGAATGAAAAATCTTTTATACTTACCGCCAAGTACTCGTCCCTCTGCAAGGTAATGTCCTCCCTCCGCGCTTCTTCCTTGGTCATCTTCACACCAAGAGCGTGGTGATAGTATTGCGAGATGTCCACCCAGCGCACCTCGTACTGCATCACGCGGGCCTTCTTCTTCGCTTGGCGCAGCACGTTGTACTACATCAGGCGGGCCTTCTTCTTCGCTTGGCACAGCACAATCTCGTTGGCAGTGGCCTTGTGTTCCTGAAGAACTCGATAGTATTTCTACAATCATTCATGAAACCACAATGGAAGAAGCCATGAGTTAAATCATTCATGAAACCAGAATGGACTTGTGCTTCTGAAGAGAACTCACCCAAAAATTAGTGATCACAGCCTTACCATGGGTCTCATGATCCGCATGGGGGGCCGCTTCCCAGGGGTCCCAGCTCGTGGCCAAAACCCGATGGTTTGGGTGCCTGACTGGATCCGGACAGTACAGCCCCGGCCAATGTTCCTTCAGCAAGACAGTGATGAGGCTGTTGGGAAGACGGGCCCCTTTAGGTTATATCCAGTTGCTGCAAAAGACGTAAAGAATGAAAATATTAGCATGTGACAAGCAAAATAAAGAAAAATATAAGCATGTGACAAGCAAAATAATTAAATTATTATTAAGTGGCACTTACTCTTTCCCCGTGGGCTCAATGAGCCACTTCTGCTCCTCGGTAGCAGGAATCTGCTTTGGGAGCTTTGTGTTACCACGTAGCCACCCCTTGTTGTTGCCAACCCCCTCCCCGCCAGCACCATCATCCCCTCCACCACCATCATCCCCGCCACCACCATCCTCCTCCTCCTCCTCGTCCCCCTCCATGATCTCCTCATCCTCCTCGTCCCCCTCCCCAACCTCCTCCTCCTCCTCCTCGCCCCCCTCCCGAACCTCCTCCTCCTCCTCGCCCTCCTGAACCTCCTCGTCCTCCTCCTCGTCCTCCTGAACCTCCTCGTCCTCCTCCTCCTCAGTAGAGGGTACCTCACTAGAGGAGGGTACCTCACTAGAGGATGGTCTCGAAGACAACACCCCTAAGTCGGTGAGGGTGCACTCTTTCTGTCCGCGACCCCCTCTAGTGGCTCTCCCCCCACCCCCTCACCGTCTAGGGGCTCTCCCCCCGCACCCTCCTCCTCTAGGGGCACCTCTCCCTCGACCTCCCTATGAGGAATCGTCATCAAGTAGTCGGGGGGTAACAGTACGTGCTCGACCACTTCCACTAGGAATGCCGACGACCTTGCGTAGGAAACCCGCGCCGTCGGCCTTCCCCTTGCCCATGTTCCATGAACCTGCATTGAAAAGAGAATAAACAATTAGTACATTAATATTGAAGGAAAAAGCATAATAATAAGGAATAATAAACACATTAATAAATAAGCATAAAAAGGCATATTCCTAAACCATAGAAAAAAAGATATGAAACGTACATCTGCTAGAACCCATACGAATCATCACTTTTGTAACCGATTTCTCGCTCGGTCTCATCATCACTATCAATCATATCATCTTCATTGTCTAACGGAGGAGGAGGCTCTTCCTCGTCGTCAGCGTCTTCGTTTAACTTTTCTAGCATAAGTATGTCATTTTCATTAACAATGGTCTCACCATCATTCCGTGCATCGTCATCATTTGAATCCACATCATCATCACCCAATTGTCTAAAGTCATCGTTTCTGACCACATCATCATCAGGTTGCTCTTGATAGAACACTCCCTCGTATGTCATGGGGTTAATGTTTTAGTAATCGTCTTCGTTCGAGTCCGGTAGCTTACCATGTGGCGACACCTTGAACACAACTTCCCAACCCTTTAGGTACTCTTTCTGGCCTGGGTAAGGCAGATAATAAACTTGTGTAGCTTGAGTAGCCGCAATGAAGAGATCGGCTCTGCCATAGACGGTTGATGGTTTGACTTCGACCAAACCAATGGAAGGCGTATGTCTCAGCCCCTCGCGCGGGTTGAACCATCGGCATTTGAACACATGCAGACTTAGGGTTTCGCGCCCTTTGCAGAATGTAAGCTCGTATATGTTTTGTACCCTTCCATAGTAGTCTACTGAATTTTGACCGGGGGTGTACACTCCGGTATTTATAGTTTTGGGATCAGGCCGGCTATTCTAGTGCTCCTCTGTATGGAAGTGATACCATTCACATCATACTTTTTACATGTCATGACGGTGCTACTTCTTGAGCTTGCGTTGGTTTTTCCCTTGAAGAGGAAAGGGTGATGCAGCAAAGTAGAGATAAGTATTTCCCTCAGTTAGAGAACCAAGGTATCAATCCAGTAGGAGGTACATGCAAGTCCCCAATCTATGCACATGCACGAACAATCAAACACTTGCACCCAACGCGATAAAGGGGTTGTCAATCCATTCACGGCCAATTGCAACGGTGAGATCTGATAGAGATAGGTATAAAAGATTGCTAGAACAGAAAAGTAAATAAATTGAAGCGAGATATTTTTGGTATGTTTGGTTTATAGATCTGAAAATATAATATGGAAAATAGACCCGGGGGCCATAGTTTTCACTAGAGGCTTCTCTCTTGAAGGCAAATAATACGGAAGGTGAACAAATTACTGTCGAGCAATTGATAGAAAAGCGCAAAGTTATGACGATATCCAAGGCAATGATTATGCATAGAGGCATCAAGTCCGTGTCAAGTAGACCGAAACGATTCTGCATCTACTACTATTACTCCACATATCGACCAACTCCTGCCTGCATCTAGAGTATTAAGTCCATAAAGAACAGAGTAACGCATTAAGTAAGATGACATGATGTACACAGATAAACTCAAGCAATATGATGAAAACCCCATTTTTTTATCCTTGATGGCAACAATACAATACGTGCCTTGCTACCCTACTATGTCGCTGGGTGAGGACACCGCAAGATTGAACCCAAAACTAAGCACCTCTCCCAGTGCAAGAAATACCAATCTAGTTGGCCAAACCAAACCGATAATTCAAAGAGAAATACAAAGATATCAAATCATGCATATAAAAATTTAGAGAAGATTCAAATAATATTCATAGATAATCTGATCATAAATCCACAATTCATCGGATCTTGACAAACACACCGCAAAAGAATATTACATCGGATAGATATCCAAGAACGTCGAGGAGAACATGGTATTGAGAATCTAAGAGAGAGAAGAAGCCATCTAGCTACTAGCTATGGACCCGTAGGTCAGAGGTAAACTACTCACGCTTCATCGGAAGGGCAATAGGGTTGATGTAGATGCCCTCCGTGATCGAATCCCCCTCCGACGGATTGCCGAAAAAGGCCCCAAGATGGGATCTCACAGGAACAGAGGCTCGCAGCGGTGGAAAAGTATTTTTGTGGATGCCTCTGAGGATTTTGGAAAATATGTGAATTTATAGGACGAAGAAGTAGGTCAGGATGTCTTCGAGGGGGCCACAAGCCAGGGGGCACCCCCCCTAGGGCGCGCCCCTGTGGCTTGTCGTCTCCTCCAAGGTCTTCTGACTTGGAGTCCAAGTCCAACAGGTGTCTTCTGGTCCAAGAAAAATCATCGTGAAAGTTTTATTCCGTTTGGACTCCGTTTGATATTCCTTTTCTGCGAAACTCAGAAACAAGGAAAAAACAGAAACTGGCACTGGGCTCTAGGTTAATAGATTAGTCCCAAAAATAATATAAAATAGCATATTAATGCATATAAAACATCCAAAACAGATAATATAATAGCATGGAACAATAAAAAATTACAGATACGTTGGAGACGTATCAAGCATTCTCAATCTTAATTGATGCTCGTCCTCGAGTAGGTAAATGATAAAAACTGAATTTTTGATGTGGAATGCTACCTAACATATTTATCCATGTAATTTTCTTTATTGTGGCATGAATATTTAGATCCATATGATTCAAAAAAAAAGTTTAATATTGACATAAAAACAATAATACTTCAAGCATACTAATAAAGCAATCATGTCTTCTCAAAATAACATGGCCAAAGAAAGTTATCCCTACAAAATCATATAGTCTGGCTATGCTCCATCTTCATCACACAAAGTATTAAATCATGCACAACCCCGATGACAAGCCAAGCAATTGTTTCATACTTTTGATGTTCTCAAACTTTTTCAACTTTCACGCAATACATGAGCGTGAGCCATGGATATAGCACTATAGGTGGAATAGAATATGGTGGTTGTGGAGAAGACAAAAAGAAGGAGATAGTCTCACATCAACTAGCTGTATTAACGGGCTATGGAGATGCCCATCAATAGATATCAATGTGAGAGAGTAGGGATTGCCATGCAACGGATGCACTAGAGCTATAAGTGTATGAATGCTCAAAAACAAACTAAGTGGGTGTGCATCCAACTTGCTTGCTCACGAAGACCTAGGGCAATTTGAGGAAGCCCATCATTGGAATATACAAGCCAAGTTCTATAATGAAAATTTCCCACCAGTATATGAAAGTGATAACATAGGAGACTCTCTATCCTGAAGATCATGGTGCTAATTTGAAGCACAAGTCTGGAAAAAAAGGATAGTAACATTGCCCCTTCTCTCTTTTCTCTCATTTTTTTTGGGCTCTTTGGCCTCTATTTTTTTTATTTTTTTTATTTTTCGTCCGGAGTCTCATCCGACTTGTGGGGGAATCATAGCCTCCATCATCATTTCCACACATGGGACAATGCTCTAATAATGATGATCATCACACTTGTATTTACTTACAACTCGATACTTAGAACAAAATATGTCTATATATGAATGCCTCCGGCGGTGTACCGGGATGTGCAATGACTCAAGAGTGACATGTTTGAAAATATATGAATGGTGGCCTTGCCACAAATACGATGTCAACTACATGATCATGCAAAGCAATATGACAATGATGAAGCGTGTCATAATAAACGGAACGGTGGAAGTTGCATGGCAATATATCTCGAAATGGCTATGGAAATGCCATAATAGGTAGGTATAGTGGCTGTTTTAATTGAGGAAGGTATATGGTGGGTGTAATTCACCGGCGAAAGTTGCGCGGTACTAGAGAGGCTAGCAATGGTGGAAGGGTGAGAGTGTGTATAATCCATGGACTCAACATTAGTCATAAAGAAGTCACATACTTATTGCAAAAGTTTATTAGATATTGAAACAATGTATTAGATGCATGCTCCTAGGGGGATAGATTGGTAGGAAAAGACCATCGCTCGTCCCCGTCCGCAACTCATAAGGAAGACAATCAATAAATAAATCATGCTCCGACTTCATCTCATAACGGTTCACCATACGTGCATGCTACGGGAATCGCAAACTTTAACACAAATATTTCTACCAATCCACAATTACTCACTAGCATCACTCTAATATCACCATCTTTATATCTTAAAACAATCATAAGGAATCAAACTTCACATAGTATCCAATGAACTTTATATGAAAGTTTTTATTATATCCATCTTGGATGCCATCATATTAGGACTAAATTCATAACCTAAGCAAATTACCATGCTGTTTAGAGACTCTCAAAATAATATAAGTGATGCAAGAGAGTTCAAAAATTTCTATAAAATAAAGCCACCACCGTGCTCTAAAAAGATATAAGTGAATCACTAGAGCAAAATTGCCTAGCTCAAAAGATATAAGTGAATCACATAGAGTATTCTAATAAATTCATGATTTAAGCGTGTCCTTCTTAAAAGGTGTGGACAGCAAGGATGATTGTGGCTCAACCAAACTGATAATTCGAAGAGAAATACAAAGATATCAAATCATGCATATAAGAATTCAGAAAAGATTCAAATAATATTCATAGATAATCTGATCATAAATCCACAATTCATCGGATCTCGACAAACACACCACAAAAGAATATTACATCGGATAGATCTCCAAGAACATCGAGGAGAACATGGTATTGAGAATCAAAGAGAGAGAAGAAGCGATCTAGCTACTAGCTATGGACCCGTAGGTCTGAGGTAAACTACTCACGGTTCATCGGAAGTGCAATAGTGTTGTGTAGATGCCCTCCGTGATCGAATGCCCCTCCGGTGGATCACCGAAAAAGACCCCAAGATGGGATCCCACGGGAACAGAGGCTTGCGGCGGTGGAAAATTATTTTCGTGGATGCCTCTGAGGGTTTTGGACGAAGAAGTAGGTCAAGAGGTCTTCGAGGGGGCCACAAGCCAAGGGGACGCCCCCCCTAGAGCGCGCCCCTGTGGCTTGTCATCTCCTCCAAGGTCTTCTGAGTTTGAGTCCAAGTCCAACAGGTGTCTTCTGGTCCAAGAGAAATCATCGCGAAAGTTTTATTCCGTTTGGACTCCGTTTGATATTCCTTTTCTGCAAAACTCAAAAACAAGGAAAAAACAGAAACTGGCACAGGGCTCTAGCTTAATAGGTTAGTCCCAAAAATAATATAAAATAGCATATTAATGCATATAAAACATCCAAAACAGATAATATAATAGCATTGAACATTCAAAAATTATAGATACGTTTGAGACGTATCAGACGGCAGGGTCAAAACCCATGGAAACCCATCTCAATTCGTCATCCATAGATATGTTTGGATCTTTTCCCTACAAGTATAATTGAAATTGTTGGGTGCATTAATGAAGTAATAAATGTTGAACTAGGTATTTAATAGGGGAATGTGGAAAATTACTTTCTCCATGAACCAAGCAACAAATTTTTTACGTCCAGGGTTTCCATGACGGAGAAGAGTAAGTGCCTCCGCCTCAGTAGGAGGAATCATTCCCGTCCATTCCTCTTGAACGAAATCACTAAAAGAAGAAAAGCGGTGTTAGACCGGGACTAAGTGAACATAGAACATGATGATGTGCAAGACATAAAGGAATGGTGTAGTGATATTACCTCATCCACACTTCCTCAAGTTCCTTGATGTTGTGCAAGACATAGAACATGAGGTCCTCCCACTCTTGTCGTGGCGTGTTATAAGGTTTCGAGGACCCAGCCCTGCCACTTTGCCCGTTGAATAGATGGAGCTTGGGTTGATACTTGGGCTCTTCTATATTGTATCAAGGAACCTTATTATGTAGATGGGGAAGGTCTGGATAGTACGATGTCCTGAGGTCTGACACCTCCTCTAGGATAACAGCCTCAGCTATGGAAGCTTCAATCTTAGCTTTGTTTCCACATTTCTGTCGGAGATGCTTGTTCTGTCTCTCAAGGCCGTACTGCCAACGATTCTGCACAGGCCCCCCCAACAATACCTCGTTCACGAGGTGCAAAATGAGATGTGTCATCGGAGTAAAGAAGCCTGGTGGAAAGATCTTCTATAGCTTGACTATCAACTCCGGTGCCTTCTTATGCAATTGTTCAGTCACGTATTTACTTACTTCTTTAGCACAGAGCGCGCGAAAGAAATGGCTTAGCTCGGCAAGCACTCGCCAGACATGCTCGGGGACATAGCCTCGAAACATCACTGGCATTGTCCGTTCAATCCATACATGGTAGTCATGACTCTTGAGCCCGGTCACTTTGCCTGTTGAAAGATTGACTCCCTTACTTATATTCGATGCATTACCATCGGTGAACTTCAAAATGAGTTTCAGCTAGATAAGTACTTCCTTCTTTTCTGGTGGTTTAAGGAAAAAGTCAGCATCTGGCCTGAACCAGTTTCTTCGACCGCCTGTGGGAGGCTTCATGTTTAGACGTGGTCTATCACAAATTCTCTATTGATCGGCTCTAGCTTTAACGTTATCCTTTGTGTTATCAAGAATGTTGAGGATCGTGCGGAAAAGGGACTCTACGACATTCTTTTCGGTGTGCATCACATCGATGTTGTAAGGAAGTTTGAGGTCCTTGAAATAGGGAAGCTTCGAGAAGGGGGTAATGTGAGTCCATTTGTGCGTCTCACCATATACCTCGAAGCCTTTGTCTTTGCCTTTGCCTTTAGGCTTCAGAGCTTTTAGCTGAGCAAGAACATCTGCCCCCGAAAATGTTGGAATCTCGGTTACTTCATGGACAACCAGCCTTTCGTGAAGTTCTTCTTGTCTTCCCTATCTTGATGGTCTGGAAGGAGGAACTATCGATGCAGGTCAAAAGGCTACATACTTGCCACCCTTATTCAGCCAAATCAAACGCAGAGCCTGCATGCACACTGGGCATGGCATCTTCCCACTTGTACACCATCTGCAGAATAGAGCATAACCGGGAAAGTCATGCATGCAATAGTGCAACCAAACTTTCATCAAGAAATTTCTATGCAGATCCTGGTCGTATGTCAACCTCGAAAAGTACCAAGAATGGTGCAAATCATCCACCAGCGGCTGCATAAACACACCCAATTGCTTCACCGGGTATTCAGGCCCCAGAATGATGAGCTACAAGAACATGGTCTTGTGTTGCATTAGGGCACTGGGAGGGAGATTGAGCGGTATTCCAAACATGGGCCAGCAGCTGTATGGATTGGACGACATACCATATGGATTGAACCCATCACCTGATATGGCTATTCTGACATTCCCAGCCTCGGCTGCTTCCTCGAGGTATTCTTTGTCGAATGACATCCATGCTTCGCCTTCCGATGGATGTATGATTTTATTTGGATGGTACCTTATACCTTCCTTGTGCCACTTCATCATTTTGGCAGACTCCTCCGTGATGAAAAGGCGCTGCTGTCTTTCTATGAAATGGAGATACCGAAGAACCTTAGCGGGAATGGCTAGCTGCCTTTTCTCACCATCCTCACCGACCACCTCAAGGTACCGAGAGGAACCGCACTCCCTACAATACTTGTCATCCGCATACTCGTGCCTAAACAAAAGGCAATTCTTCGGATAAACATGTATTTTCTCATAATGAATAGAGAGTGCCTTCATGAATTTCTTTGTAGCGTACATGCTTTTTGGCAGTTCATGACCCTCAGGGAGGCTGTTAGCCCATACTCCCAGGAATGCCTTGAAGCATTTTTGGCTACAGTCGTACTCAGCCTTGACTGCAATTAGTTGCGAGATGGCATCCAGCAAAGATATTTTGGCACCCGCATAAAGAGGTTTCTTCGACGAGACCAAGACCTCCAAGAAGGCCTTTGCGGTTGCCTCTGGCTCCTCCGGTTCATTCTTTGAAGGTGTTGCATGTGCCTTTTCTGCAGCAATGACATCATCTAGCATGTCCCTGACCCCGTCGTCTGCATAACCATCGATGCTTTGTCGCATCACCTCCTCTCTACCACGGTCCTGCTCGGCTAAGTTTATCGGAGGCATGTCAAAGTTTGGCATATATCCGTGCGTGCGAAGGTGGTCAGTCATGTCCTTCTGATTTCTATGGTGACGTCTGGCACATCTCACACAGGGGCATTGTGGGATAATTCTCATTGGACTATCGAATATCTCCTTCAAATACACATCAGTTTTCGTGATCCACTCTGATGTTACTCAATTCCGATGGATAAAACCACTGTACATCCATTGATTATCTGCCATCCTCTGCTTTATTCGGAGCCACACAACAAAATTACGGATTCATTTAAATTAATCACATCAAGTTTTTATTTTCTACCGCGTTGACGGCATTGAACCCACCTACATCTCTAATAGGTAAAGATGGGTCCTAATACCACCCGAGGATGTGTAGATTGAGTACGTTCTCCATGCTCTACCCCATTCCGAGAAAAAATTTCGGCAGCACCTCCCCGCTGTTCTCCAGATACGCGTCTCGGCAAAAAGCCAAGAGAATGTGCTTTGGAAAACAACGGGGAGGCACCACCGAAATCCTGTCTCGGAACGGGGTAGAGCATGGAGAACGTACCCAGTCTACACATCCTCGGGCTGTCCGTGGAAAACGCTGGACAATCCGAAAGAGTTGCGGTGATAAATATGCAATTGAATGCATATTTATCGATGCAACCCTTTCGGACGGGAGACGCCTAGGTTACACGACTTGACTTGAGAATGAAATCTAGTGACATGATTCGTAGCTCACCCTCGGCTGTACAAGAAGTAGTCGAACAGCGGAGGGGCGATCGGGGACCAACAGCTCCGACGACGATCACTCCACCGAGATGGAACACCACAAAATCTGCAAATTGCCCCACGACAAAAATTTAGAACATCACAAATCATAGAGCATATTTTAAAAACATATAAAGAAGCATTCATTTATTTTTTGCATCATGTAGGCAAAAAAACTAACAATATTAACAATATATTCATCATCTATCATCATTTAACAATAACCGAAGCATAAAAAAAATCATCATCTAACAATCATCATAATCTATCATCTATCAGCATCATCTAAAAATCATCGAAGCATAAAAAAATCACCATCATCATCTAACAATCATCATCATCTATCATCTATCATCATCTAAAAAAAATCCTAATAAACAAGTTATTATGAAATCATAAAAAAACAAACTATCTAACTATCATCTATTTACCAACCATCTATGTAACTGACATCTATCTATCTAACTATACAATTAAGCACTCTTATCCTCTGCAAAATCATCAAGAAAATAGAAAAAAATAAACATGCCAAGGGAGGAAAGGGAGGAAGGAGGCCGGACCGAACGGGGAGGTGTACGAGGGGGGAGGCAGAGGAGGCGCAGCCGGTGGCCCCGGCCCCGTCCGGAGCTCAAAGGTGGAGGAGGGACGTGGCCGGCGACCCTAGCAGGAGGGGGAGACGGGGTGGGGTGTCGGCTGGGACAGGACGGCGCTGGTACGGTCGGGGCAGAGGCGGCGGTCCGGCGTGGCGGGACGAAGTCGGGGCAGAGACGGCGACCGGGCGGGACGGGGGCTGGGACGGTGCGCGGGCGTAGATGGGGCGGCGCAGTCGGCAGATTTTGGGCCGGGCGGGGCGGGGACGAGTCGGGGCAGGGCGGCGGCCAAGGCGGGGACGAGTCGGGGCGGGGACGAGGTCGGGGCGAGGACGAGGTCGGGCGGGGACAGGCCGGGGCGGGGCACGAGGCCGGTCGGGGACGAGGCCGGGGCGGGGACGAGGTCGGGGCGGGGCGGCGGCCAGGGCGGGGCGGAGCAGGGGCGGGGCAGGTCGACGGGGGCCGGGCCAGGGCAGCAGCGGCCCGGGCGGGTCGATATCAGGATCTGGAGCGGGTAAGGAACGGGGGAGAGTGAAAGAAATGAGTGGAGGGGGGGTCTCCGCGAGAGGATAAGGGGTGGCTATGCTGACGGCTTTGCCGTCGTCATAGATTGGATGCCATGTGTCCATCTATGCCAACGGCAAGGCCATCTGTGAGGGGGGTCACACCCCGGAGCCGCGTGCCAGGTGCTTGCACCTGCCACCACTCTTCCACACGCGTAAGAGGGCCCACCACAAGACATGGTGGCCTTGCTACCCCCAGGTACCCCGTCCCGTCTAACCCTGACACAGTCGGCCGGCGGATCTAGCCCTTCGACTTTCGTCGGACGGGGTTTGACCGATGGACCCTTTCACCTGGTTGCGTTAGGTCAGCTCACAAGAACACCCCCGAACACGGTCTAGACCCAACCCAGCACTAGATTCCCTCCGGTTCTACCCAACGCGCACTATTCCCCCCTCCAAGTCATGGTGGCAGTGCCATCCGTGGAGGGGGGCCACACCCCGGAGTAACAAGATGGGTGTCTACACATGCTCAGCCCATAGCTACACCCCCGAACACGGTCCCGGCCAAACCGACCGCAAGATTCCCTCCGTGTCGGCCCGACGTGGCCGTTTCCCCCCTCCATGACACGGCGGCAGCGACGCCCGTGAGGGAGGGCACACCCCGGAGCCGCGTGCCGGGTGCTTGCGCCTGCCACAACGCTTCCACACGCGCAGGAGGGCCCATCGCAAGACCCGACGTGTTTGCTACCCCCCAGGTACCCTGTCCCGTCTAACCCTGACACAGTCGACCGGCGGATCAAGCCCTTTGACTTTCGCCAGACGGTGTTTGACCGATGGACCTTTTCACCGGGTTGTCATAGCCCAGCCCATAGCTACACCCCCGAACACGGTCCCGGCCCAACCCACCCCAAGATTCCCTTCGTGTCCGCCCGACGTGGCCGTTTCCCCCCTCCATGACACGGCGGCAGCGACGCCCGTGAGGGGGGGAACACCCAAAAGCCACGTACTGGGTGCTTGCGCCCGCCACCACGCTTCCACACGTGTAGGAGGGCCCACCGCAAGACATGGCGGCATTGCTACCACCCGGTACCCAGTCCCGTCTAACCCTGACACAGTCGACCAGCGGATCTAGCCCTTTGACTTTCGCCGGACAGGGTTTGACCGGTAGACCTTTTCATCAGGTTGTCATAGACCAGCCCATAGCTACACCCCCGAACAGAGTCCCGGCCCAACCCACCCCAAGATTCCCTCCGTGTCGGCCCGACGTGGCCGTTTCCCCCCTCCGTGACATGGCGGCAGCGATGCCCCCCGAAGCCGCGTGCCCGGTGCTTGCGCCTGCCACCACGCTTCCACAAGCATAGGAGGGCCCACCGCAAGACCTGGCGTGGTTGCTACCCCCCAGGTACCCCGTCCCGTCCAACCCTAACACAGTCAACCGGCGGATCTAGCCCTTTGACTTTCGTTGGATGGGGTTTGACAGGTGGACCTTTTCACCGGGTTGTAATAGCCCAGCCCATAGCTACACCTTCGAGCATAGTCCCCGCCCAACACACCCGAAGATTCCCTCCATGTCAGCCCGACATGGCCATTTCCCCACTCCGTGACACAGCGGCAGCGATGCCCGTGAGGGGGGCACACCCCGAAGCCGCGTGCCGGGTACTTGCGCCTGCCACCACGCTTCCACAAGCATAGGAGGGCCCACCGGAAGACCTGGCGTGGTTGCTACCCCCCAGGTACCTCGTCCGCCTAACCCTGACATAGTCGACCGGCGGATCTAGCTCTTTGACTTTCGCCGGACGGGGTTTGACCGGTGGACCTTTTCATCGAGTTGTCATAGCCCAGCCCATAGCTACACCCTCGAACACGGTCCTGGCCCAACCCAGCCCAAGATTCCCTCCGTGACGGCCCGACGTGGCCGTTTCCCAACTCCGTGACATGGCGGCAGCGATGCCCGTGAGGGGGGGCACACCCCGGAGCCGCGTGCCGGGTGCTTGCACCTGCCAACCCAAGCTTTAAAACACCAGATGGGCTCCACCGCAAGACCCTTGCGGCTTATACTCCCATCATCGTCCCCGCCGGCCCCCGGCAGTACGCGCAGGCGAAGACTTCCCGTCTAACCCTGACACAGTCGACCGGCGGATCTAGCCCTTTGACTTTCGGAGGACGGGGTTTGACCGGTGTACCTTTTCACCGGGTTGTCATAGCCCAGCCCATAGCTACACCCCCAAACACGGTCCGGCCCAACCCACCACAACATTCCCTCCATGTCAGCCCGACGTGGCCGTTTGCCCACTCCATGACACGGCGGCAGTGACGCCCGTGAGGGTGGCACACCTCGGAGCCGCGTGCCCGGTGTTTGCGCCTGCCACCACGCTTCCATAAGCATAGGAGGGCCCACCGCAAGACCTGGCGAGGTTGCTACCCCCCCTCCCAGGTACCCCGTCCCGTCTAACCCAAACATAGTCGACCGACGGATCTAGCCCTTTGACTTTTGTCGGATGGGGTTTGACCGGTGGACCTTTTCACCGGGATGTCATAGCCCAGCCCATAGCTACACCCCCGAACACGGTCCCGGCCCAACCCACCACAAGATTCCCTTCGTGTCTGCCCGATGTGGCCGTTTTCCCACTCCGTGACACGACGGCAGTGACACCCGTGAGGGGGGCACATCCCGAAGCCGCGTGCCGGGTGCTTGCTCCTGCCACCACGCTTCCAGAAGCGTAGGAGGGCCCACCGCAAGACCTGGCGTGGTTGCTACCCCCAAGGTACCCCGTCCCGTCTAACCCTGACATAGTCGACCGGCGGATCTAGCCCTTTGACTTTCGCCGGACGGGGTTTGACCGGTGGACCTTATCATCTGGTTGTCAGAGACCAGCCCGTAGCTACACCCCCAAACACAGTCCCAGCCCATCCCACCACAAGATTCTGTCCGTGTCGGCCCGACGCGGCCGTTTCACCACTCCGTGACACGGCGGCAGCGACGCCCGTGAGGGGGGGCACACCCCGGAGCCGCGTGCCCGGTGCGTGCGCCTGCCACCACGCTTCCACAAGCATAGGAGGGCCCACCGCAAGACCTGGCGCCATTGCTACCCCTAGGTACCCCGTCCTGTCTAACCCTGACACATTCGACCGTCGGATCTGGCCTTTGACTTTCACCGGACAGGGATTGACCGATGGACCTTTTCACCGGTTTGTCATAGCCCGGCCCATAGCTACACCCCCGAACACGGTCCGGGACCAACCCACCCCAAAATTCTCTCCGTGTCGGCCCGACGTGGTCGTTTCCCAACTCCGTGACACGGCGGCAGTGATGCCCGTGAGGGTGGGCGGACACCGGAGCCGCGTGCCGGGTGCTTGCGCCTGCCACCACGTTTCCACAAGCGTGGGAGGGCCCACCGCAAGACCTGGTGTGGTTGCTACCCCCCAGGTACCCCGTCCTGTCTAACCCTGACACAGTCGACCGGCGGATCTAGCCCTTTGACTTTCACCGGATGGGGTTTGACCGGTGGACCTTTTCACCGGGTTGTCATAGCCCAGCCCATAGCTAGACCCCCGAACACGGCCCGGCCCAACCCACCCCAAGATTTCCTCCGTGTCGGCCCGATTCTCGCCCCGCGCCAAAATTTTCCAAATGTAGCATGGGCGGGCTTATAATCAGGCCCGCCACTGATAAAATATGCAGCCAATTTTGTATTTCTATTTTTTTAGATTATAGTGTGCTATTTTTTTAACTTGCTATTGTATTGTCTGATAAATTATTTGAAATTTGTAGTTTTCATAATTTGATAAATTTTAGGCAATTCTTATGAATTTGAATTTAATTGGATATAATTCAAATTTGAATTGAATGTACATTTCAAAAATTTCAAAGATTGGAAGAAAGATCATTAGTAAGATTTTTAGGTCTAATGAAAGATAAGGTTGATACTTTGAAAGATGTAAATGTGAAAATTGAAACATACGTACTTAATTTTAATTATGTAAATTGTATTTGAATTTTCAGAAAATACTAATGTTGTCTTAAACCTATGAACATTTGAGAATGGAACTTGTATTGGTGTATATTGAACATAGAAAAAGTTTAAAGGGGAAATAATGAAAAAAATTGAGTTATCCTTCTTACCCGGCAGTTTCCCTTCGAAACATTGATACTTCGCGAGAGACTGTTCAATTTCTACGGCAAGTGCATCAAGTTTTCCCCATAACTCTCTCCAAATTTTACCACACCCTATAGGGGGGATACAATGGCACCATGCCCACTTTCATCATTTTTAGACCTCACTCACAATTCTTTGAAATCCAAAAACATTTAGCTCCTTTTAATGGCTAGAAATTCGTTTAATGCATTAAAAATAGCAAACCAACCCAAAATAGTACCAAATTTGAGCATGGAACTCGTATTGGTGTATATTCAACATATAAAAAGTTTAAAGGGTAAATGGTGGAGAAAAAAAATTGAGTTCTCCTTCTTACCCGGAAGTTTTCTCGTCGAAACCCTGATACTTCCCGAGAGACTGTTCAGTTTCTACGTGCGAAGTACATCAAGTTTTTCCCGTAACACTCTCAAATTTTTACCACACCCTATATGGGTCATAAATAACACCATGCCAAGTTTCATCGTTTTTATAACTCATTTACATATTTTTTTAAATCTAATAGCATTTTGCTCATTTTAATGGCTAGAAATTCATTTAATGCTTTGAAATTATCAAACCAACCCAGAATAGTCTCAAATTTAAGCATGGGACTTTCAATGGTGTATATTCAACATAGAAAAAGTTTAAAGGGGAAATGATGTAAAAAATTGAGTTCTGTATCAAACCCGACGGTTTCCCTTCGAAACGCTCATACTTTCTTGGAGAGTGTTCAGTTTCTACTGCAAGTGCATCTTGTTTTTTCCGTAACACTCTCAAATTTTTACCACACCCTATAGGGGTCATATAATCACACAATGCCAAGTTTCATCCTTTTCACACATCATTTACATTTTTTTTAAATCCAAATGCATATTGTTCATTTTAATGGCTAGAAATTCATTTAATGCTTTGAAATTATCAAACCAACGCAAAAATTGGCAATAGCTTCACATGACTCTCCTTATGAAGTAACTATATCCCCACAAAAAAATGGGAACAAAAAACTACTCCTAAACCACCAAAACAATAAGAATACCAAAAAATTCAAACAAAATGTATCAGTGGCGGGTGTCCAAAAATGCCCGCCACTGCTACTTGACAACACTAGCGGGCTCTCCCCTTTGCCCGCCACTCAAAGTTTCGGACCGCTTCGCCGGGGGTACTTAGCGGTTTCAATTCCAATCTCCCCAAACCTCTCCCAGCGCACGCGTCCCGGATCCCCTCCCCCCAAACCCCTCGCCGTCGCTGCCGTGCCCCTCGTTGTCCACCGTCGCCCTCGCGCCTGTCATTAAGCCCTCGTGCCCGTCCCTCTCCCCTCCCTTTCCTCCTGGATCTAGACCGCACAGCGCGCGGCCGGGGCTTGCCGTCGCCATCGCGCCGGTTGTCGTCGCCGTCGTCGCGCCATCCCTCTCTCCTCCCTTCTATATTACTCCCTCCATTCCTTTACATAAGGTGCATTTGTTGTTATCCCACATAATTCTGCTTTTATCCCTCCGCCATCATGTATACATGGTAACCTCACGCTAAATACAAGCCAACCTCTCAATCGGTTGGTTGTAAAAAAAGAAGCTCCCAACCATTCGTTGGGAAAAAAGATCATTTTTTTCTATTTGTACGTGCCTTGGAGGGAGTAGTTCTTTGTTTAAATTGTACAGAAACAAAGAAGTGATGTGATGATGGTTATATTGGACTTGTTGTTAATGGCTATCAATCTGTTGATGTGCTTCTCTTTTAAATTTGGCAAAGGTCATGGCTTCCTCCTCCAACAACGCGCCGACGCCCCCGGCTGCGGGTTTTTCCTCCTAGGACAACGCCCCTACCCGTCTTGTTAGCTCCGTTGCCAGTGTTCAAGGACCCAATTCCAATTCGTAAGCGAAAAAAATAAAAAAAAAAAAAAAAAAAAAAAAAAAACAATAAAAAACAAATATAAAAAAAACAAACAAAAAAAAAAAAAAAAAAAAAACAAAAAAAAAAAAAAAAATAAAAAAAAAAAAAAAAAAAAAAAAAAAAAAAAAAAAAAAAAAAAAAAAAACAAAACAAAAAACAAAATAAAAAAAAAAAAAAATATAATAAAAAAAAAAAAAAAAAAAAAAAAAAAACAAAAAAAACAAACAAAAAAACCAAAAAAAAAAAAAACAAAAAAAAAAAAAGAAAAAAAAAAAAAAAACAACAAAAAAAAACACCAAAAAACAAAAAAAAAAACACCAAAAACACAAACCAACACCCCCACCAAACCAGCCCAAAAAAAAAAAACAAACCCCCACCCCCCCCCCCACCCCCCCAAAAACAACACCCCCCCCCACCACCCCCCCCCCCCCCCCCCCCCCCCCCCCCCCCCCCAGTCGCCCACCCCCCCCACCCACCCCCCCCCCCCCCCCCCCCCCCCAGACCACACACCAAATGTTACTTCTTATTACTAGTTCAATTTGTATATGCTACTGAAATGGTGACCAATATGATTATATGCATGACATTGGTAGAGGAAACGATATATAAATATGGTAAGTAGAGAGAACATGCTAGAGAATATTTTTAGAGTTATATTGCCTATACATTTTTGGAAGTTTTGTTTTTGTCAGCCCTGTTGTGTTACAATTAGCAAGTAATGTTGCCCAATATGTTGTTGTATGTTTAGATGATTTATCTTGTGCTTCATATTTATAGGGATTCAAAACGAGTGCCAACAATTTGGCGAAACATGGATTAATTTCTGTTTCACCAAATTTCTGGCACTCAAAATTTTCAATTTTTAGCAAAAGTCATGGCGAAGTTTTTCATCGATGTGTGTTTAATTTGTCAACATGATTGTAGAGAATTCATCGCCCGTGCGCCAAGTGTAGCGACAACAAAGTAGGTGCGTGCGACCACGTGGTTATTGATTCAAACGACATCTTCATAGATTTTCATGACAACTTTTTAGAAAGGACGGTATGTTTTAATTCAGCATGCTCTGCTTGAGTTGGTCATATGTAGTTGCGCCTAAGAATTTATGTTTCTTCTTATTTTGCAGTACATCCCCTGCTGGGCAAGGAAGAAGGGTGGACGAGGACATCAATCAGGATATCACTTTTGAGGTCAACCTGGTCCATTTAACAAAAGGCGCGCCCTTCAATATTCTGGTCACCAATGAGGCAGGCCAAACCTTTTTCGGTTTCCCTCATTAAAGAGAGCTTGCAGAAGCTTATGAGATGGAAGCTAGGAGGATGGTCATCCTAAAACTTGGCGATCTAGAGGACGATGAGGATAGCGACATCTATGTGTTCTACAAATACCCCGAAACACCATAGTTCTTAGTGCCGATCCCTAGTTCATAGGCATGGTATTAATTAGTACTTCGATGAACACATTTGAAACTTAATAGTGTTGTTAATGTTATTGTTACTCTTAAGCTCAGAGAATCGATGGTTGTTATAAACTTAACTGTTAATGTTATTATTACTCCTAAGATCTGCTATATATATGATAATATTACTACTGTGCTATATTCTGAAAACGCGCTGCCGTGGCAGCGAGCGAATAACGCTGCCATGGCAGCGCTATTTTCCTGGGCACGCCTGCTTTACCAGTGGTGGGCACGCAGAAACGCTAGCCACTGCTTCCTTTACTTACCAGTGGCGGGCGCTGAAGAGAGCCCGCCACTGATAGATTATTACAGTGGCGGGCACCCTACCCGGCACTGGTAACATGTTAGCAGTGGCTATAGATCATTGGCGGTCACCCTCTAGGGCCATGCCCGCCACTGATGAGGTTTTCGCGCCTGCCACTAGTAGCCTGTTTCCTAGTAGTGAAGGTTTCGCTGAAGCAGATGGCCCCATTGGTGGCAGAGGTATATTCGGTGTTTCCCTAAGCTGTATAGGGCCACCACAAAATGTACCTGATGGCTGCAGTGTTTCAACATTAATGAAATGAGCCATGAGCTCTCTGATGCGGGCTTGGTCTTTCTTGTAGTCATATCTATGCTTCAACAAGCCGATGTTGTTTCTGAAATCAATTTCACTTTTTAGTGAGTTGAAGTGACGGACAATCTCATCCATATGGGCGCACAGGTAGAAACCATACGTCACGCTTCCAATGGGTTGTTGCAAGATGGAGAAGTCAATGTGGTGGGTCAACTTGTAGGTTTTCTTCTTGAGATAGGTCCCTCCTCCGGTGCTTTTGAACAAGAGCATTGCATCGTCCATTGCCTTCTTGATATCCGTGAAGTTTTGTTGGTTGCGGCCCTTGGCATCTTTGAGCATCAAGGAATCAAAGTAAAAAACTTTGCATCAAGACGTGACAATTACCAGAAGGACCCAATGGTCGCTGCATACACGAGAGAAAAGGAGGCATTAATACACACCTGTAGGTGCGTAAAAAAGAATTTTGACTAAGTTAAAGGACTTACGGGGCATCGTAGGGCTGGAGGATGTATGTTTTTCTCCTTTTGATTTCCCCATGCCCGTGCGATGTATTCCGAGACAGACTTCAGGCATTTAAGAGCTGGTCCTAGTTGCAGATGTATGGATCAATAAATCCAACATCCGCAGGGATTCGTTTGGCCTGTTGGGCTTGGAATAGTGTCCATAGTCTCATGGACATGTCTATTCTTTCTAGGTTATATAGAGCCCACAAGTCCAAGTAATCAACATTGAATGTATGGAAACCATACTCATGGTGGAAACTAAAACCATCAGGCATGTGGGCCGGGAAGTAGTAGAGCAGTCCCTTTGGGTCACTGCACTATAGCATGTACATAGCATGCAGAGATTGTGCCTCCCTTCCAAGGATCTTTTGTGCATCTTCGTCGAGCATCGGCTCACCTCTGATGTATTTTGTAGTCCCCGGACTCTTCTTTTTTGAAGACATAAAGGATAAGGCGTTAGCGGCACATTCCTTCGATTCGGCCACTGCTTTCTTAGTGCTGGTGACGTCCTGTTGGGCTCTTTTCCTTTTCCTATCTAAACCGAGGGCCTTAGCACTTATTGGAGGTGGTATGGTTAACTTTGGCAAAGCATTTAGTACTGCTTTCTGAAGTGTGGTAGGAGACAGACCCTTCTTGGCGAGGTCGGGCAAATGCTTCATGTGCTTTTCATGCACCTTAGGCAAATCCACTGGCTCGGTGCGATCGATGTGCATGTCGATATCGATGCCTAGATCTTGCAAGTCATCGAACATTAGCTGGTCTTGCCTCATTCGTAGAGGAGAAGGTTGGCTCAAATGGGGGCTAACGGTGTTGGGCGTCACTGGAGAACTGCGAGCAGAGGACATCCCTTCGAGAACTAAGTCTTTCTTCGGCTAGAGGATGAAGTTTCTGACGCAAAGTCCGAGCTTCGTCACGTCCTCTTTAGGTGGTTCAGGCACTAACAACTCCTCTTCAGGGTAATTCCTTGTCCCATTTAACAGCACCAAGGCCGTGCACACGGCCACCTTTCTTCTTCGTGCCAAGAGCCTGCGACAGAGGGGTATCTCACCTCGCGCTTTCAACGGAGTCCTGGGAGTCTTGAGCCTAGCAATATTTATCCTGAAATAGCTGTGTGGTACTCAGTAATTAAAACGTCAAACATGTTGAGAGCGGAGTAATAATATTTGTTGAAAGAAAGTGGGTAGAGTCGATTTTAATTACCAAATTGGTCACTACCATCTGTAGTTCTGGGGTATCAATAATGACTTCCCCTGTTTCCTTGTTAAACTTTGCATGCCCCCTAATGAAGTGCCGACCCCGTCGCTCCATGATGTTCTCAACGGAACTGGTTTCCAAACCGCACGCAGTGTCTTCTCCTCTGCATCCCACGGCTACCCAGGCAGTGCTTGAGTTTCTTCCTGGCCCAGTGATCTTTGTTCTTCCTACTCTTCTCCTTGAACGCTTCGCTTTCATGTTGTCGAACGAACTCACTCCACTCATCTTTCATCACCTTGTGCCATTTTTTTCTTGACACCTGACTCGTAAGCCACCTTGACAACTTTTTTGTTGGCTTCATCTCTCCAGTTTGTTAGAGAATTGCTCATGGTTTTTACCATGGTATCCTTTACTAGCTGCTTGTCCTCTTTAGGGACCACAAAGATTTTGAGTACTTTGCCAAGCAAGCTCCCCTTCTTGTCAGAGTCATAGTCAACCTAGTCTATAGTCAAGAGTGGGACATGCTCTTTGACCAGGCACCCACATGTCGTTTGGAATTTTTCGCCCAATTACAAAGACTTGCAGGGATACCGGTTTCTTGGTTCACTCTAGTGATCATGAAGGTTTTTGTCGTCAGCTTGTTGCCGGTCCATGGTCCCCGTACCCTGTTGGGCCTTTTGGCCTCTCACTTGGCCTCGGGCTCATCATCTTCGTGCTCCCCTGATGAACCGTCAACTTAAATCGCTCATGCCTATATTTGAAGCCTTGTTCGACGTCCACCGATCTGAGCCCTAACCGTCACTGTTCTAAATTGTAGTTGCCACCGTGAGGTAGTTTGTCAGGCTACACTGTCGTTGACTAGGGTTGCCGCCGTCCTGCTCTTCCTTTCCTAGTTGTGGATTCTGCCGTGGGGTGCCTGCTGCGAAGGTCATCATAGCCAGCCTGTATGTTTTGCACTGTTGATATCGTAGCTGACGCCAAGGCAAATTGTGCTCCTGTATGGTGGTTCATTTGGCTAAGGCTTGTTTCTCCTATCTTGCTTGGTCAGACCTTTATTATTGGGAGTAGGGACTAGCATATGTGATGTTTAGGGTCAACTAGAATTGAGAAGAGTTCAATGATTGATGAGCTTTCTTGTTTATATCCTGAGGGAGACATGCAGTGTCCGATATGCTTAATTTTTACTTGGAATAGTTGAGCCCGTATATGTCATCAATCTGTACCATGCATGGTTAGCTGACCAACATCTATTAGCCTGTTACTTGTAATTAATTATGCTGCTGTTGATGTCACTTTTGCAAGGCCATCTAATCTATTGCCAGGTCCATGTTATTCGGATTAGCCTTTTTTCCTTACAACCTAGTCAGGTAGAGAAGCCAGTAATAGAAAAAGGTTAGTGCAGAATTGGGGAGTGCTCTGATCTGGTCGCCTGATGGAGCCCCATTAGCTTGGTGGTTATGTGCAGTAATGTTTGGTTTAAATTCTGCACTAATATATCCAGAATTATGAGTTGGTCTCCAAATAGAAGATGTAGAATATGATTCAAACTTTCCATAGAGTATCTATTCGTGCTTTTTGGCTTGACGGTTTGCGAACAACGGTCGCTTTAATTTTTCTGTCAAGAACTTATATTTGTGCGTGCAGTGACCTTGTGAGCAACTTTAGGCCACGCTAGAGTTTGAATTAAAATACAGTTTCAATATGGAAGTTTTAGAGCATGTCTTGTGGATTCTAAAACACATATTGTTTGTTAGGTTCCGTGTAGGATATTAACTCCTATGAAAAGATTAAAAGAACTGTCCTGTTTTGGACAGAACTGCTATCATACTTTGAATTGAATGATGTAGCTTGATAATTCCTAGACTTTTGTCACCACTGAATATGTGAGAAATAGTGGTGTTTCTGAAGGATAAGTTATTTATATGGTTGAGCTCTCTTATTGTCCTTTGTGTGGTCCGATTTATGGAGAGGGATGAAAATATGTCACTTGGGGGATCTTGCCCATAGAAACATTGTTAATTTGCGAATGCTTATGTAATGAAGTCATGTTTTGTATTGAATGAGATATTTGTTTGAATAACAGGTGTTGCACTTGTAGCTCAGAATCCTAGAACTCTCAGTTGTGTCCCGTGGTTGAGACAAGTTCATGATGGGATAATGACTTTGCATATCTCTTACACTCCATTTTATTATGATACTTGCCCATATCAATGATGTTTATTATGATGATAATGATGATGATGACATGTTGATACAAATACTTTGCTTGCATTTGCATATTTGCACTCATTATGGTAATGAAAGAAAGTGTATCCTACTTTGGTAGGCACATTGAGACCTTCACTGTTGGGTTGTGGCCCACTTTGGAGGCAATCTCCACATGTTGGAATGAGTGTATGCCGACGGGTGTCCACTCAGGCGATACTGGTATACGCAATGAAATGAGATGGGCATGTAGGCATGTAGGACACCAATACATGTGTTGATGAGTGTATGATGTTTAGTATTTTGTCATGTTCATTGTTTATTATTCCTCTATGTACTTGTTGAGTCTTTGTACTCACCCTTCTTGTTTTGATGTTTTTAGGAAAACCTTGAGGACGACATGCATCGAGGGTTATAGGAGTAGCACCTTCAGTTCACTTCTTCACTACACAATCCACACATTTATACACCTTGTATTAGAGCTATGTCGTAGATAACACTTTAGAGGTCATTATGTCATGTTGAACTTTTATCGAGTCTTTGGAGCTTTCATTTCACCGTGTGTTGGTTAACTATTCATTTGCTAAAAATATCTTTTGGAGATTGATATTGAGTTGAGCGTTACGTATTATTATGCATGTGACATATTGTGGAGTTTGTGGAATATATTAATCGCATGTCGTAGATGTCCTTAAAACAAAGGAAACTCTGCTGAAATTTTGTAGAAAGCTGATGTTAACTTTCCCTATGTAGTTTATGTCGTAGCATTCCAAGTGCTAACTGGCTTGGGGTGTTACAGTGAGCTTTTGGTTGTGTTTGTGAACTTGGTTATGTATGCGTGACTTGTTTTATGTATGAATTTGGTCGTAAGCCATTTGACATTTTTAGACTTGGTTTATGCATGAACTTGTTTGGTATTGGAGCTTGTGTTTTATACGGATTGGAATTTGGTCTATGAGGCTTGTGTATATGTATGATCAATCCAGTGTATTGTAATATATGCGCAACATATATATTTTGGTTAATAATTAATCAATATATAATACAGCTTCTGACGAGCTCTCTGAAAATATATCCCGAGTTATTATTTAGCATCAAGCCATCAGGAAAGTTACATTTGGCAAAGTATTAGCACAACCAGATGACCCCTTTCCCGAGTGTTGTTCATGAACTCACACTCAGGAAACCTGTTGTTAACGTCCTCTTGACCGTTAGCAGAAAAGTCTACCATGTGTTCCTTTTTCCGCGAGTGTAATGATTTTAAAATTTCAGCTCTATATTTTTGAAGATCAGGATTTTAAGAAAAAATATTGCATAATTTCCATTAATTCTCCTAGAGTATAATCATCATAATTAGTAATAATGTCATTAACTATCTCTTCTCCCTTCAAGAATTTTCCTTCTTTTTCTATAACAATGACATTCTCCACTAGTAGCAATAGAAAGCATATTAAGTGAAGTGCATTCATTGTATCCAATCATAGCAAGCACTCTATTAGTAGCCCCCTTAGTTACCTTTTTCAGGTACAATAAAGTCTAATGACCAAAGTGAATATATGTCTCAAGTTCAGTGAGAGCTGATGTATTTCAATCTTCATTGTATGCAGTGGCGGATCCAGGAATTGAACTTACCCGGGGCGAAACATTTAAGGTCTAAATTTTTTAACGTGGAGGGTTAGGTAGATGGCCTCTATGGTCCCTAAATCCATGAAAATGTTCTATAATCTTCTTGTCATCAATTCTAGCAAATATATCTTGCTCAACATAGCATATTATCATGTCATTCAACCAATCATCAAGACACTTCAGGTTAATGAACAGTAGCTTGTAAAGTGTTTCTTATAAATTCCCTACATTACAAGATCACAAGGTTCAATAATTGGCCACAAGCCCATCAATTTATGGTTGATATGAGGAAAAAATTGGATCGGGCTGGGTATACCTACTGGTTGCGCTTGCTTCCCTTGCAAAGAATTTCCCAGTTTGCTTGAGCTCGGTGCCGTGCCGCCGCTGCAGGCCCCCACGCAGGCCGCGCTGGCGCCAGACAGTGCTTCTTCTCGTTCTGCCATTCGTCAGGGCGTCCGGCCGCTCTGGAGAGGCGGAGCTCTGTGTTGGAATAAGCCACAACGTCTAATGCGGTCGGGCTCATCGGGCTCGTCGGGTGCGCGCGGGACGTGCGGGACGCAGCGGAAGCCGTGGCAAAGTGTGTAGCGTGTGTGTGCACTCAGTCTGGCGCGTAGAGCAGGGCCGTTGGCAAGTGTGCTGGCCAAGTTTGCTAGATGCATGCAAGTAGTTAGTTGGGGCGCATCACATGCTCGGCTGTGTCGTTGCTGTTGAGGGGATGATGCGTGGGTGCTATACTTGCATACATGTAGGAGTCAGTTGCTGGTACTTAGCTAGTTAGTGGTCCGGCGGGCGTGCGTGCGTGGTGGCCGCGATGTGGTAGCTAGCTAGGTGTGTGTGCAGCCGGGTATAAAAGGCCCTCTGATGTACTGATCGGGGTGCGATGCGTGTGCCAGTTGTATTAGTTTGTGCTGAATACAAAGGAGGCGTTTGGGCGCCGGGGCGTTGGTCGCCAGAAAAAGTGCTTCGTCTACCTCCAGTCCGGTGAGAGAGGAGGGTTAGACCCAACACTCTGTGCCCACGAGACGGCGGCGGCTGGACTGGGCGTGGCCGACTGCTATGTTGCTTTTTTAGTGGAGCTATATATTACGACTGATGGTCGGGAATTGTTTATTATTTGCTGCAGCTGGGCTGCATGTAGGCCGTGTTTTGCTAGCCCACGTATAAAAACGAATCGTTTTTCTGTTCAAAACAGATCGACTAATCACGTTTTGTGCCTCACGTCCAAAACAGGTCGACTAATGAGACGGACGAATAGATTAGTACTAGTATTTGTGGCGCACATCGCGGCTTATCCGGGGCGGCCGACCATACCAGCCCCTACGGTGGCGCCGCCACTGATTGTATGCCTTGATCTTACATTTGTGCTCTTGATTCAAATCCAACCTTCTAATAGTACCTAACGGAACAAAACTGGTGTCGGCTGCAGCATGTGCTCCTTGGTATAGCTTTCCACATTTAAGTATATGATTTTTGTTCATATGTGCTCTTATCCTTGTGCAAGTGACCAAGAAAGGTTATTTATCCTTCGTTGATCCCAAAAACTATTTATTCTTTGTTTCCCTCGCAGGAAGATGCGGTAACTTTGATGGTGTAATTGAACATATTCATCAACACTGGAAACATAAAGAAATTGTGAAAGTAATTACCAAGCTGAATCAAGCTTACCAAATAACATACACATCAATCCTGCTGGAGGTTGAGTCATGAGGAATGTTAATAGAAACACAAAGCTCACAAATAGCCACACCATAATACTTTCCCGTGGAAAGAATTATCGCCGTCCAACAAAATCAACACCCAGTAATCTCCGGGTGAAAAGGGAAGCATTACGAAGATCAATTGAGGTTCAATGATGAGGGGTAGGAATCTGCATAGAATTATTCTTTCTTTTCCCCTCTAGATATCCATTTTGCGAAGTGCTGCTTCATATCTCACTTCTTTTCATCTCATTTGCAGTTTATGAAATACTATGTTTGGGAGAGACAGAAGTCCATTTAGGAATTGCAATGGAGACTGGTTAGTTGAGAACGAGATTTCTTGAATATGAAGTATCAGGGGCATCAATAGACTATCAGTACATGAAATTATATTTCACACACTTTTGCAGCTTGAAATTTATGCAGTGTGATTGTTTTTGTTGTGCTGCAGGCAAATGTGATAAGGTGTGACCGTTTTTGTTGTGCTGCAGGCAAATGTGACAAGGAAAATCAAGAAACTAACCCTATGATTCATGAAGATTGTGGATAGTATGAAAATGATTCAAATATTTCGATAGTCTTTCCATCTAGCTTTTCATTTTTTTTTGTCACATACAAAGTACAAAATGCCGGGGTCTTTGCCAAAGTTTAGGCCGTTGAGACCACGAGCCGTCCTCGTCATCCTCGGGGTGCTCAGCGAGGCGGCGGCAGGGGCAGTCGCGGTTGTCAGGACAGGTGCCGGGAATCTCTTCAGTGCGGCCTGGTTGATGTGCCTGTCCAAACCGCACCGGCGCTGGTGCTCCAGCCGGTGGTGCAGCACGTGGACCAGGGCCTCCAATGCACCAGCGGGCGATATCCCAGATACAGATGCCTCCGCTGCACTTGTCCGCGCTGGCGGCGGTGTTACCTTCTGGACCGGCGCCGATGGGCACAGCTGGGCTGGTGGCACCACCGCTGGTGCCGCCCAATGCTCCGCAACAGCACGCGCAAGATGAAGCTCCTAGTACTTCTACCTCTAGCAAGCATGCAAATGCAAAGAAAAAAGATAAGAATCACTGTTACCGTTGCAGTCTAATTGGACATTTTTCTGTTGATTGCACGGCTCCTTTGTGTGACAACTGTCAGAGGCCTGAGCATAAGTCCGATGGTTGCCCTTTGCTGATTATGCCAATGCGGGTGGTGACGACCTACGGTGTGTGCAGTAACAAGGTGATGTTTTCTGAGACTTCACGTTTGGATCCGTGCAGGCCTCGTGTCGAGAGTTCCATGACAGGGATTATACAAGTAACTGGTGGGTCTCTCTCCACTGCTCAGGTTGTAGCGCAGCTACAATGTTATTTTTTTAGCGTGAAAGGGAATTTCATTACTTAAGTAATAGTGTTACATTCATTAGCGATCAGCTGAGCTAAATCCTCAGGGAAGTTTCCCAGCCAGCACATAGTACGCTGCTGAGAACAACCCACACAGGCGAGGTGGTGACTAGCTCTGTTCTGATCGCGCATGATTTTTACAACTGAAACATCCCTTTCATCAGACATCAAAAGTCTGATTTCCTTCACCTGATGTACGTACTTCGATCGACCGCCACCATTACCTTCAATTAAGCCCACAGCCTCCTGACAATCAGATTCCAGGATGATAGGAAGGTTAGTCCATTGGAGTGCTAGACGTAGCCCTTCCTCACGTGCTTCAAGTTCAGCTTTCAGGGGGTCAGAACAACAAAACAGGGCTCGACAGGCAGCAATGACAATATTTCCTTCATGGTTTCGCAGAATCATACCAGCTCCCGCCGAACCATCAGCCTGAACAAAAGAGCCATCGACATTTAACTTGGTGAAGCCAACATCCGGGCGCTTCAACACAAGGCCAACTTGGAGTGTGTACCTCCTGGCAATTTAGCTTGAAGGGAGTACGTAGCAACACCTTTCCTTTGCACTGGTCAGCTTGAGGTTGCTGTTTGACGATAAGGAGAGATTCCACATAGCTCTCAAGAAATCTGCACGAACCTTCAATGGTCGGAACCGGCTTATCATGCGTGATACCATTTCTAATGTGCAAAATGCGCCATAAAATCATCAGGGTCATCATTTTCTGGACGTCATTCAGGTCATGCAGCAAAACAAGTATCCATTCCGGCCTGCTGTTCATGATCATGCCCTCATCTGGAAGATCCCAGTTGCATCTCATAGCCATCCAAAGTCCACGAGCATAGGTGCAACGAATAAGAGCATGGAACTCATTCTCCTCCTCTCTTCCACACACTGGACAGGTATCAGATGCCTCCATATGCCGATATTTCTTGTTGCTTTGAGTAGCCAGGGCGTCGCGTGCAAGCTTCCAAGCAAATATACGAACTTTTTGAGGGACATTGCATTGCCAGATCAGTTTCCAATCTGGCCGCTGGCCATCAGGACGGGTACTTGAGGCTCCAACACCCTGGTTAATCATCACATCATTAAAGCCCAGCATGTATGCACTACGAACAGAGAACGCCCCATGCTTCCCAGGATGCCAAGCAATAAAGTCACTGTGTAGTCGACGCAAGGCCTTAATCTTTCGAATTTCCTGAACATCAACTGGAAGAAAGTGTTGTTGCAATGTCTGTAGGTCCCACTGTCCTTCCGGCGTTAGCAGCTCCGAGACCCACTTTAGACGACATCGACCTTTCGGAGTTATCGGCCTCAGAGAATTACCCCTTGGGATTCACAGTTGGTTAGAGCTGACTTTAACTGGATGGTTATTGAAGTTGAAAATGAAGTGTTCAAGGTGGACTTCCCATCAATGGCTAAGCTTTCTCTTATGATGGTGTTTGGCATATTTAAAGTACCAAATAGTCCTTGCTCGCTTAAATTTGACGAGTGGGCGAGTCGTGCACCTGTTGGATATCCTCTGCAGGAGGTTTGGGTCAGATTTCATGATGGCCCTTCTGAGGCAATGAATGATTTTCGGGGACTTTGGAGCATTGGATCTATTATAGGCAAGACCAAGGCGATGGATATGCCCTTTACTCATCAGCACGAGGTTGTTCGGGCTCATGTTATGGTCGTCAGTATTGCCGAGATCCCAGAATATATTGACTGGTATTATCAAAACATTGGTTACGAGCTTCACCTGGAACTTAAGAGGCATCCGTTTCCTAGGGTTCATCCTGTTGTTGATAATATGCAAAATAATAAACCGGATGATGATGCAGACCATGACACTGAGAAAGGGCATGATGGTAAGTGTTCCAAGGGAGATGGCACTTCCAATGCCAATTCTTGCGGCGTGACTGCGACCCAGAGTTCTGCGACTTTGGTCAAGTCCACATCATCCGCTTCTCAACACAGCAGGACTGTGGCCTTCTATCCGGCGACGTCGATTACGTTCGGCACCTTCAGGGCATTCTCGGCTCCCGGTCGCTTGTGGAGTGACAGGGTCGGGGTGGACGACACAGAGGAACAGGAGGCACAACCACTATCACCCTCGACGGTTAGAGAGGATCCTTACTCGAGCAATGTCTCCGAGTCTATGCCTCTCGACTGCTCGTCGCGCTCGGACCACACTTCGCCGTCTGGGTCGCGTGTCAGGGCACAGAGTGTCCTCCTGCTCTCCTGCTGCCACGACGCGCTCTGGAGCTTCGCAGGGTCTTGCTGGGACGCTTCACACCGAGCGGCTACAGCGTACACCTTCCGGGACCCCGCCAGACACCACCGCGCAGCGGGCTGCCCCGGAGCAGCACCACAGTGCGCCATCCTGCTGCGTCGTTGCTCCACTTGGCGCCGAGTCCTCTCGGTGCATTGAGCTCTCGCCGAGTGAATTGCAAGAAACTACTACAATTGTGGCACCACTTGCAAAAAACCTCTGGTTTTCGTTTTTGTTGCAAAAAACACCGCGTTCACGGGCTAACCATTTGCAAAAAAAAAAAAAACTGATCGCTCGTTTTGACTCTGTTAACCCCTGAACTGACAATGGGACCCACCTTCAAATGGTGATGTGGCACGACATAACTGTTCATAGTTAAGCCAAAATCACTGTTATGACCTTGTTAGAACACTTGAGCACAAATTGACCTCCCCACCAAATTATTTCACAAAATGACCCTTTTCACAATGCCAGAGACCGTGGCATTTCTGGTGAACATCGAAACGCCAAACCATCCAGCGTTTCTGCCCTGGCCCACAGGCAGGCCGTGCTGGCGTTGCTCGCTGATGTGGCATGTCAACAACGCCAAGGGCCATGGCGTTTCTGCCCTGGATTAAATAGTGCACGCAGGGCCGCGGGTGGGACCCAGCCCACTCGCAGCCCCGCTCGGGGTCGTCTTCCTCCGGCCACCTCGACGAACAGAAGGTTTGCCCCTCTCTCCTCTCCTCCAAATCCCTCCCAAAACTTCTAGTTTGGCCATCAGAACTCATAGATCGGACCATCCCCAAGTTGCTTGAGGTAATCTCTCCCTATTCCTCCAAAAAAAATCAGTCAAGATTGGCTATTTTAGATGCATTTTTTTGAAACATGGTGGAACAATAAGATAAGTTTTTTGTGATTTGTTTGAAAATTGTTTGGGCTAGATTTCGTTTAGAAGGAAGTATACTAGTTGTGTTGAAGTATTTGCTATTGTGTAGTATTGGATTTAGAGATAGAAAAAAATTGTATTAGGTTGAATCCTAATATTATTTGTTCCCAATTAGTCTGAATAATTTTTTTGGGATAAGTTGGTTGAAAAGCATTTGTGTTGGTAATGTAGTTGGGGATGTGTAGTAATTGATTTAGAGATTAAATATTTAGCTTTGTGTATGGAAGTACATATTTTTTGTCAAATATGCTTGTGACTTTATATATAAGTATTCAAATGCTTGTGACTTTAGATAGAATTTCAAATATGTATGTATGTATGATTGTGTATGTATGTATGTGAATTGAACATATAAAGTCTCCTAGAGTACCCGCCGTTCTAGCGCATCTGCATCGCGAGATGAATCTGGTTCGAACGATTTACCCTGCAACGTCCTTTTCGCCTTGTTGTTAAACATCTGGACGTTCGTTTTGCTGCACGATATGAATTCGTGTTAGAGTGGATGACGACTGGGCCACCCTTTCGTGTGGGACCAGCATTGCAGTGTGCGTTCCGCGTGCGCGTTCGGGTCAGAGAAGGGGTGGGATACAGCGCTCATCCAGTAAAAGACCTATCCCGCAAGCGACCCTCCCTCCTCCTCCACGACCTCCCTCCTAGCTGCCGCCACCTATCCTCCTCTTTCTCCCATGCCGCCGCCGCTTCTCCTCATCTTCCTCCTCTTTCTCCCGTGCCGCCGCCGCTTCTCCTCCTCCTCCTCCTCCTCCTCCCCACGCTAGCACGGTTGGGTCATCAGGTGAGCAGCGGCAGTCATCTGTAGTGTGCGGATGATGACAGCGGCACGCATCTTGGTGAGGCAGCGGCCACGGCCGCGCCCTCCTCTGTGCTTCCTCTCCAAGTACCCTCTGCTGCCGCGTGCTCGTCCTCTGTGTGTTGCCGGTGAGATTTCCTTCTCTCTTTTGCTCTCTTCCACGGTCCTGTTCTCTTCCTCACTGCTCCTCTTCTTACTTCAATCTCTCCTGTTCAGCACGGTGGAGACGGGTACACGAACTAGGCAGGCCATGGGACGACAGCTGCTCGAGCACCCACCTCGTGAGGAGGGGTTGAGTACAGCTCCCAGTTCATGGAGGAGATGCCAGCACAGGTGAGCTCTTTCTTTCTACTTTGCCCATCTTCCCATGGTGCCCTGAGCTCTTCCTAATTTTTTTAGGGTTTGGTGGCAGAAGTCACTGGATGCATGCCCAAGAAGCCCAGCACGGCCAGGTGAGTGTATTTTAGATACCTGATATATATAACAACACAAGTTGTTATCCAGTATGCGAAGAATCATATGTATTTTTTTGTACATTTTATGGTCACATTGACACTGTTCTCCTGCAATTGTTAATAGCCTTAGACAGTATTGGCCAACTGGAAATTTAAAAGTCAAAAATTTTCTGTCGAAATTGAACTGGTGTGATTTACAACTCCAGCGTTGCAACATGCCATCTTCCACTAGCTATTACAACTTACTGGAAGGCCTTGACAAAAATATTCTCTGTCGAAATTGGACTGGTGTGATTTACAACTCTAGCATTGCAACATGCCATGTTCCACTAGCTATTACAACTTACTGGAAGGCCTTGACAATGAACAGAGATAACTAAGATGGATAGTAATTGGAGTACAATATAGAAAATGTGCAGATGAGAAATAGCTAATACCTTCGACATATTTATCATATGATTATTGTTTTCTTTAACCCGAAACAGTCGAGCATGGCTCCACTGCATTTTTATGAAATTATGACAATATGATTACTATTTGAACACTTTTAGTCTGATGCCATTCTTTTCTGTAAAAGAGTGATCTTTTTTGTTTACTATTTACTTTGTCTGAATTTGGTATCTACTCTGTCCTGCTATATCATTTCAATGTCATCAGATTTAGGTTCGCGTGGTAGCTAAAGAAAATGAAAAGTCATCCACCATATGCCAATGCCACTCCTATTCCCAGTGATTCAACATCTAATATTATCAGCTAATCAATTTCATGAGTGATATGGTACTATATTTCTAAAACAGAGAGGTCTGATTCTGATGTGGTGTGAGGCAAATTTCAGTTTAGTACAATTCTGGAAGAGTTCTACTTGACTGTCCTGGGTCCTGAAGTACAGAGCAGTGACACTTCATAGATCATGGGAATCAACATAGTTTTTTATGTTTCCCAGTTGGAAAAATGCACTACTACGTACACATCTAGCTTGCTTCTCACATACTGAAATTATTGATATTCAATAGTTGAACCTACCAAGTAGTAATTTGCAATTTTCTTCTTATATACAACACTTATGTTTTGTAGGATTTTCCAATTTGTCATTCTAACCAAGACAAACCACTTTTCAGGTTGACATTGTTGGAGTAAGTTGCTATTCTTCAAAGGACCTGTGGTCTTGGAGACACGAAGGAGTTGTGCTCCATGGCGAGGAAAATAATTTGTCACATGACCTCCACAAATCCAATGTCCTCGAGAGACCCAAGGTGGTCTATAACAACCGGACCAGCAAATACGTGATGTGGATGCACATAGACGATGCGAACTACACCAAATCCTCAATCAGCGTGGCGGCGAGTGATTCTCCCATGGGACCATTCACTTATCTCTACAGCAAGCGCCCACATAACTACGAAAGCAGTGACATGACCATTTTCAAGGATGATGACGGGAAGGCCTACCTGATATATTCATCCAAGGGCAACAACGAGCTCCACATTGCGCAGCTAACCGATGACTACCTCGACGTGACCGACGGCATGCGAAGAATTCTCGTCGCACGGTATCGAGAAGCCCTCGCGCTCTTTAAGTTCCGCGACACCTACTACATGATAACCTCGGTTTACACTGGCTGGGCACCGAACACTGCAAGGTGAAGAAAAATTCAGATGGGAAACTACACATATATACTATATGCTATACAAATATTGCAACATACATGGGTGCCAATGCGGATGCCGATGCTGCCTATCGTATGTTGATATTAACATGGAGGAGGCACATATGTTTGTTGATTCTGTTTCTGGGTTGGCTCTTGAGGGGGAGAGGAAAGCAAACTTCAGCATGCTTCAGGTGCATATCCTCTGTTCCTTGTGCTTGTCTCCCTAGATAATTTGGAGCATTGTACGTTTTGTTAAATATGATTAATTACTTAGTTTAATGGTAGTTGTGAAAGGTAGAGCACATCCGTGCTTGGTTTTACTTCATTAGTAGCTGGCATTCGGTAATTAATATGAAATTATTTGTGAAAGTTAGGCCCAGAGAAAGTGTGCCCTGTTTTTTGCAGATAACTACTTCTTGTTATATACTATGACCAAATTAAGTAGGCTTGTACAATAAGCTTCATTGATTCACTTACAGAAACTGAACTGCTGTTGTGTTAATGCATTATAGTCATCCTTAAAGACCTTGTGGTTGGTTGCCATGTCTGCCAAATAATTGCTTGCTGAAGCACGGGTCCTAAACCTATAGTTAGACTCATGACCTGTTCATTGATCCGTCTGGCTGACAATATTTATCTGCCATTGGCAGATTTCTGCTCTTTGGCTAGCAATGGTCCGAATGGAGGTCAAACTAGCATTCCCCCAGGACAGACCGCCACTTTCCGTCATTTCGGCTGCTAAGATTGCAGGTGTTTCCGTAATCATTAATCTGACCCTTGCCTCAGGTTCAGTGCCCACACTACACTTCAGTTCTGGGTAAGTGATCAATGTTCAATTATACCTTTTAGGTTCCCTCCCTCTCTCTGATTAACTACCACATTTCGTTTACTTTATACAAGAACTGTGGACACTTTATTACAGTGATATATGTTTGAATAGTTTTTTTGAAGAGCTATATATGTTTGAATAGTTACTGTAGTTGACTCTGAAGATTGGCTCTTATTTTAATCTCCTCATCCTAATATTCCTGGTTCCAGAAAATTGTGTTGATGGCACTGACGACTGTTAGAACATCATGTGTCAACCAAAACAGTTTTATTTGTGAGATATGACCGTATTTTTGTATGGTATTTTGTAGTGTCTCAGTGAAGCTATCATGATTCTGCACAGGGATTTTATACATGGTGTCAACACAATTCTCCGGTACATTGCACGTGCTGCATCTGTTTCCAGCTTCTATGGCCAGGACGATATTCAGGCAGTACAAGTATGTTCTGGTTTTACGGTGTTTGTCATTGATTTTCACTATGATCTCACTGTGTCCTGAGTTGCTATTGTTTGCAAATCCGTAGGTTGACCAATGGCTCAAGTACGCACCACTCAATCTCTCAGGCTCTGCATTTGAAGCTGCTTGCTCATTTCTTGATGGATACTTGGCAACTCGAACCTTTTTGGTTGGTTATGGTCTATCAATTGCTGACATTGTCGTGTGGTCAAATCTCACAGGTAATTTACCTGGCTTCTTTCATCATTGAGTAATTTATTGGTCTCTCCCTCTCTTTTTGTCTTTCCTTAAGAGGTCACAACTCTTTTCTTCAGGAACCAGTTTTTCTTGTATCACCATGCAGTACTGTACCGATTCAATATGACTAATTTACTTGAACTAATGCCTTAGTATGTATGTTAATAATTTGTGCAGGTCACCATGGTTCCATTGTCATATCATTCCTCATATGCTGTTGTTTAGCATCACAAAAGAAGAAGGCCAGAGTTATTTCTTCCTTTTGGATATTTTCCATCATAATCAGCAGCCAATCTGAGCCGAATATCTGAAGCAATTTCCGCAAGGTAAGTTCCGGTGCTCCTATCTTTGAACTAGAATCTTAGCGTTTATTTTGTCCACGTCAAGGTTTCTTTGTGTGCAATTGAAAATTATGTGAGGACTGGGTTTTTACTCCAATACCCCAATTTCAGCAGATATTGAAAACCTCGAGAGTTTGGTGCATTTGTCACGCTTGTATACTTAATGCTATTCTTTGTGTCTTTACTAATGTCTCCCCATTTGTACAACTCAAAAGAGGATTTCCCATGAACATTTTAGCACTGCTCTTACCTATCGATCAAAAAAAGTTATTCTCTACAGGTTAAATTTGTTTGAAGATGATACTATGCAAATGCGTAAGCTGGGGATGGCATGACAGTGCATGCTGATGCTGTCGGTCGAGAAGTACCATACCGGTGAGTACTCCCTCTAGGCCACTTCTTCGATTTGCTCTTGTTGAATGGCACGTTTATGCTGGACTAGGATCAGATTCATGGCGTTTGGTGCATCCGCACTAAACTTCTTGCTGGATTTGGTAGGGAGAGATATCCTTTGGTTTGTAAGTAAACCTGAACAATGATGTAGCTTCCCAAATTTATCTACACCCCAATCATTCAAGGCAAATTTTAGCATGGTCCCTCTCTCATCATTCAAATATTTTGTGATGCCTATGCCTCCGTTCTTATCTTCTGGAATAATTTAAGATCAACACGGTGATTTGAAATGCAAACAAGCATAACAGGATGTTCCATGTCGATTGGTATATTTATTTGTCTCTTTTAGATTCCCCTAAATGAAAGTTGCAATGACGCCTGATTATTGTATATGCTAATATGGTGGGCTTGTTAGGTTCAATTTGTGGTGGCATTCGGTTCCTTGTACAGTTCTGTTGAATGCTAAAATAATTAGCTTATTTAATTTCTTCCATTTGTTGTGCCTGCCACTGATATTCTCTATGGTTCCCTTGGTTGCAGCTCTTGCCTTCCCTGCCAATGCTTCCTCCAGCCATGCTAGCCATGTGTGCCCTCACCTTTGTTCATCAATTTGTGCGCAGGTATGGATCGGTGATGTTGTCGATGCCCATAGAGCCATTACCTCATGCATGATGTGTGTTTTGTGTGTGCCACTTTGCCAGTTAGTGAGTGATAATATTCGGATGAATGTTTCATCGGTGTAGCAAGTGATCAGCAATAGACAGCTCTTACTTTTGGATTGAAGTGCAGATCTTGCTAAAGAGTTAACTATGGACTCATTTATGTATTCTTATGCCCCAATGCTTCATTAAGTATACTTATTTCTGCAACATAAAATTATTTCTTACCATCTTCTATTGTTTTCTCTGTTTTTACCAGTTATTCAGAGAACACCACATGTCACATGAATTCTAGACTACTTGTCTACAGGTAATTGTTTAGAATCAGTTTCTTGAGTTTGCTTGCTTAGCATGTAATATTTCACACTCACTAATTGTATTATTTCACGGTTGGCAATTGTTAGAATCAGGTCTTGAGTTTGCTTGCTTAATCGTGTCCCTGTGTAATTGCTCACCAAGCTCGCCAATTGTGAGTTTGTCCCACACAATGGATTTTCTATGAACTTTTGTTGTCCAGAAATTCTTGGAAATTCTCTTGTTGCTGTTATAATGTGGGTGTGTTCGGCTTCCTTCTTCATTAAAGGTGAGTCCTTTCTTTCAGGTTGGCCAACATGATGTTGTTTCTGTTGGAAAATAATTCGTTATGCAATTATGGTTAGGTTGTCCTTTTTCCTTCATAACTGCGTTTAATGGGTAGCTGTTATGCTCACTTTGCTCAAAGCAAGGTTGTGTAGCCATGCTATTTTGTGCTTTAAGAAGTAAGCCGACACCAAATCAGTAATCCTGTGCTTCTGCTTTGTTGGCCCAAAGTCACTAATTTTTTTTCGTGTTATCTTTACTCTTTAGCCATTCCAAAACATTTATCTGATTTTGCAGTATTGCAGATCATAGAATTACAAGTTGGCCATATTTTTGAATGTGTGAACCTCACATAGATGTCGTGCGAATGCAGTTTGACAAGAGTCCTAAAACCAATGGATAAGAGACTGTTTGATGGTGAAAGAATTTATGCTCGTGGTGACTACCTCAAGTGTGCCAGAGTAAGAATTTGTCACAATTTAGTTTAAGAAGACTATATTATTGTTCTGCAATATTACATGCTTATTACATGAAGAGGACCCATTTGGCAACGCTTAAATCATTTTATGGCGCCTTTGTTTCTGATCTACAAAACAACAACTTTTACCCTGGCTTGTTATTTCTAATTCATTCTTTTTCCCTTCTTGCTTATTATAACACAAGCCATCATGACTCTACTATCAATCATACACACCTTTTCGATATACTCCCTCTGTCCAAAAAAGATTTTCCCAAGCTTGTCCCTCAAATGGATGTATCTACTATATACGGAGCAAAATGAGTGAATCTACACTAAAATATGTCTATATACATCCGTATGTAGTCCTTATTGAAATTTCTAAAAAGACTTATATTTAGGAACAGAAGGAATATACATTTACTATCTCAACCATAACTTATTGAATGAAATTGTAAGCATCTGCAAATTGGTCACCGATTATAATTTCAAAGGAGATTTTATATAGGCCCTATTTTAATTTTGATTTGTCCATGACACCCTTGCATTAATATTGTATGACATTGTTTATTCATCTTCAGATGTTCTGTTCAGTGCAAATGCTACATGTATGTGCTTATTACGTCAGCATGGGTGATATGTTTGATGCTCGTATAGAGATGCTACTTTATTTTATAATTCATCTTTTCCGGTCATTTCTTAATAATCTCCATTATTATTAATGAAATGGCACCATAATCTGTCATATGGTGGTAGGAAATGTGGTTACATGGAATTCTGTATCTTCTTAGATAAAGAACTATTATAAAATAAAATATGTATATGAATTTCCATATCTCTTGGTTATTTTATATATACATTACATATTATTTCTAACCAATTTCTTGGTATTACTTAGGGTATGTTTGTTTGGGCTGCAATTTCCATGGCTGCAACTGAAGGAGCTGCTGTAGCTGGTGATGAAGAGATGCACTTTGAATTTGCCCACCAGAAGTACAGATCGGTAAAGTACAGAGAAGCTTCAGAGCATGGCAACATTTATTATGAGAAGATCCACGACAAACTGATAACCTACTTCTTCTTGGAGTTATCTACTATCAGTTTATGACTTGGTGCTAGCTGAAGCTTCTATTTTCTACCAAAACTGCTATTAACAAAAGAAATCTAGTGTTCCAGGATTTTATCCTAAGCTGCTATTAAACTCACAAGAGGGAGCATTTTAATAACAAAAGAACTCTAGCCATGCTTTTTGATATACTACGTATATGTATGATGTACTAGCAGTTCCTATTTTTTAACTATTGCTTACCAGAAAATTGAATTGGCAATGTATGCATAAATATGATGTATTAAATTATGTCATGAGAGGGATTTGTTCATTTTCAAAACTAAGTTGGATGAGCTTAAATCACTTATTCACCAGTACAAGTTAAATATGCTTTTAAAATTTTAAATACATGTATTTTTTTAGAGTACATCATCTTTTATTTCTAAACAACAATACTGGATATGTTCATTTCTATGGCTACAGTACATGTTAAACCATCCCAACTCCATAGCAGTACTACTCCAAACAAAACTGGAATGAGCATTTTTTGTTGCAATTTTCTTGATAAATCAAATATTAGAGTAAACTTTCGTACTCAGCGACAACTTGACTTAGCCTAATATGTTTGTTTATGAACTTGGTAGATCAAATCACCCAGGAAAGCTAGGTGTGTGCAAGCTAGCTAGACAAGCACACAAGCAAACTGCTGGATTGATGAACAGTAGGGTTCAACATAATATAGTACTCTGTATAGCAAAACGCTCTCTCTTTCCCTCAAGTACAGGCAGCCCATGAGTAGCAGCAAGCAGAGCAATAGCGAGCAGCCAACAAACAGCAAACAACAGAAGTAGCAGCATCAAACAGCAGTAAGCAGCAACAAGCTCGTGGCCTAACCATGTGGCCCGGACCAAAATGGTCTCAGGTGGCAGCGCCACAACCATCTCCAGCAACGGCTAAAATGAGAAAAAATGACGCTGACAAAGAAAAGAAGGCACGAGAAGGCAGTGGCAGCTTCTCACCCTGCTGTTCATGGCGATGCCGGATGGCACGGGGACCAATGACAGCGAATTCAGGATGGCAACAATGGCAGTCAGAGTCGAGGAAGAAGTAGTAGAGACCCGCGGCTTCGAATCCTTGGTCCAGAGGAGACATGGAGCCCGTCACGGTTCCTGGAGTTACTCGGGGATGAGGACGACCGCGGTGGCGTCGCAACGGCAGCTGACGGAACAGAGGAAGGCGGCCTCGGTCCAAAAGTTTGATGCATGCTCGGTGTCCAGGAATCGAATCAGAACGACGGCAGGAGCTGAACAGAGTTAGGGAAACTACCTAGGATCAAAGACTCACTGGAAAAATGAGGCGATTCACGGCGGCGTCCTGCAGGCCTGCATGTTGGACCCTGGGGTGTGGACGTCAAGCCGGATGGAGGGCTGGTGGATCCCGCCTGTTCCTATGGCTGGCGTTGCAGTGGCGAGCGGCGGCGTCCCCGGCGAGCTCGACCAGAAAGAGGATCTAGGAGGAAGAGGAAATGGATTGAGGAGGGAGGTAGTGGAGTAGTAGGAGTAAAACGTGAAGGGGCAGGGAGTTGCGGGCGCCTGTCCCGCGAGCTGGAGCTGCAAGCCTGATTGGTGGGTTCACGAGAGCGACCAATTGGTCAGTAGCAATGGGAGAGGTTGAAAGAAAAATAAAAAATAAAAAAAATGAAATTGACTGGAATATCTCTTCCGCCTCTACTCCCTCATAATCTACTCAGGATTAATTTCAGTGCTCAAAACTCATCAGAAATATCTTGGAAAATTTCACATATGCTACTACGTATATAATATAACTCTGTGAAAATGTCCAAGACTTTCAGGAGTATTTGACTACCCTTTTTCAGATTTGAATTCAAATATGCCCCAAGTTTGGGTTTGAACTATAAGCCGGTGATATGAAATTATGAAATTCATTAATTTTTACTAGAGTTTGTAAATAACACACGACTCCGAGATATAGCATGGAGTATGACTTGGACGTGTCAAAGTATTTTAAAAATTTGTTTGCAGACAACTCTTGGTTTGGATCAGTTTTTGCATCTTAGAAAACATGTACCATCACGAACCATCTATCTAGCATCAATCAATACTTATTTTCATATGTTTCATTCTGTGTCTACATATTTTAATGCACACTCTTTCAATACTTGGCTTGCACTCGGCCTTTGCGCCATTAGCGCAACGGGTCATCTAGTGTGGTGAAAAGTTTTAAGCATCGTGTAAAATGCAAGTGTATTTAGGGAGTATTTTATAATGTGGTCAAATTTTAAGCATTTATATTAACTAGTCTATAATGTATCTTGTAGGATGTTTGAGCTGGATAAATATCCTGGCCTTGATGATTTCTATGAGGAGAAGCACCGTGCAGTGCTCGTGGAAAGAGGGGAGGTAACTATCTATCTCTATTTGTGGATTCTTGATATTGTCACAAGTTGAGAGAAGTAACAAGTTGTTCATTCTTTTTTTAGGTTCCTCCAATAGTTCGGTTGAGGGGCACAATCCTAATGAATCCCTAAAATTTGACCGTCGCTACGAGCCTTATTACAGAAGAATGGATCTTCTCCAGTTCATGCTCAACTTTAAAGGCACACCGCCATGGATGAACTCCACGACCATTACCGCCCTTACGGACCGTTGGAGGCCGGAGATGCACTCTTTCTGCCTGCCCCTTGGCGAGATGACAATAACTTTGTAGGATATTGCAATGATCTCTGGCCTTCTGATCGAGGGCAGGGCTCTTACCTGGAAGCTGAAGTCTCAGGGGTGGTGACAATGGGTTGCAGGATTGGTTGGTGCTGAACCTGAACAGTGGACTCGTGAAACCCAGAAGGATCCACGGCCATCTGGTGTGTTGTTCTTGTGGTTACGAGAATATTTTTACGAGTGCCCGGAGAATGCCAGTCCGGCGCATGTGGAGAAGGATGCTAGAGCTTATTTGTGGAACCTCTTGACCCAAGTGGTGTTTCTAGATGGCACAGGGGACACCGCCTCCTGGATATTCTTGGACTCTCTCCGTAACTGGGATGTTAAGTGGAGTTGGGGGTCAGCGGCACTAGCCTTCTAGTACCGTCATGTAATGGTTAGTAGCATCCATTTTCATTCTATGAACTTAATGTTTGCGCGTGATCATTTAACATGTTTATGAATGTGCTGTTGGACGGAGCATGTCGGAGGAGTAAGCCAAAAATCTTGTCTTGGTGGTTTTGTGTGGGCCCTATAGATTTGAATGTGGGAGCGTATCCCTGTTGGTCGTTCAATCACCGTTGCTCCACAAAACGTTGGCGGTGGCCTTTCAACAGGGATGAGGAGCGGTATCCCACTATCACGTACACATGGACTAACGTCGAAATGTTGAGTGTGGCCGCCATGGGGCGATACAAGGCGTACATCAGCGAGCTCGATATGTTGACTTACAATCAGGTAATTATTCATGAAGATTTGCCCTCATTGCTGAAAAATATTTTGTGCGTGAGTGACATGTTGTGATGTAGGTCAATCGGAGGCCGTACACGGTAATGAGACAGTATCCTTTAAACAACATGTGCCATTCATCTTTCGTGAGTCTTCCATGAACTTTCCTTGAGTATCTTTCTACCTCACATTTCATGGTGTATCGCTTCTTGCAGTCCGAGTGAACAACTATGAAAGGCCTATGGTGCTTAATAGCATACTCACACAACCACTTCTTGAATTCTCGCATGTGCTCGAACATCAAACCTTTCCGTAGGTAAGACATAGTGGACTTGTCGGATGTACTACTTGGGAACGGTCTAGCCTCAATTGTCTTACTCATGCCACCATCAACTATCACTAGTAGAAAACAGGGCTTTCGTCACAGCCGGATCGGAGCATTAGTCCCGGTTGCATTATGAACCGGGACTAATGCTCACATTAGTCCCGGTTCGAGCGGCTAGGGCGCTGGGCAGGCATTTGTCCCGGTTCAAATGGGACCTTTAGTCCCGGTTTGAGCCACGAACCGGGAATAAAGGGTGTGATGCCCTTTACTCCCGGTTCATGGCTCGAACCGGGACTAAAGGGGTTGAGGCTTTAGTCCCGGTTGGAGCCACCGACCGGGACTAAAGGGGTTCAAACTCTAGCCCCCCCGCCCCCTGTATCGCCATTTCAGTTTTGTAAAAAACAAAAGAAAATGATAAAAACTTCAAAAATTAAAATCCTTCGAGATGTAGTTATGTTACTACATCTACTAGTTAGGAAAATTAAAAAAACTTAAATTTGGACAGGTTTTGCAAAAAAGTGTTATGAAAAAGTAAAACAGCCATATCTTTTGCATACGATGTCGAAAAAAACCGCATAATATATCAAAAAAATCAGCACGAAAATCCGCATCCGATTTTGACGGCCTTAGGCCGTGTTGCAAATTTTAGAATCCTCAAATTCTTAAAGGAAAAAAAGTTATGCTCAAATTTCAGTTTTTTTGAATTTTGGTTAAATCTGGTCAAAATGTGGTCAAACTATGGTCAAACTACTTATTTAAGAAATATTAGTGTTACTAAATAATTATTTTAGTTTTTTTGAATTTTGGTCAAACTGTGGTCAAACTATGGTCAAATCTGGTCAAACTGTGGTCAAACTATGGTCAAACTACTTATTCAAGAAATATTAGTGTTACTAAATAATTATTGTTTTTTAGAATAATAGTTTCAAACTCAAACGGTGCTTAATGCTCAAGTTCAACTCCTAAGGGTTAATAGGATTGACAGCTTAGTATTGTTAGGAAAACAACAAGTGCAGACTTGGAAACTAGGGGGAATAGAACTCGAAAGTTAAGCGTGCTCAGGCTGGAGTAGTGAGAGGATAGGTGATCGGCCGAGAAGTTAGACAATTTGGAATGAGTGCTGATTAGAGATTAGAGATTAAATTCTGAAGCAGTGAGGAGGGAGGTGTGATTAGAGATTAAATTGTCAAATAATTCAAAGATTTCAAAATCAAAAAAAAAATTCAAAAAAAATTGTAAAAAAATTTTCAAAAAAATTTCTTTAGTCCCGGTTGGTAGGGACTAAAGGTCCCCCAGCCCCGCTCCAGCAGGCGGCCACGTGGAACCCCTTTAGTCCCGGTTCGTAAGCGAACCGGGACTAAAGGTTAGAGGCTTTAGTCCCGACCTTTTTGTCCCGGTTCCAGAACCGGGACTAAAGGCCCTCTGGAACCGGGACAAAAGCCCTGTTTTCTAGTAGTTATATAGCCTTATGAGCAAGGCTAACTCACAAAACAAGGGCACTTTGTTATCTCGACCGGTGATTTTTGTGTACCACTCTCTTTCTTTCTCTGTGAATCCATCCTTGTCCAACTCATTCACCGGGTCTTCATCATCCGAGTCATCCACACAAGCACACTGATAGACAATGTCAGGGTCCATGTCCTTATGCCTGACTTGAGCCTCTATGCCACCAAGAATGTTGTGGTGCCTCTCATCCTCTTGCTCGAAGTCATGACCATCATCATTGATAGCGGCACCACCCTCAAAATCATATTGGGGATACACATTGACATAATCAACTTGTTTGTTGCCATGTTGAATATCTTCCACCTCAAATTCATTTACTTGGCTAACATGAGGTTGGCTCATTGCATTGGCGGCTTGCACTACAACTATTTGCTCAACAATTGGTGGCACACTAGTAATTGAGCTCATATCATCTACTAAGGTTTGGTTCGAGTCAACATGAAAGAGAGGAGCTTTGACCACCTTAGTGGCAAACACTTCGAGTGAGTTGACTTTCGAGGATGCAACAACCTCCTTATATGCACCCCATTGCAAATTGGACTTGATAGGCATCATCTTCATTCGACACTTGCGTCCCGTCCCAACATCATATCATCCTACTAGGCCAACTTGGTCACTTGGATCCATCCACTTTAATCTAATCCGTGTTTCTTCCACAACCTCATCACAACTAGGACTCTCAAGAAGTGTCAACACTTCCTCATTCTTGTCAACAATATCAACATTCATAAATGCCGCTTTGTCAACATAATGAATATTCACATAAGTACAACAAAGGAGCAATGCAAAATATAACACATTGAATACAAAACAACTTAGAACAATTTTGCTCATCCAAATTAAGCATTACCGAAACAAAAACCCTAACCCTAAATCCTAACATTAAGCATAACCCAAACACTAAGCTTTGTTCATCCACATCACAAATCAATACTATTGGACCAACCTTACTCATTAGTAAACATTACAAACATCATATTATGGAACAATGTTCAAAACTAGGGTTAGGATCCACATGAACAAATCCATCCAAATACACAAATCCGACCAATAAAAATTTGTGAGATGAAGGAGATTACCTCAAGGAACGAAAATGACACCGGATCCATGGACCAACGTAATCGATTTGCAAGGATTTGAGGGGGTTTAAGTGGGAGAGACAAAGGGGACAAAGGGCAAGAGCTCGGGATGGCCAATGGGGGAGAAGCAGAGAGTGAGTGGTGAGTGGTGGGTGAGAGCCCCATGACCACTTGAAATATCTAGGGCGGAAAAGCAATAGGCCCTGGCGTTTCCAGAAACGCTGGCTGGTTTGGTGTTGCTGACCTACCACGTCAGCAAGCAACGCCAGCGCAGCCTAGCTGTGGGCCAGGGCAGAAACGCTGGGTGGTTTGGCGTTTCGATGTTCACCAGAAATGCCACGGTCTCTAGCATTGAGAAAAAGGGTCATTTTGTGAAATAATTTTGTGGAGAGGTCAATTTGTGCTCAACTATTCTGACAAGATCAGAATAATGATTTTGGCCTAGTGCTGGTCGCAAATAGACATAATCGAAGGGACTAAATTATGAAAAGGCCAAGAGCATAAGGTCCTATCTCTCTCTCGGCCATCAGGGCTTTCGGGGCACCACGCCCGTCACGTGGATGCCACCACCGTGCATGGCCAGCCTCCTGGCCGAGGCATGCGTCGCCGTGGTGCCACACCGCCCCCTCTAGTCGCCGTGGTGCCATGGTGCTCCTCCTGCCGTGTTCCCCCAGTACCTGGCACCCGTGTCCTGCCGCAAGCTACCCCCCGCGGGCAACCAACCTTGGACGACAACGCGCCGCTAACCTCGAACGTCTCGCGTCGCTCTTCTCCTGCTTCGGCAAGGAGAACACAACGTTGCCGTTGGGCATCACCGAAGAGAAGAGCGCTGGTCTCGAGGTTGGATGCGACCTCTTGGACATGGAGGACAAGCAGGGCGGCACCTGTCTAGTGGTTCGAGATGACCAACTCCTAGACACGGACAATGAGCGTGGCAGCACTGGTCAAGATCCTGGACGTGAACGACAAGCGCGGCGGCGCCAGTCTAGCTGCTTGACGCGAACGACAGGCGGGACGCCGCACCTCACCGAAGCCCCTCCACGGCGAGCATGCGCGCCTGACGCCCGCACCTCCATTGGCCAGTGCATCTGGGCCTCTTTCCGTCTCATGGCGCGGCTGTCGTCGCTGTCGTTGCTCCCGCCTTGCTACCTTCTGATGCAATACAAGAGAGACAACCATGAGAGGATCAAGAGATGCGGTAAGTGAAGAATGGCATCAGAGGAATCGGGCATCCTACCCCATGGCGACGACGAGCTCATGGTGGCCCAACTTGACCCTTGGAGAGGGGAGCACGAGCTTCGTGTGCTACGGCTTGGCCCCATCAACGAGCTAGCTATGGCTAGTTCTGTTGGGGTCAACCCAGTCTCCCGTGGGGCGTCATGTGTGGTCAGCACACATGGGGTGCTTCGTTTGGCACGCCGGTGTCAAACTCATGGCATTGGCGTGAGCCTGTAGTAAGATGGCCTACACACTGCTGCGTCAGGAGAGGTCAAGTCTAGGCAACAGATTAGCTCCTAGATAGTTTTTCTAATGCTTTTGTATGGCATAAATATCATTGGAACGCTCACTGTGTGAGTAGCGAGTAGCCAAAAAGATCTTCGTCCGTCTATCTCGCTTGCTCCCCTCCTTCGTCTCATCTTCCTGGCAAAGCGAATTCCCTTCCTGGGAACACATCCATAGCTGCTGGTGAAAGGTTAGGTTGGGCTAACAATTGGCATCAGAGCTTCAGGTTATGCTAATGAATATGCCGAAGGATGGCATCACCGGCAGCGGCTCCAAGACTGCTATGAAGATCTTGGCTAAGGAGACGCGCGTGGCTAATGCGCTCGCACTATGGGGGAGGCCAGGAGGTAAGCCGGGCGCACCGCACTCCATGCATGACGTGGGTATGTCCAGCACCTCCTTTCCCCTCCTCACGCAGACCAACTATCCTAGTTGGTCGCTCTTGATGAAGGTCATCATGGAGGCACATCACATGTGGAAAGCCTTGGAAACCAGTGATGTGGAGTTCGCTGAGGACTAGCTGGCGATGGAGGCAATCCTGCGCTCCGTCCCACTAGAGATGGTGCTTACCCTTGGTGTGAAGAAGACGGTGAAGAAGGCGTGGGACACCATCAAGATTCTACACATCGGTTTAGAGCACGTACGGGAGTCGACGGCACAGAATCTTTGCCTCCAGTAAGAGGAGATCAAGTTCAAGCATGGCGAGCATGTCTATGACTTCGCCATGTGGCTGGAAGGTTTCGTCAATGAGCTCACCATGCTCGGAGAAACCATCGACGACAAGAGGGTGCTCCTGAAGTTTCTCCGAGTCATCCCCGCATGATACAAGCAGCTGGCCTCGTCCATCGAGAAAATGGTGGATGTCTCCACCATGACCATCGAGGAGCTAGTAGGCGAGCTCAAGGTCGTCGAGGAGCGCAGCGACGATGCTGGCGAGCACGCTGGTGGCCAACTGCTGCTCACAGAGGACTAGTGCAATGTGCGCCTACAGCAACGCGGACACGACGGCTCTTCCGGTAGTGGGGGAGGTACCTCCATGGGAAACCGAGGCCGTGTCAGAGGCGGAGGCCATGCCCAGAGTGGCGGCAGCAACCGCGGGTGGAAACCAGGCCAGCCCCAAACATAGGGCTGGCCTACGCGCTGTTCCGGCAACGATGACCGGAATAAGTGCCACTAATGTGGCAGGCCCGGTCACTGGACCTGGGAATGCCGCAAGAGGCTGGCTGTCGAGGCAGCCATGGCGGCGGCGAACCTCGTCACCATCGAGTCTGTGCAGGTGGCTTGGAGCCCGTCAGCGAGAACCATCCCTACAGTGGTAGGCAACTCCTCGATAACATCATTCTCGGGGCCTATCGACTAGGAGGCGATGAAGCACCCGGTGACCACGTCCCCTGTGACGCTGGTCATTGCCCTGGCAACCACATCCCCGACAACAATGACTGTTGCCCCGGCAACCACGGCCCCAACAACGTTGAGGCTTGTCAAGACCGTGCAACAGGGCACGACGCATGTGGGCCACATCCTGACCACAACACTCGTGACCATCGAGTCCGTGCAGGAGCGCACGACAACTCAGGTCGGCCACACCCGAACAACCAAGTGTTCGGGGTCCACTGCGTTGGCGGGAGATGGCTCCCCGACAACGGCATGAGCGTGCGGCTACGTCTTCCTCAACGAGGAGAGATCTGTGACCACACCCACGCTTGTAGGGGACAAGTGTAGCGAGGGTTGATTCCTCAACACCGGTGAGACAAACCACATGACGGGTTCGGTCGATCCATTCACGGAGCTGGACCGCTCAATCACCGGGAAGGTGTGGTTGGCGGACGGCTCGGTGGTTGACATCCACAGGCACGGGACCGTCGTCTTTGCCGACAACGGGGGTGACCACAGGGCATTCACGGACATCTTCTTCATCTCGGCGCTCAAGAGCAGCGTTTTGAGCCTCGGCCAGCTCGACGAGGGCTAGTGCGACATCACCATTCATCGTGGTGTGCTCACCGTGCGTGACCAGCATAGCCAGTTACTTATCGAGGTAACCCGATTATAGAATCGCCTCTACAAGTTATTCTTTCGCCCCGTGCATCATGTCTGCCTCGCCGTGGGCCATGTCTCCAATGCCTAGCATTGGCATGCACGGCTCAGACACCAGCACTTCGGCGGGCTGCAGAAGATGGCACGTGGCGACCTCGTGCGTGGGCTGCCGCACATTGTACATGCTGACGAGCTATGCGATGTGTGTCTTGCAGGGATGTAGCGGCATCTGCCCTTCCTAGGAAGCATGATACTGAGCAAACAAGCCCCTGGAGCTGGTCCACGGGGACCTCTGTGGCCCAATCACCGCGGCAACGCCTAGCGGGCATCGCTACATCCTGCTGCTTGTCGACGACTACAGCCGGTTCATGTGGGTGGTGCTACTCACCTCAAAGGACAAGGAGGAGCAAGCCATCATCAAGCACCAAGCTGCAACAAAGGTGGAGTACGGCTACAAGTTGTGCGTGCTGCGTACGGACCGTGGCGGCGTGTTCACGTTGGCCACCTTCTACAAGCACTGCGCCAAGAAAGGGGTACAACATCACCTCAAGGTCTCGTACTGGCCGCAGAAGAATGGCGTAGTCGAGCGGAGGAACCAGACAGTGCTCGGGATGGCATGTTGCATGCTCAAAGGCAAAGCAGGTGCTGAGAACGTATTGGGGGAGGCCATGCTCACGGCCGTCTTCATCCTCGACTGCTCCTTCATGAGAAGCGCCACCGGCAAGATGCCCTACGAGGCATGGTACGGGAGGAAGCCCGACGTATGCATCCTCCGCAACTTTGGCTGCGTTGGGCACGTCAAGATGGCACGCCCGCAGCTGAAGAAGCTCGACAACCGGAGCACCCCGATGGTGTTCGTCGGCCACAAGACGGGCTCCAAGGCATACAAGATATACGCCCCTGTCTCAAAGCACATGCACATCTTGCGTGATGTCATCTTCGACGAGGACACATGTTGGTGCTGGGAGGCAACAGGGGAGGCACCCGCCAGCAGCTCCTTCATCATGGTGTACCCAGCGTACTCCTGGACCCCGGGAAGAATGTTCCCAGGAATCGCAACCCCAAGTAGTGCAACCACAGGCACAACGACCCCGGGAAGCATGACCCCAGGAAGTGCAACCCCGGGTAGTGAGACGTCGCGCACAACGACCACGGGAACGACGTTCCCGGGAACAGTGTGCCTAGGAGTTGGGACCCCGAAAAGCGTGGACCCAGGAACTGTGACCCCGACAACACCAACCCCGGGAGCAACATCCCCGAGCACCCCGCTAACAAGTGAAGTGGCTCCCAGGCAGTTCGTGTCCCCACCAGCGACACAGACAGACCTGTTTGACGTCGACGACAGCGTTGGCGCCACACACAGGTACCGCCTCCTCGGGAATCTTCTCGGCAAGCCTGTGGGACCATCGCAGCTACACGAGAACAATGATGATGACGTTGTCCTGCATCTAATGGTCGACGAGGAGCCAACCACATTCACGGAGGCAGAGCCAGAGGACTGCTGGCACGGCGCGATGCTGGATGAGCTGTCGTCGATCAACGACAACGGCACCTGGACACTCACCATGCTGTCTGCAGGGCATCGGGTCATCGCGCTCAAGTGGGTGTTCAAGGTAAAGAACGATGAGCATTGTGCCATTGTCAAACACAAGGTGTGCATCATCACAAAAGGCTACGTGTAGCACCCGGGGGTGGTCTTCGAGGAGGTCTTAGCTCTGGTGGCAAGGCTCGAGTCCGTGCTACAGATCCTTGCCCTGGTGGCTCACCTTGGCTGGGAGGTGCACCACAAGGACGTCAAGTCGGTGTTCCTTAATCGCGACCTCGACAAGGAGGTGTACATCACCTAGCCACCGACTTTGTCACCGAGAAGCATGAGCAGGGTGTGTACATGCTACACAAGGCCCTATATGGTCTCCGGCAAGCCGCAAGAGCGTGCAACGCCAAGCTGGATGCGAGCCTTGCATCACATGGGTTCTCGCGCGGCATCTCTGAGCATGGCGTGTACTCACGAGGGATCGTGAACACGCTTCTCATCGTCGGCATCTACGTTGATGACCTGGTCATCACGGGCACCAAGCCCGATGAGGTGCAATGCTTCAAGGAGGAGATGAAGTGCATCTTCAGCATGAGCGATCTTGGGATGCTCGGTACTTCCTCGGGCTAGAGGTGAATCAGGAGCGTGGTCGTACGATGATCTCCCAGGCGGCCTACACCGCCAAGATGCTCGAGCGAGCAGGCATGGCTGAGTGCCATGCCATGCATTCTCCATTGGAGGCACGGTGAAAGCTCAGCTAGGAGAGTCCCGAGAAGCCGGTGGACACAATGTTCTACCGCAATGTTATCGAGAGCCTCAGGTATCTTGTACATACCCGGCCGGACATCTCATTCGCTGCCGGGTTCCTGAGTAGGTTCTTGGAAGCCCCGGCAAGCGACCACCTCGCGGCCGTCAAGCACCTGCTACGGTACATCATAGGCACGCTGACGCATGGATGCGTGTATCGTCATGGCGACGGCGAGAACCTGATCAGCTACAGCGACTCTGATCACGCTGGTTACTTGGAGTCCAGGGTGAGCACATCCGGCATGTTGTTCTTCCTCGGGAGCAGCCCCGTCAGCTGGCAATCGGTGAGGTACAAGGTTCTCGTGACTTCTTCGTGCAAGGCGGACTACATCGCGGTAGCCACAATGGCTTGTCAAGGGATCTAGCTGGCTCTTCTTCTCGGCCAGATCTTTAACCAAGACACCGCCCCCGCTCTCATCTTCATCGGCAACAAATCAGCGATTTCTCTCTGCAAGAACCCAGTGCTCCTTGACAGCACATCGATCTCTGCTATCACTTCATACGTGACTGCGTCGAGAAGGTAACGGTGGATGTGGAGTACATCAGAACTGGTCAGCAGAAGGCGGACATCCTGACAAAGGCTCTTGGTCGTGTTCGGTTCTAGGAACGGCACGACAAGATCGGGATCGTCAACATCCAACCCATTCAACAGGGATGAGGGGGAGAATGTTGGGGTCAACCCAGTCTCCCATGGGCACCCATGTGTGGTCAGCACACAGCGGGTGGCTCGTTCAGCACGCCGGTGTCAAACTCATGACATCGGCGTGAGCCCGTAGTAACATGGCCTGCACCATGCTGCGTCAGGAGAGGTCAAGTCTAGGCAGTAGATTAGCTCCTAGATAGTTTTTCTAAAGCTTATGTACATCGTAAAGATCAATGGAACGCTCACTATGTGAGTAGCGAGTAGCCAGAAAGATCTTCGTCCCTATCTCTCGCTCGCTCCCCTGCTTCGACTCCTCTTCCCGGCAACGCGGATTCCCTTCCCGAAAACACCTCCACGGCCGCCGGTGAAAGGTCAGGTTGGGCTAACACGCTCCACACGTGCCGCTGCCGACGGCCGCAGCAACCTTGGTGTGGCCGCGTAACCACCTCGAGACGAAATCCATCAAGCAAACCCGGACCCTCGGCATCACGGCTGGCGGCGCGGTGAAGCTGGTAAGCATCGACCCTCGCCTCTCTCCCCCGAGGCGGCAGCGCCGCGCCGCCCACGGGGAGTCCCCGTCCACACCGGCCTCAGCCCTCCCCTTCCATCGCCTCCCACTACCGCCGCCGTCGCTGAGGACGTCGCGGGGCGAAGCCCCGGTGGTGAGGCGGCGGCGGCGGCGCTGTCCTCGGCCGGCGGTAACGCGTGGGGGCAGCTGCGTCCATCTCCCTCCTCCTCCAACGGTAGTGCGCAGCGGGTTGGCGGTGGCCAGGAGATCTCCGGCGGCCGTTTGGCGGATGAGATTTTGGCTGCGATGAGATCTGATCTGGGCTCGAGGGGTTTGGATCGAGATCCACTGCGGCTGCGCCTCGTCTCGACAACGGCAAGATGAGATCCCCCCTGGGTAATCTTCGCGGCACGAGGACGTCCGGGTCTCTTGGCCCGGGCATGGTGGCGGTGGCTGCCTTCTCCACCGAAGGCGGTTGGCCAGGCTGGTAGTGACGGATCTTGGATCCCACTATTAGCACCGGCGGCTAGTTGGGAAGACATAGTCGCCGGTGAAATCCGAGCCGACTCCGGTCATGGCGGGCGATGGCGGCGTCTACGTCGTTACCTTGATGAAGGCATCGTCAAGCAACTATCGTCAACCTGCTCGTGTCGCTCCGGGAGAAATCCTAAGATCACCGGATCGGACGATGGCGGCGCTGCGGTGTTGTGTTCCCTATTGGGGGCATCGTTTGTGGAGCGGCGCCGGATGGAAGAGGCGTGAGGTGGTGTGGCGTGCCTTCTCTCGCGTCGACGACGGCGGGTCTCGGCGGCATGGAGCAGCGGGGTCTCGCCGGTGGGCGTGTGATGATGGACGAGCACAGGATGGTGGCGTTGTCTAGCGTCGTGGCGGCGTCGACAGCAGCTAGACCGGGCAAGGTAGATGCATCAGTATATCACTGAAGATGGATTGGTGGCAGGTGGCTGCGGCGGCCTCATACCCGGCAGGCGTCCTGGTTGAGGAGTGCGCCGGACTGGTGGGTGCCCCATACCCGGCAGGCGTCCTGGTTGGGATCTCAGGTCTTAGATGTTAGGTTTGGCTGCGAGGTCTGTTTGGTATTAGGCCCAGACTATCAGCATCCCTACATCAACTGGATAGGAGTAGCGACAGATGTTGCCTAGACAGTGGCTTTAGCCTTACTGTTGTATGACTTTGTAAGGTCTTGTGTGAATAATTAATAAAGTGGATGCATGCCTCGTCCAGATGCAGAGGCCGGGGGTCCTCCTCCTTTTTTTTTAAAAAAAAGGACAACGCTAACGCCCACACGTGTGGTGGGAGCGAAACCCGCTCACACGCCCTATAACACACAGACTGCGCCACGTCACCGCATGCATGCATGTGGGAATCTTTTTGGATTTTCAGTTTTTAAAATATTTTATCTCTTAAATGAAAAATTCGATTGAATATCTGTTTTTACCATTAAATCCCTCGCGACGAGATCTTCGAAACTAGATCTCATATCAATATATTTCAAAAAAAAAATTGGGATTAAAAGTTGCCATGTCTATTGCATATGAATTGCTATGGTGTTTACACTGAAATTGCCATGATATATTTCAGCTATTTTTTTCTACATTTAAAAGTAAATTTTGACATTTATAAAATAGGAAATTAAGAAACTAGACTTGTCATGAACCATAAACTAAAATTGCAATGATACATGCACTTAAAATTGTCATGGTTCATACAAAAAATAATTTTCATGGTCAAAGTACTGGAGTGGCCATCATCAAAATACTAAAATTGTCATACTCTACAAACTGGAATTGCCACATGGCAACTTTAGTTTAAGCACTATGACAATTACAGTGTAAACATCATGGCAACTTTTGGGTAAAAAAAAAATTTGTCGAAACATATCAACATAGGGTCTAGCTTTGAAGATCTCGTCGAGACGGATTTAATAGTGAAAACAGATTTTTAATTCGATTTTTTAATTAGGAGATAAAACATTCTTAAGCCGAAAAACCAAAAAGATTCCTGCTGATGTCATCTGTTTACATGTGGCAAAATGAATGGTAAAGAAGACGTGTGGACGATGTGCAAGATGCCACAGGTGTGGGCGTTAGTTTTTTCCACAAAAAAAAAGCATCGCCCCTCGCTGCTGCTGTGGCGGCATCGTCCAGAGCAACTGCCAGCGATCCCGAGGGACCAAGGGCTTATTTTTTTAAAAAAAATTGAGGGGTCTTTCTGTAAAATTATAAACCTACAAGCGGGACCTGTCTGTTAGTTCAGGGGTTAACAGTCAGGATATGAGTGTTTTTTGCAAATGGTTAGCCCGTGAACACGCTGTTTCTTGCAACGAAAATGAAAACCATAGGTTTTTTGCATGTGGTGTCACAATTGTGGTAGTTTCTTGCAATTCTCTCAGCTCTGGCCAGCTATAGAGAGGGCAGCAGCGCCGCGGCTCTTCTCCTGGGACGCCGCCGCGTATTACGCGATGCCGCCGCGCCCTGGGTTCGCGCCTAGGACTTCTGCTACTGGGAGAAGCACATTGCAGGTGGCGACTTGCTCTCTCCTAGCTCGCCACGACACTCCGAGGGTGGACACGCTGCCGACGACGCCGCACGACGGTGCGGCTGCAGTGTCACCACCTCGGACGACTTCTGTTCCAGATCCTGTTCGCACTTATCCCTCTATGACGCCGCTGGCACGAGGGGCGATTAGTGCGTTGGTGGCGCGTCCTGGACCAATAAGGACTACTCTGGCTCACCGTTTGCCGACTCCCTCCCCTGGACAAGTGAGACACCGGTCAGCGAGATGCCTGCACATGGGAGAGGGCGTCCAGGCGCCAGCTTCACTTCCGTTGACTCCACCGCAGGCGGCGGTGGGATCGCGACCTTCCGAGGTTGAGGTTATTGCCTTTGAGGCATCCCAGACCCAATTTCGATCGACCGGGGTGTGTGTGAGAGCTCCTTCCCAACGCCTTGAGCGCCCATTCGCTTCCTGGCGCTCGCGTGGGGCTAGACGGGCGGCGGCCCAATAACACCTCGGTCGCTCGCTAGTGGTTTTTTTTGAGTACTTTTGCTGCTGCTTTGCTGTCTAAAAAATCCGGCGGTTTTTTATTTATTTTTGTGAAATCAGAAATTGTTCATGGATTTACAAATGGTATACGAATTTGAAAAAGTTCATGATTTTGAAAACAATCACTAATTTGAAAAATTGTTCGCGGGTTTAAAAAAGTCATGAATTTGAAAAAAGTTTATGAATTTGAAAAAAAAGTTCTGGGATAAGAAAAAAGTTCACGCATTAAAAAAAATGTTCGCGCGTTTGAAAAAGGTTCATGACTATGAAAAAACTATTCGCAAATTTGAAAAAAGTTCATGCATTTAAAAAGAGGTCGCACATTTTCAAAAAGTTAGTGCATTTCAAAATTATTCATGAATTTAAAAAAAGTTGATGAATTTAAAAAATGTTTGTGGACTTGAAAAGAAGTTCTTGGATTTGAAAAAAATGAAAAAAAGAAGTAAAATTAACAAGTAAATAACAAAAAAAAAATAGAAAACCGAACAAAACCCGGACCCAAAAAACCCCGGACGGAAGCTTCCAGAAGCTTCCTAAAGCCGGCATCCGTGGAAGCTAATGGTCCAGCCCATTACAAAGCGGTAGTCTGGGAGCGCGTGGGCGCTTTGTACCACTAACACGGTAACTGGCGCATAAGCGCCAAATAGCATTTGACCGTGTGAGTATGCCGATTCGCGCACAGCCGGACGTGGACGAGATGCAGATGGGCTGTGCGATGCGTGCGGCCAAGTTGAGGGACATCGAGGCCTCAAAAAAAAAAAAGGTACGACCGGTAATACGTGGTTGTCAGTTCTTTCTTTTTTGGAGAAGGAGATTATAGACAAAGCATCTAGATTTGGTGTTTCTATGGGCAAAAATGGTCACGAGGTCACTATGTCCGTTAACGAGTTGTTCGATTCCGAGACGGACAGAGCCATGGTTATGTTAAAGAAAACTTCGGCTAGCACGCCCACTGAGGATGTCGATCCCAATGGGTTGTCCATACCGGCTATTGAGTCCTTGTGTGAGGACCTTGCTCCGGAAAGCGTTGAGGTACTGGAAAGTCATGTGGACAATCCGGCACTCCCAACAAATATCACTCGCAAGCGCACACGGAAACAATACGACCTTTCCGCGGTGCGACGTAGTTCTAGAAATCGGTTTAAAACAAAGTTTCATGATGAATGAGAGGTATCTGCTGGAATAGCAGAGATCTTGTTGACTTGGCTAAGCACCGTTTTCTGGCTGTGCCTGCTAGGGCGCAGAAGTTGGATTCTATCGCTCTTGTGGAGACTTCTGGCTGTGCCTGCTAGGGCGCAGAAGTTGGATTCTATCGCTCTTGTGGAGACCGATAGACCTGACTTTACCTCCCAGTTCCTGGGTAATATTTCTGGTGCTACGAATTTTGCATGGTACTGCTTTCCTCCACACGGGAGAACTGGTGGTATTTTGCTACGAGTTAATAGGAATTTCCTAGATGTCAGGAAGATGGAAGTGGGGGATTATGCCGTTAAGTGTCACGTGCGTTCCAAACTTGACGGTTTTGATTGGGCTCTTGTTGCGGTCTATGGTGCTGCACAACACGAGCACAAACCAGCTTTCCTGGCGTTAGATCGAATTTGTGGTGATGAAAATTTACCTTTGATCGTGGGAGGAGATTTCAACATTATTTGTCGACAGGACGGAAAGTGTTGGAACTAATCTTGTTATTAGTATTAAGCATTTAAGATTAGGTCATGTTTAATTTGTTCCATTGTGTAATAGCCACGTAGAGTTGCATTAGTCAGCCAAGTACAAAGAAAATTGCATGCTCGGCAACATGGCGTAGCGGCCGGATCAGCAGCACAGAGATACAGCGGGTGCACGCGAGCAGATCGGCAAGCCAGGAGATGAGTGTCCGTAGTCATGTATATGTGTATTAGGTGACCAAGTGATCAGTGCATGTGGAGAGATGTGGCCTGCATGCACATGTATTGGTGTGGTCAGGTTGTACTTAGTGTGAGGCTGCATGCACGCAGTTTAGCCTGGTCGTACGGCCGTTGAGGAAGGCAGTACAAGGGCTGAACGTGGGCGTGCAAGTAGCTTGTGGTGAGTAAAAATAGGATCAAGTAGGTGTGGCTTGACCGGCGTGTGTGCATGCTAGTGGTTAGTGGGTGCGTGATAGTCGTGTGAGTCCGGCTATTAAAGCCATGTATTTGCATCATGTATGTGTGAGAAGGAACAAGAGAAAAGGCAAGTGTGTGTGCCACCAAAAAAATGCTCTGTGTGTTCATTATCTTCTTCTACCTTGAGTTTGTGTGCATGAGTCTTTTTCCTCCTCCTGGGCATCCCCAACAGAAAGAACAATGCAAATTTCGACGCCGGATGGCCTTTTATGTTTAATGTTATAAATGAAAATCTTGACTTGAGGGAGATAGCTCTCTCGGGACGTCAGTTTACTTGGGCCAATAGTCTAGCGACGCTAACTTAAGAGAAGTTGGAGCACGTCTTGGCTTGCGCCGAGTGGGAACAGAAGTTCCCCCCTAGTGATGGTGTGTGCGTTGCAAAGGGGACTTTCTGATCAGGCACCCCTTCTGTTGGACTCTGGTGAGGCCTCTCACGTGGGGAACAAAGCGGCCTCTCTTTTGAGCTATCGTGGTTTGAGAGGGAAGGCTTTATCCAGATGATTGTTATAGAATGGGAAAAGGTGGTAATATAAAATCCAACATCTTAGACAATTCATGCGGGGATGGACTAAGAATACTAGTGGTATTTATAAGATTGAAAAAGAAAGGTTACTGCATCTTATTGATGTATTAGACATCAAAGCAGAATCGGCTCCCCTTGCTCCGGCAGAATGCGCTGCCGAAAGGGAGGCCGAACAGAACTTGGCTAAACCCATGCGTGGGAAGATTAAAAGGGCCCAACGTGCCAAAGTGAGGTACATTAGGGAAGGTGACAATAACACCAAAATTTTCCATTTGATCCACAAAGGAAAACACCGGAAAAATAAAATTGTTCAGCTAGAGCAGGACGAGGTAACTTTTGTGGGTCTGGAGAATATCAAATCATATATTTCTAATTACTATAGGCAATTGTTCGGATCCCCGGTGTCCAACTTTGTGTCGATGGACGAGGACACCACAGAGGATATGTTGTAGCTCTCCCCGGAAGAGAATGATGTGTTGACAACACCTTTTATGGAAAAGGAGGTGTTTGAGACCATCTTGAAACTGAAAAGTAATAAAGCGCTGGGACCAGATGGGTTCTCGGCAGAATTTTATCGGAGATGCATGTGGACTATCAACAGGGACTTAATGTCGTTGTTTGAGGACTTATTCCACAGAGAGCTTCAGTTGTTTAAGCTCAACTTCAGCATGATCACTTTGCTTCCTAAGAAGGAGGACGCAGTGCGGATCAAGCGATTTAGGCCAATCTATTAGCTTAATGATAGTTTTAATTTTTTTACCAAAGTGGGTACGAATAGGCTAACCACGATAGCACACATCATGGTTCATCCTACTCAAACGGCTTTCATGCCTGGACGACATATCCTAGATGGGGCAGTGGTACTGCATGAAACTATTCATGAGCTACACTTTAGGAAACTCGAGGGAGTGATCTTTAAAGTGGATTTTGAGAAAGCCTATGATAAAGTCAAATGGCCTTTCTTACAACAAGCTCTGTGAATGAAGGTTTTAGTCCCTGCTTGGAGGAAACAGATGGAGACATGTGTTTAGGGTGTTAGTGTTGGGGTGAATGTCAATGATGACCTCGGTCATTAGTTTCAAACCCAAAGGGGTTGCTGCAAGGGGATCCTATGTCGCCAATACTCTTCAATATTATTGTTGATCTGCTGGTGGTACTCATAGCAAGGGCCAAGGAGGATGGCCAGGTTGGTGGTCTCATCCCACATCTAGTTGACGGGGGTTCCATTCTGTAGTATGCGGATGATACTACCATTTTTATGGAACACGATTTGAAAAAAGGCAGTTAATATGAAACTGATCCTTTTCCTCTTTGAGCAACTGTCCGAGCTTAAAATAAATTTGCACAAAAGTGAACTTTTCTGCTTTGGGCACGCCAAAGAGGAAGACCATATTTATAAACAACTTTTCAGATGTTAGGTTAGTAAACTTCCGTTCAGCTATCTCGGGATACCTATTAACTTTCGAAATCTTACAAATAAAGAGTGGAAGTGCATTGAGGATAGGTTTGAAAAAAAAACTCAGTTGTTCCGAGTAAATTCTGTGCTCACAAGCCTACCTATGTTCATGCTCTCATTTTTTGAAATACCAAAGGGGGTCCGAAAATGACTTGATTACTATCGGTCCAGATTCTTCTGGTAGAGCGATGATATGTCTCAAACATATGTACCTTTTTGAAAACTTTTGCTATGTTTTTGTCCTCTATCTTACACAATTTGAATAAAAACTAACTAGACTGATGCTATTTTTAGCAGAATTACTGTGATGTTGTCTTTTATGCAAAAAAATAAAAGTTCCCAAAAAATTCTTGAAAAAATCAATTCTTGAAACAACAATGAAAAAGAGCCACGGAGTTAGGGAGGCTGGGCATGGGGTGGCCCACGAAGCCCACGCGGCCTGGCCACACCCTCCAGTCGCATCATGGGGTTGTGTGGGGTCCATGGAGCTACCCTGGCTCATCTTCGACTTCCATATATTCTCTCCTGACCTGAAAACCCAAAACTAATTTTTCCCTAATTTTTCCTTAAGGCAGAGGTGGCCGCCATCTCTGATCTTCTCCCAGGGGGCTCTCTGGAGGCTGATCTAGCCTGCGGAGAGGGCGATTCTTCGTCATCAACATCACCAACTCCTTTTCCATTATCACCATCATGCTTTCCCCATCCAGTTGTGAGTAATTTCCAGTAGGCACATGCGGTGGATGGGAATTGGATGAGATACATCATCAGATTTGTTAGGGTTTGATGCCTAGTATCGTCTATGTTCTGAGATCGATGTTGCTATGAATTGGCTATGCTTAATGCTCGTCACTAGGGCCTAAGAGATATGATTTCAGATCTAAACCATATTTGCTTTCATGAATATCTATGTGTTTGGATCATACCTGCAACTTGTATGCACCTATTATAGTTTTGCCGGCGACCCCGAAGTGACAATAATCGGGATATCAATGGGAACGGCTATAATTTGAGGATTACATGTACTCATTGAGTGTTAATGCTTTGCTCGGGTGCTTTGTAAAATGAGTACCTTAATTACCCTTAATTTGCATTAGGATCCCACATAAATGGGTGGGTAGGACAAAAGATGTTATGCATGTTCTTATTGCAAGCACGTACAACTACATACGGAATACATGCCTACATAAGTTGAAAAATATGAGCTAGCTGATTATACCATATGTTTATGCTATTATATGATTGATTTTATCCTAGCAATGTCCCATTAATCCATCCTCATGCCTACGTTTTCCATAATCGGTGCTCTCTTGAAAGACACTTTGTACTTGGTAACTGTTGGGTATTACTGCTTTTGTTACTTTACTGCAATCAAACAACAATCACTTTATCATATTTGCTACTAATAAATTCTCTCAAGCAAGTGTTTTACTTCCAGGTGTCGTTGAATTGACGACTCAATTGCTAAAGCTTATAAGTATTCTTTGGCTCCCCTTTTGTCGAAACAATAAATTTGGGTTGTGATACTTCCCATCGAAGACTGTTGCGATCCTCTACAATTTTGGGTTATCAAGACTATTTTCTGGCACCGTTGTTGGGGAGCATAGCTCTATTTATAAGTCAATTTGGCAGTTACTTGCTTGCTGAATTTATTATCCATCATGAGAAAAACTCAAGATCCCAAACCTAAGATCTTTCCTTCCACTACAAGAAGAGGTACTGCTTTAAACACTAGCTCTACACTTTATTCACCATCTACTTTGAGTCGGCTTGTGACTCCACCACCACCTTCATGCACCAATGAATTGCACTCTGATATGTCACATGTTATTGATTCTACTTCTGATGAATTTAATGATGATGCTACTACTACATTGGGAGATTTTCTAGATGCTCAAATTGCTAAGGCTAAAGAACTTGAGAACCTTGCAGATTCACTTGATACACCTGTTGCAAGGACACCATTAGCTACTAGATTACCTATTGCTAATAGAACACCCATTGAATTTGATGAAAAATTAGGTAGAGCTTTTATGGCATTTGACACTGAAAATGGACCTGATGCTTTAATTGAATTGCTTAAAAGAAAGGCTTTAGGAGACATATTCCTTCCCGATGATGATTTGTGTGCCTCCCCTATATACATTAAAGATGATGCTTTTGATTTCTCTATTGAACCTGAAGTTACTACTATTTTTGAAGCTGATGCATTCCATGGTAATGACAATGAAAAAGCTATTGAATACTTTGTTAAAATTGAATACTTTGCTAAGAAAGAAACAAATATTGAATACTATATGCTTAAGTTGTTTCCTCTTTCACTTAAATATGATGCTAAAACTTGGTACAATAATTTGAGAACCAGAAGCTTAACTAGTCTAAGTGATTTGTTTAATGCTTTTATAAAAAAAAATATGCCTATGCACAAGAGACAAGCTGCTATTAGAGATATTTATAACTTTACTCAACATGGGGAAGAAAGTCTCCCTCAAGCTTGGGGGAGGTTTTGTGAGCTGCAGAGGAGTTATCCTAAGCACGGTATTGAGGATCATCATCTACTTGATATATTATATAGTGCTTTAACTCTTGAGTCTAGGACACACCTAGATAGCTGTGCAGGAAACATTTTTAGGGAAAGTACATTAAATGAAGCAAATGAATTACTGGCTAATATATCAAAGAACCATGATGATTGGAATATTATTGAGCCTCCACCAGCACCTACTCCAAAGAAGAGAGGTATGCTTGTTCTGAATCCAGAGGATATAAAAGAAGCTGAGAAGACTATGATGGAAAAATGTATCAAAGCTACTGATATTAAGAAGTTACCTCCTATTGATGTAATTATTGGACCTATTGCTCTTCGGCCTATGATAGAGGTAAACTCTCTGTATCTATTTGATGATGGTGATGTACCTTATAGTAAATCTCCTAGTCAACGCTTAGAAGAAATTTGTACTTTCTTGGTTAAACAACATAATTTTAATTTAGATATGTAAATACAATTACATGAGAATGCTAATATCATTAGAAATTTGCAAGTCAACTTGGAGAGAACACCTAATGATATTAAATGTGTTGTTAAACATTGTGTTATAATACAAGTCCAACTTGAACAAGTAATGAAATCCCAAGAAAAATTATTACTTAGCATGCCAAAACCTGCTAAAAAGTCAAAAGCTTATATAGTCACTAGGGGTGGAGCTTCCACTTAAGAACCTTTATATCCTGAGGGACATCCTAAAAGAATTGAGCAAGATTCACAAAATGCTAATGTTGATGTTCCTAGTTCTGCTAAAAAGAAAAAGAAGAAAACAAAAAATGATGAAACTTCTCATAGGGATTCTATGGAACTTGTCATTAATGATGAAAATGAGTCACAAGTTAATCCAAATGAAATTTCTATTTATGATGCTGAATAAGATGGGGGAGAACAAGAACCCATGCAAGATAATAATAATGATGAAGATAGAGGACAAAATAGGATCATAACGTTGAACCTATTTGAAAGTACATGTAGTCCCCATGTGTGGTTTTGGTAATTAATGACAATCCTTATGGACTAATGTTTGCATTGAGATATACATTTGAAGGTTAGTCCCATTGGAAAATGATTGAAGAATAATGAAAGACAACTCCGTTGAAGCAACAATTACATCGAGATGATCAAAATGGAGTTCATTAGAGTATCTCAAGGGTTGCCATGCTTAGAGCTATGGTTTGAGCCATAATGGATCAAGATCTTAAAAGGATGTTTTGAATGATGAATTCTAGGAGTGGCTCAAAGATATGATCATAATGGACTCATGTGTTGAGTCATGATTGATCAAGTATTCAAGCAAGCTATCCAAGTGAAGAATTCAATATACCCTTCAAGACATCAAGATTAAACATGGAGTAGAGATATCGGTTGACCAAGATGAAGCTCGAAGATCGAACTCTAAATGGTCAACACACGAGTGCAAATGATGCACCACATAGGATCCTTGTGGTATGATAAGAAATTATCAATTGCACTCTGTGTACTTACCCATACTATGTGTTGTCTATGTTTTTGAGGGTTAGGTGATTCTCATGGGCTCGCATCGAGAGAGAGATTTCAAGTGTCTATGAGAGGATGACATCAAGTGTTGGTGATCATGGTTGACAAGGGCAAGTTCAAGATAACCATCCCGAAGGATTACATGCTTGAAGCTTGTGGATGATCACATGATGGACAAGTGAAGATGAATACAAAGCAAAGCTTCCCACATTGTGTATGGGGGAGCTACTTGAAGACTTCACCAATGCCTTGCCTTCATCTTGAGCCAAGAAGAAACATCAACATCAAGCTCAAGTGAACGGCTCGTGTCAAAGGTATTAGTTCCTTTGACGTTAGTGTTCTGGAGTGATGACCACCGAAGAAACATATACACTCATGAATGGATTCTCGGTAGCTATGTAGTGTAGCTCTTTTATGATTCTTGAGTTATAGGGATCCCACACTATTAAGAGGGGATCAAAGGGGTTTGTGATGGATTTGCTCAAGTCAACATCTTATATACACAATTCCACTCATATCCTATATACCAAAGAAAATCCAAAGCCAAATAGTTTCCCCAATATATATGATCTAACCCTTGCATACTTTGCACCCTCCATTTTGGTTTATCTTGGGTGGTTCTCTATGTGAGGACCTGGAGTTTTTCCATAGCTTCAAAACGAGCCCAAGATCATCAAAATCGGAGTCCGTATGAAAAAGTTGTGCTTGTTTTAGTTTTGGGGTTCCTTCTGTTTTCTTTATGGTCGGACGTCCGACAGTGTCCGAAAGTCCGGTGCGCCAATCCAGTAGCAAACAGTCGGATTTCCGGTACTTTCCGGACATCCGACAAACCTGTTTCACAAATATCATACTACATTCATCCGTTGGCATGCTACAGCCGTCGGACGTCCGGTGTTCCACCGGACGTCCGGTGCTTGTTTTGCCACCGGACGTCCGACACTTACCTGCGCAGAAGGATAAAGATAGCTCTCCTCAAACTAAAAATTATGATAGAAGGGCCACGATAGCTATGAAACACGGTAGAGAAAGAGAACCATGGGTACAAAAGTCTAGCCATTTCCTTGTGAATCTCATAAAACTAAAGATGATGAATTTTTTGCAAAGTTTGTTTAATGGCTTAGAACACTTTATTTGCATGTTCCTTTGACTGATGCTATAAAAGCTCCACCTTATTCTAAATATATGTAAGATATTGTTGCAAATAAAAGAAAGATTCCAACTGAAGAAATATCTACTATGCTTGCACATTATTCTTTCGAGGGTAAAATTCTAGAGAAACTAGGAGATCTAGGGGTACCTCTATAGCATGCATCAAGTACCTCTATACCATGCATCATTAAAAGAAACTATGTTAAATTTGCTTTTAGTGATTTGGGTGCAGGTGTTTGTGTTATGTCTCTCTCTCTCTTCATAAGAAACTTGGATAAATTGATACCAACTGATCTATCTTTGCAAATGGCTAATAAATCCACTGCTATACCCGTAGGCATTTGTGAAAATTTTCCCGTCATTGTCGCCGGTGTGTTAATCCTAATAAACTTTGTTGTGATTGATATGCCTGAGGAAAAAAAAATTCTGTCATTCTTGGGAGAAATTTTGTTAACACTTTAGAGGCTATAATTGATTGCAACAAAAGCAAAGTAACTTTTCATGTTAATGGGAATGAGCACACTGTTTATTTTCCAAGAAAATTTGAAAAGAGAAATTATATTCACTCTCCTGAAAGGGTTATGACTATTATTATTGGAAAATTTGAATGTCCAGTCTGTCCTATTAAAAAGAAATATCAAATAATTATGATTGGGACAATCCATATTCAAGTTGAGGTAACTTGAGTGTCACTTAATATTAAATGGTTTTGCAACTGGTGAAGAAAGTTTGTTAATAGGCTTGATCACCCTCTTTAGCAAATTATTTTCAAGGGGTGCAAAAGCATTGATATTATGAACACTACTCTCTGTTATATCTTTTATTTTTATTATTAGAATTAATTTTAATTACCTTTTCATCAAAAAATAATTAATTAAGTGCGTTTTCGGATCTCCTCTAGCTTCCCAAAACTCCACAAATTCAGCTTCTTATCTTAGCTTCTCACTCCACGCAGCTAATCCTATTCGTTTTGCACCTTCGCCAGCTTCTCCAATGCCACCTTGGGATGGCAGCGTGGCCTCAAGTCACTGACCGATTCGGGGAGGATGGATGAAATGTTTTCTTTAGCGGTGGCACTTTGGTTATAAATACGTGTAACTCTTGCTTTTCAGTTTCGTGGAGCTGGGCCGACGGTGCTTCTCATTTTTACACTGTGTGAGAGTCTAGCTTCTTGGATTTAGCTTCTTGGAGCTCAGACGTTCGGCCCAACTCCAACTGAGAAGTTTGTGGAGTTTGAAGTTGGAGAGAATCAGAACACGCCCTAAGTATCTTGAAAAACCAAAAAACAAAAGTGCCAGATTTTTTTGGAAAAAATATGTTTCGAAATATTATAGTGGGCAACTGGGCTACGAGGTGGAGCCACAGGGGGCCCACACGGTTGGGCCACACACCATAGCCTCTAGCCATGCGCGGTGGCCGCATGGGGCCCACCTGCCTCTCACCACAAGGGGCTCAGTCCCTGGTTCCATCCCTCATCCTAAAAACACCATTGTCATTTTTCCCAATTTTTTCCTGCAACCCTTGCTGCCCCATTTTGATCTCCTTGTTCATTGCATAGTTTTTCGATTACTTTTGAGGGGTTGATCCTTGGTATGCGACTCCTCCACTTGTCCAATTACATTTTTGAATGGTGTTTTATATCATGTTGTATTTGCTACTATTGGTGACCATGAAAATGAGTTTTCAAGTTGATTTGAGAATTTTCTAAGTAGTTTTGATGCATGGTATAGTCACTGTATGCTTAGTGGAGTAGCTTGATACGTCTCCAACGTATCTATAATTTTTTATTGTTTCATGCTATTATATTATCACTTTTGTATGCTTTAAATGCTATTTTATATTATTTTTAGGGACTAACCTATTAACTTAGTGCCCAGTGCCAGTTCCTGGTTTTTGTTTCACAGAAAAACAATACCTACAGAAGTCCAAACACGATGAAACTTTACGGTGATTTTTTCTAGAACATAAGAGATCCTAGAAGCTTTGGGGACAGACTAGAAGACATACGAGGGGGCCATAAGCTTAGCCGGCGCTCCGCAGTGTGTTTGTTGGGATCCGATGAATTTTGGGTATATGATCAGATTATTCATTGATATTATTTGAGTCTTTTGAGATCTCTGTGATTGTGTAATTTTATAACTTTGTATTTCTCTCCAATCTATCCATCTTCTTTGGCAAAGTAGTTTAATTTATTTTCAGTGGGAGAGGTGCTTTGTGGTAGGTTCAACCTTGTGGTTTCCTTGCTCCATGACAGGAGGGGTGATAAGCCATGTATTGTTTTGTATTGTATTGTATTGTTGCTACTAAGGATAAAATGACGGGGTTTGAACATATAGCTTGGTCTTATTCTGTCTACATTATGTCATCTTGCTTAATGCGATACTCTGTTTGTCATGAACTTAATACTTTGAGATACATGCTGAATAGAAGTCTTGGGGTGGAGTAATAGTAGTAGATGCAGTTGGATTGTGGTCTACTGTCACGAACATAATGCCTATATATTGATTATGCCTTGGATGATCATCATAACTATGTGCTATTATGTCAATTACCCAATGGTAATTTGTTTACCCACCGATGCTATTTATGAGAGAAATGCCTCTAGTGAACCTATAGCCCCCGGGTCCATTCTCAATTATTATCTAGCTATCTTAGAATTACTTGCTGTTTTACTTTACTTTTATTTTATTTTTACTTTTATATCTACCACTACCAGATTCGATACTTGCAACTGGCTAGAACAAGGGGAGTGACGCCCCTTTACCTTTGTTGGGTGCAAGCATTTTCTTTGTGTGTGTGCAGGTACTGTTAACGTTGTCTGTGTGCTGTCGCGTTCTTGTTCTATAAACCTTGGTTCATAACTGAGGGAAATACTATCTACTACTATACTACTTCACCCTTCCTCTTCGGAGAATCCCAACATCTATCTCAAGTAGCAGAAGAATTTGGGGCGCCGTTGCGGGAAGGCTTCAACAGATAAACCAGGTGCCATAGCACAAACTTATAAATTTACTTGTTTTTATCTTCTTTGCCTTTTGCCTTTTTATTTGCCTTCTTCTTTTGTTTGCCAAAAATAAAAAAATACCAAATTTTTTGTGTTACTATCTTTGCTTGAATCGCTATCATGGCTACTCTTGAAAATACTAAACTTTGTGATTTCTCAAGTACGAACAACAATGATTTCATTAGTACTCCTATTGCTCCTTTCGCCACTAGTGCGGAGTCTTATGATATTAAAGCTGCCTTGCTAAATCTTATTATGAAAGAACAATTTTATAGTACTCCTAATGAAGATGATGCATCCCATCTTAATACCTTCATTGAATTATGTGATATGCAAAAAATTAAAGATGTGGATAATGATATTGTGAAACTGAAATTATTTCATTTCTCGCTTAGAGATCGAGCTAAAGCATGATTTTCATATTTACGGAAAAATAGTATTAATTCATGGGCTAAGTGTAAAGATTCTTTTTTTGCTAAATATTTCCTCCTACTAAAATTATATCTTTGAGGAATCAAATTATGAATTTTAAAGAACATGAGCAAGAACATGTTGCACAATCTTGGAAAAGAATGAAATTGATGCTTAGAAATTGTCCCACAAATGGATTGAGCTTATGGATGATAGTGCAAAAAAATTTAAGCTGGACTAAACTTTGTTTAAGGAAACCTTCTAGATTCAGCTGCAGGTGGAACATTTATGGGAATCACACTTAGAGAGGCTACGAAGCTTCTCGATAGTATGACGGCAAATTATTCCCAATGACACACCGAGCGCGCTCCAACTGGTAGTCGAGGAGATTTCCTTCCTAAATGAAAAGGTTGATGCTATTATGTCCATGCTTGCTATTAAGAGTGCTCCTATTGATCCAAATGATGTTCCTTTATCTACTTTGATTGAGCAAAATAACGATGCTATTGATTTGAATTTTATTTCAAGGAACAATTTCAATAATAATGCTTATAGAGGGAATTTCAATAATCCTAGACCATATCCCGATAATCCCTCTAATAATTATGGTAATTCCTATGGTAATTTGTATAATAATAATAATAGGATACCTACTGAACCTGAGAACACCATTAAAGAATTTATTAGTTCTCAAAAAGTTTTCAATACTATGGTTGAAGAAAAAATGAGTAAAGTTGATGATATGTCTAGAAACATGGATAAGCTTGTGCATGATGTGGATATTCTTAAAATTAATTTTTTTCCACCTAATAAGGATGAAATTCCTGAATCTTTAAAAGCCATTCAAGTCTCCATTGATTACAATAGGAAAATGATTGGCATGCTTAGAGCTAGATGAGAACGAGCAGAAAAAGAAGTTGAATTGAGTTTTCTAGTTAATAATGATGAAGAAGTTAAAACCATTGGTGTGTCATCTATTGAATCTTTGTTTACAAATATTAAACTTGATAATGATGGGACTGAAGATGAGTTAACTTTAGTTAAGAGGCGTCCCAATTATTCGGAAGGTGATGATGTTGTTACTAATATCGATAAAACTGGGTTTGAAGAGGTAAAAACTTTAGATAGTAATACTCCCACTCTATTGGATTACAAGGACTTTAATTATGATAATTGTTCTATTACTACATGTATTTCCTTGCTTTAATCCATGATTAATTCACCCAATGCTTATGAACAAAACGAAGCTTTTACTAAACATATTGTAGAAGCTCTTATTAAAATTTATGAAGAAAAACTTGAGAAAGAAGTCTCTTTTCCTAGAAAGTTGCATGATGAGTGGGAACCTACTATAAAACTGATAATAAATAATTCTGAGTGCAATATTTTGCGTGATCTTGGTGCTAGCATTTCAACTATGCCAAAAGCATTGTATGATGTTCTCGGTTTCTCCAATATGAGTGAATGATCTTTAAATTTGCATCTAGCAGATTCCACAATTAAAAAGCTTATGGGTAGAGTGAATGATGTGCTCGTTATTTTTAATAGAAATTATGTGCCCGTAGACTTTATTATTCTTGACCTTGAATGCAATCCATCTTGTCCAATTATACTTGGGAGACCGTTTTTATGAACTACAAGTGCAATAATTGATATGAAGGAAGGTAACATATGGTTCCAATTTCCTCTTAGGAAAGGTATGGAACATTTCCCTAGAAAGAAGATTAAACCTCCATATGAATCTACAATGAAAGCCACCTATGGCGTCGCTTTGAAAGATGACAATACATGATATCATGCATTATGCCTAGCTAGGGGCATTAAACAATAGCGCTTGTTGGGAGGCAACCCAATAGTTATCTTTATTTTTATTTTCTATTTTTGTGAGTCAACATGATTATTGCTATTGTAGTAATTGTGTTGTATCTTTTATTTTGCTTTTTGTACCAAGTAGAGCCTTTGGAATGATGTGGATGCTTGTTGATTTGATTCTGTTCAGAAACAAAAACTTTTATGTCCAGTAATTGAATTGTTTCTGTTTACTAAAACATGATCAGTTGCTGAAATTTTTACACAGTATTACACTACAAATTGTTTATGTTTTCCTAATTTTTCAGAATTGTTGGAGTTACAGAAGTATGGCTTTAATTTAGATCATTACATATTGTTCTATTTTAGATAGATTCTATTTTTCATGCGTAGTATGCTTATTTTAAAGTTTCTATGGATTGTATCGGGGGGTTTAACTCATAGAGATGATAGAATACAGTAGATATTATGTACGAATAATTATGAGTCTTGCTTTGACAGTACCCAAGTTAATGATTTACATTATTATACTAATGGATCTCATGAGGTTTTGTTAATTTTTGTGTGGCCGAAGTTTTCAAGTTTTGGGTGCGAAGACGATGGAAAGGAGAATAAGGAGCGGCAAGATCCTAAGCTTGGGGAAGCCCAAGGCTCCCCAAGGTAATATTCAAGGAAGACTCAAGCGTCTAAGCTTGGGGATGCCCCGGAAGGTATCACCTCTTTTGTCTTTGATCTATCGATAACTTCACTTGGAGCTATATTTTTATTCGTCACATGATATGTGTTTTCCTTGGAGCGTCTTTTGCTTTTATTAGGTTTTTTTGCTTGTTTACACAATCATTATTTCCAGATCACACCTATTATGAGAGACACACATTCATCTCAAATTTCTAGAATGCTCATTGTTCTTCACTTATATCTTTTGAGTAGAGGCAATTGCTCCTGTTCTTCACTTATATTTGTTTGAGCATGGCGGAATATATTTTATAGAAATTATTTGCACTCTCTTGCTTCACTTATATCTTTTTGAGAGTTAAATAGGAAGTGGTAATTTGCATCAGTTATATGTTTAGTTCAAGAATAATAGGTGTACAACGATGGTATAATAAAAGCTTCCATGTAGATCACTGGATATGTTGTATTTGATTCCTTGAAGTAGTTTTGCGATATTGAGATTGTAATATGCGGGTGTACTCGTGGATGATCTTGGTTTAGTTGAAATATTAGTGTTATGGTTTGTGATTCCCTATTCATGAAATTGTCGGTTTTGACATGGCTAGGAAGTTGGAGCATGATTTATCATTGATTGAGATCCTTTGTGTTGTTCGAATCGGGGGCGCGCGATGGTTAACTCCTCCCAACCTCCTCCCTAGGGGCATGCGAGTCATATTTTGCTTTGTGGGCTAATAGGCTTTCACAATAAGTATTTGAGTTCTTTATGACTAATGTGAGTTTTTGGACTATAAGCACTTTTACCTATCCATATTTTGCTAGCCTCTCCGGTACCATGCATTGCCCGTTCTCACCTCGAGACTTGGTGCAAACTTCGCCGGTGCATCGAAACACTGTGAAATGATACGCTCTTTCACACATAAGCCTTATTATATCCTTCCTCAAAATAGCCATCATACCTACCTATTATGGCATTTCCATAGCTATTCCGAGATATATTGCCATGCAACTTCCACCATTACTATTTTCATGACTTAAGCATTCATTGTCTTGTATGATCACATAGAGCTGACATGATATTTTGTGGCAAAGCCACCATTCATCATTGCTATACAAGTTATGCTAGAGCATTGCACATCCTGGTACACTACTAGAGGCATTCAAATGTAGTCATATTTTTGATTTTATCGAGTTGTAAGTTAATTAAAGTGTGATGATCATCATTATTAGAGTGTTGCCCCTAACAGTAAGGAAATGAATTGGAGGAGACTTATGAGTCCTCGAAAAAGAGGGGATGAGGTCCGTGTGGCCATTAAAAAAAGGGAAAAAAAGAAAAAAAAATGAGAGGAAAGAGAGAGGGGGGGGCACACTACTATCCTTTTACCACACTTGTGCTTCAAAGTAGCACCATGTATTTCATATAGACAGTCTCCATGATTTTTCACTTTCATATACTAGTGGGATTTTTACATTATAGAACCTGGCTTGTATATTCTGATGACGGGCTTCCTCAAATGCTCGAGGTCTTCATGAGCAAGCAAGTTCGATGCACACCCACTTAGTTTCATATAGAGAGCTTTCATACACTTATAGCTCTAAGTGCATCCGTTGCATGGCAATCCCTACTTTTCGCATTGACATCGATTGTAAGGCCTCTCCAATGCCTAACGATCAGCCGCGTTGATGTGAGACTTTCTTATATTTTTGTCTTCCCTTATAAACCCCCAATCATCATTCTCTTTGCCATCCAAAATGCTAAGTCCATGGCTCACTGTGATGCCCTCGACTTAATCATGCACTAATCATACACGCAAATGCACACGATCAAGCCTACGGACTCATGGGAAGATATCACAACACAACTCTAGACACAAAATAAAAAAATACAAGCTTAATATTACAAGCCAGGGGCCTCAAGGGCTCAAATACATAAGCTTGAGACATACAAGCATCAGCGGAAGCACAAGTATCTGAATACAGACACAAAGTTAAACAAGTTGCCATAAGAAGGCTAGCATAACAGCGACACTGATCGAAAAGGCAAAGGCCTCCTGCCTAGGGCCTCCGAACTACACCTTGTCGTCGGGATCTCCATGTCGTAGCAGGCTCCATCGAGGTAGTAGCAGTCGTCGAAGGGATCAGCTAGCTCCCAGGATCCGGCATCTGGTCGCAGCGATCGGGTATGGGGAACGAAATAGCAAATCAACTGTGAGTACTCATCCAAAGTACTCGCAAGACTTACATCAGAACTATACTAAGTATGCATCGGTATCAAAGGAATGGGGCTATATCTTTGCGCTAAACTGCAGAAATGCTGGAACAGAGGGGGAAAGGCCCAGCCTATCGAAGACTAGCATCTTGAAGTAATCTTGCAGCATCAGAAGAGAGTTGAGCACATAATTATTGCAGTAGCAGTAGTTATAAAAGTATCATGTCCAGAGATCCTTTCTCGACTCCCTGCGAGAAAGTTATCCCGGAGCTAACATTATTTTAGTATCACAAGTTTTCAGTTCAAATAGTAGTGGATCGGGATACAACACTGAGCGTCCTGTTACCGTGGACACGGCTATTCGAATAGATATATCTTCCCTGCAGGGGTGCACTACTATTACCCAACCCGCTCGATTAACTTTGGCCAAGCAGACTTTTCTGGGTCATGCCTAGCCTCGGCTGATCGACACGACGTAGTCCTACCTAGGCTTAGCAGAGAGGTCCCCGCCGGTCTACATCCTAAGTGCGCAGGGGTCTTGGGCCCATCGCCCTTTGCACTCCGGGTCATTGTGTGCAGGGTGGATACCAGCGCCAACGGCACGATTCGACCGTGCCACAATGCTGAACTGGACGTCTGACAAAGCTTTCGGCTGAAACACACGGCGCCGAGGGCCCCATAAACCATTATCCCACGTGATGGTAGTGCGCTTTGGCACGTGGCCAACATAGATCAAATACCCAAATCCATTAGGCATATTTAGTAACTCGTAGAGACGATCAGGGTTCCTGTCGCTCTGACTTGGTAACACGATATCCTCGCGGGTACTCTTGGAGCCGACCAGTCTTGAAAGTTATTCTCTCATGGGCACTCTTGGAGCTGGCCCGACTTTAATCTGTTTAAGTATTGCAGTAATGTAAACATTTCCGCGATCACACCCAGAGTGATCACGGCCCGGTAACAAGCATGGCATATGGACAAGGCGAAGCGCCACAGATGGAATGTGGTACCCTGGCTCAGAGGAAACTGGAACGCCCCGTATTCCAGCCCAGAGACAAGTCTTCTAGAATACGGCACTGTTGGCATAGAACAAATTAGCTCTTTATTACTATGGATAAGGTTACAAGGGTACAAGGAATATATCGGCACGGCGATACTACGCCTGCCCAGGGTAGCTCTATGCTAACAGCGGAACAACCCAAGGAAGCGGAATAACTCTCAGCAGCGGAACAACGACAGCGGTGATGGACTCCACTCCGCAGGGACTCTGGCTAGAACACTTATCCTAGCTCGCAAACTCGGAATCCTCGACAAGCAAGCAATCATGGCATGACCTGCAAACTCGCATGACATGCCAGGTGAGTACTTTGAATGTACTCGCAAGCTCACAGCAACCATAGCAGTCAAGATAAGCAACAACATGGCATTTACAGGTTAAGCGGGTGTATACATAAACTAGAACAATATGGCATATGAGCATGATGACACTACATGCAACAGGTTAAAACTATCATGATGCCACTTACTCTGTTCTGGGGTTACCTCGTAACAACCACATGTAAGAACTTACCATCGAGTGTGCCACATGATAACCTCGGGACCAACCAAACTTGGTATTACAATACCGTAGTGATAACATGATCACAAGGAGCTTGATCTTTACCCGAGATCACCACAAAACACCATCAGATCCGGTATCCATGATACCACGGTGATCCTCTCGTGATCACGATCAACCAACATCAGTATCCTCGATACCACGGTGATCCTCTCGCAATCACATACTTCTTTCTTATCGAACCGGTGTGTCCTACTACGAACTGTGCCCATGACCGAGGATGCGGCTATCGATAGATCAAACACTCCGCAGAGGTTAGTACACTGTACCCACACCACGAAACTCATGGCCTCGTGCTCCCATTCGGGTGGACCAACGACGTTCCGACAAAACCCAATCTATTGCATGGCACTCTCCCGGCCACTCCGACAAACTCCCCTTTGGGCTATGTCATGGGTGACCCCTGTGTCCTTCCGACACCTGCCACCGTCGTGGCCAAACAAAACTGTCGCAAATGGGGACCTGAGCTCAATATCAAAACAGGGTTCACAAGGTTATAGCCGCCTACCTGATCAGGGTAGCACGCACTCATAACCTTCCCTGGTTGGAGGTACCAGTGAGAGGCATGACAATAGACCGAGTTAGGGCCGCCCCATCCTGGCAAGTGTGGTTGCACTGGTGAGCTCGATTTGGTGGCACACTATGACTCAGCCAACATGTGTTCAAGCTCGATTAACATCCGGTTAAATTTGGATGATGATGTGCTGAGTCATGATAACATGATAAAGTAACTATGCAAATGAGCAGGATATCAACATGATAATAACAGTAGCGGGTAATCACTTAACCAACTAGATGTAAACGATCATGGTATAAAGATAAGCATGGATTCACAAGTAGTTTTAAAGCAATCGCGAAAATTTTAACATGCACACATTAAATAACTATTCCAGTAGGAAACCATAGCTACTGCAATTCCATCATGCAAGTGGCTGTCGTGGCTTGCCTGGGTACGAAGAAACCACCGAGGAGAAGTGCGGAGAGTCCACGGAAATGATTGCCGGAAACAGTTCTCTCTCGGAGGGGGCTGTTTACGGGCAAGGGCAAAATGTTCATTTTCACATTGTCAAAACATAATGAAAATGATACCAACATGACGGGCTCGAAGAGACGAAGACGTGGGCTTTGGAATCACCTCAATTGGAGTAGGGAGTGAAAAGATATAGCTAGTTGAATGTTAGGGACCCATTTGTAAAAAGAATATCCACAAACAAGCCCCTGGCTACAAAACAGAAACGCTTCCTGGGAAATACGTTTTCACTGCATAGGCAACGTATTCCGAGAAAGATGTGTTCACTTATCCATGTCAGCAGGGGTGGGGCCGGGCTCCTGGGTCACTTACGGGTGGGTCTCGCACAGCTTCTCTCTCTCCTCCTCATTCCTTCTTCCTCCTCCCGCTGATGACTCACGGGACAGAGGAGGGTGAGGCCGTGGCGCAGCCGGCGCTGGCCCCGATGACTCCGGCCACTCCCGATGGAGCTGGCACCACCGTGGTGCTCGCCATGGAGTGCCGCACCCAGGGGAAGCAGAAGGAGCGGCAGGGAAAGGGCGAGGCGACCGCTACGGCAGCGAGCAGAGGCGGGCTCCGGCGAGGGGCCCGGGCGGCACCGGCTGTCTTCGGCCGTGGGGAGGGCACATGCGGGTTCCTGGAGGGATGCAGTATCAATCCAATCATGGCACGGGCATCGGGGAAGCCGAGCACGAGGGCTCCTCCGAGCACGGCGGAGACCGGCGACGGGTGGAGGTAACACGGCGCCGCGACGACTTCGGTGAGGAATAGAGAAGGTGGGTGATACGTCTCCAACGTATCTATAATTTTTTATTATTCCATGCTGTTATATTAGCATTCTTGGATGTTTTACAATCATTTTATAATAATTTTATATCATTTTTGGTACTAACCTATTGACATAGTGCCCAGTGCCAGTTGTTGATTTTTGCTTGTTTTTTACATCGCAGGAAATCAATACCAAACGGAGTCCAAACGCAGTGAAACTTTTTGTGGATTTTTTCTGGACCAGAAGACACCCAATGGGCCGGAGAAGCACCTGGGGGGTGCCCCGAGGGGGGCACAACCCACCAGGGTGCGCCTGGGCCCCCTGGCGCTCCCAGGTGGGTTGTGCCCACCTCGGTGGCCTCCCGCACTGCCTCTTTTCTCTATAAATACCTAAATATTCCAGAAACCCTAGGGGAGTCAACGAAAATCAATTCCAGCCGCCGCAAGTTCCAGAACCACCAGATCCAATCTAGACACCATCACGGAGGGGTTCATCATCCTCATTGGTGCCTCTCCGATGATGCGTGAGTAGTTCATTGTAGACCTACGTTTCCATAGTTAGTAGCTAGATGGCTTCCTCTCTCTCTTTTCATTCTCAATACAATGGTCTCTTGGAGATCCATATGATATAACTCTTTTTGCGGTGTGTTTGTTGGGATCCGATGAACTTTGAGTTTATGATCAGATCTATGTTTTTATCCATGAAAGTTATTTGAGTCTTCTTTGATCTCTTATATGCATCATTGCTTATAGCCTCGTATTTCTTCTCCGATATTTGGGTTTTGTTTGGCCAACTTGATCTATTTATCATGCAATGGGAAGAGGTGCTTTGTGATGGGTTCGATCTTACGGTGCTTGATCCCAGTGACAGAAGGGGAACCGACATGTATGTATCGTTGCTATTAAGGATAAATAGATCTTGTCTACATCATGTCGTCGTTCTTATTGCATTACTCCATTTCTCCATGAACTTAATACACTAGCTGCATGCTGGATAGCGGTCGATGTGTGGAGTAATAATAGTAGATGCAGGCAGGAGTCGGTCTACTAATCTTGGACGTGATGCCTATATAATGATCATTGCCTGGATATCATCATGATTATTCGAAGTTATATCAATTGCCCAACAGTAATTCGTTTACCCACCGTTTGCTATTTTTCTCGAGAGAAGCCACTAGTGAAATCTACGGCCCCCGGGTATCTTCTTTATTATATTTGCCTTCGCGATCTATTTTTATTTGCTTTTATTTTCAGATCTATTAAACCAAAAATACAAAAATACCTTGCTGCAATTTATTGTTATTTATTTTATCTCACGTTCCCTCAATATCTATTTATCCAATCTACTTCAATTTTATCTATCTTTTTGCCTGTGAGGGATTGACAACCCCTCTTCTACGTCGGGTTGCAAGTATTTGTTCTTTGTGTGCAGGGGCTGTTTACGTGGTGTTGCGTGGTCCTCCTACTGGTTCGATAACCTTGGTCTCATCACTGAGGGAAATACCAACCGTTGCTATGCTGCATCATCCCTTCCTCTTTGGGGAAATACCGACGTAGTTCAAGCAAACATCAAAAGGAATTTCTGGCACCATTGCCGGGGAGGATCAAGTCAAGATAGTCTCTCGGCCACTAGCCATTTCTGGCGCCGTTGCCGGGGAGACATCATCAAAATCTACCAGGTTCCAAATCACAAATCTCATCTCCTTGCAATTTACATTATTTGCCATTTGCCTCTCGTTTTCCTCTCCCCCACTTCACAAAATTTGCCGTTTTATTTGCCCTCTTTTCCGTTCGCCATTTCTCGTCAGATCTGTTTTTTAGTGCAATCTTTTTGCGTAGTCACAATGACTCAAGAGAACACCAAGTTGTGTGATTTTTCCAATACCAACAACAATGATTTTATTAGCACTTCGATTGCTCCTCCCGCCACCAGTGCGGAGTCTTGTGATATTAATACCGCTTTGCTGAATCTTGTTATGAAATATCAATTTTACGGTACTCCTAATGAGGATGCCGCGTCCCATCTTAACACATTCGTGGAATTATGCGATATGCAAAAGAAAAAAGATGTGGACAATGATGTTGTGAAGTTGAAATTATTTCTGTTTTCTTTGCGAGATCGTGCAAAAATTTGGTTTTCTTCTTTGCCTCGCAATACACTACTGGAATCAGGGTCTTCGCCATCAGCCAGCTCTTTGCCGTCTGCCAGCTGATGGCAAAGAGGTTGTTTGCCGTCTGTCTTGCCAAAGGAGACGGCAAAGAACCAGCTGATGGCAAAGAGTGTCTTTGCCATCTGCCACTTATTTGCCGTCTGCTGGCAGACGGCGAAGAGTTCTTTGCCGTCTGCCAGCAGACGGCAAATACCAAAGTGGGCCCCATGGGGCACAGCACTGGCTAGGTCAAGCTCTTTGCCATCTGCCAATTCTTTGCCGTCTGCTGACAGACGGCAAAGAATTATTTGATGTCTGCCAGCAGACAGCAAAGAGGTGAGAGGGGGCCCACAGCGTCACGACGGGGGCTGTCTAACGGTCACCCCCTTTGCCGTCTGCTGGCAGATGGCAAAGAACTCTTTGCCGTCTGTCAGCAGACGGCAAAGAGGTGGGTTCTTTGCCATCCGCTGGCTGATGGCAAAGCCCAGCCCGGCCCCACCCCTCTCTCTCCCTGCAGCCCGGCCCCACCACTCTCTCTCTCCCCCCCCACCTCACCCACCCACCATCCCAGCCCCGTTCCCGCCCAGCCCCGTTCCAGCCCCGCCGTTCCCGCCCAGAACAACCGCCAGCCCCGGCGCCCGCCCCTCCACCGCAGCCCGCCACCCAGCGCCGCCACCCCAACCCCGGCGCCCGCCCCACCATCCCAGCCCCGCCACCCCAGCCCCGGCACCCGCCCCTCACTCACCCCCCACCCACACCCCCCACCCCGCCCCCCCCCCCACCCCACCCTCCACCCCCCCCCCCCCCCCCCCACCCCCCCACCCCCCACCGCACCCCCCCTCCCCCGTAGCCCGCCCAGCGCCGCCCCAGGTCCAGCACACCGTCGCCGCCGGGAGAGGTAGCTACTCGCCTCCTCCTACCCCCCCCCCACGCTGGCGTCTCCGCCTTGGTTTCCCCAATTTCCTAGGGTTCTTGGTCACTGAACAGGTTGATATGCCCTTGTTTGCATATAAGCTACTGCTTATAGTTGAGATACCTCCTGTTAATTGTTAATTTTGGTTACTGGAGTCACTGGTTTGATCTCTAGTTGGCTGGCTACTGGTGTTGGTCCATTTACCTACATATACTCACTGTCATGATATGCTCTCTTGGCTTGGCTTAATTATCTGTTACTCTCATAACTATGATTTGTTCTATTTGTCTTTAGTAGTTATAGCAGGTACTAGTTCCTATGATTATAGCATGTACTAGTTCTTCCTATAAACTAGTTGGTGTTTCAGTTTAAAATGAATATGCTCTGTGTAGTTGTTATGTGGTTTAAAATGAATATGCTCGATGCTAGTTGGTGCATCCAGTACTACTAGCCCATGTGCTAGTATTGTGCTGGTGTTCCTACTTGCAGAAAAGTACCAAGTGTAAGTGGTGCTTGTGTTCTGCTATGGCAGATCATGATCATGTGCTACTGATGGCCTAGTTCTTCTACTTTTTTTTATATCCGGACTAATTTCCGTATGTTTTTTTTCAACCATGTACTGCTAGTTGTGGTTGTTAAACAAAAAGAATTATTCAGAGTTATTTATTCAGAGGATGAACACTGTTATTCAGAGTTATTTATTCTATTTCTTAACATAGAAGACCTAATTATCTTGAAAGTTCCTTTCATATCCTTCATGCATTCCAAGTCAGTTCCTATTGCTATGGGATATGGCACACCAACGTCAAATTCTGCATTCTAAAGAACCTGTTATGGCCTTGTGTTGAGAAGAACATGTACAATCCAGGGGCTCTGCTCTCTAATTTATTTATTCCCTTGGTTGGTTGCTTAGTGCTCCTGTTCTTGGACTGAACTTGATGCAGAAAATCTGTAACTCGTTTCTTGTACTGCTACAGCCAACGATTCTTGTAGCACACGGACTCTCCATTCCTGTACTGCTGGATATTTTCTTTTCTTTTCTTCCCTCACCGTGCTAGTAGCAGTATAGCAAGAACAATGAGGTATTTGTGTAGTTAATCAACTACTAGTTTGATACATAAATGCCCATGAGATGCTCCTGTTGGTTCCTTGCATTTTTTGTTTTTGTTTTTGTTTATGGAGGTTAATTGTTGGTTGGTAGCAAGCAGATCCATGCTAGTCTGATCCGCAGACGTTCATGGCGGTGGTAGGGACTTGTCTATATGCCTGCTGCTGCTGTACTCATGTGCTGTCCTAGATGATTAAATCGATTAGTTGACTGTTCGTTAACTAGAAGAAGAAAACCTCTTTGCAGGGCCTCGCTGACCACAAGGATAAAAAATAGAGCGCCTCTCTGCCCTTGCAGGTGCCTATGAGCACGGCTTGGGTCGTGATTACTGCTAGTTTGGAGTGAGAATACACCATAGGTCTCAGCTAGCTTGTTCCGCTGGATGCAAAGGATCACGCCGTGCTGCATAATGTGATTGGGTAGCTAGCCCTGGGGATAGTTTTGCATTAATCAGTTCAATCAGCCGTTATCATTTCAATCAGTTTCTTTACGCCACTGGTGAAAGATGTAATGTTACATCCACTGCTGCAAAGTAATATAAAGAATGTTGTTATGTTATTTCAGCAAAGGAAAAAAATGTTGTTTAGGTTTTTTTAAGGGAGACATGCTGTATATAGTAAAATATTATCTACATCGTTTGTCCTAGTATTGGACATGGATATCTTTTATGACTTTCTGATGATAGACATAATTTACTACTACTACATCCGTTTCGAATTTATCTTTGTCCTTTTGACACCACGACACCCAGACACGACACCCCCGACCCCCGACACCTCTTCGGCCTCCTGTTGACCGAAAAGGTGCTTTTCGGCCTTCCAGAGACCGACGGGGTCATATATTTGTGAATTATGAGTTATGTCATATATTTTCCGATTTTCTTATGAAAAACATCATATATATTTGTGTTGATCGGGTGGATTTAAATGTGCAGTTGTTTCGTCGCTGCGAGGGTCTGGTGTTCGACGACCTCCCCGTGCGTTCGACGAGCTCCGCCCCTGCGTTCGTGGGTGAGCACAAATGACATCTCCTCCTCTCCCCCTTCATTTACTCTGTTCCGGTCTTCGTGCCGATGAAACTTGCTAGCTATAGGTGTCTTCAATCATCAGTATGCGTGACCACTATGCGTCTCTTGTTCGAAAGGGTTACATCTATAAATATGCATTCATTTGCATATTTATAACCGTGATTCTTTCGAATTGTCCAACGTTATCCATGGACAGCCCGAGTGAGGTGGAGCCGTCTCGGACTCCGGTCCACGAGCCTATGGCAGACGCGCCTACGGCCGACGAGCCTCGGGCCGACGAGCGTCGGGCCGCCGAGCCTTCGTCCCGCGAGACTCCGTCCCACGAGACTTCGGAGCTCAGCAGGGATCATGCTGAGTCGCAGCAGAACCCTTTGGAGGACTCGCCGGAGTCGAGTGGCCGTGCTGAGGGTGGCTATAGCTCTGATAGCTATACCGAGGGTGAGTGGGTTGAGGGGCGCAAAGTCTACCAGCGTGGTGGTACAAAGCTCCCTGACACCCCGGCGACCCCCGACCAGAGATGGTTGATTGCGCCTAGAGGGGAGAAGTAAGTGCATTTACTCTTTTTTAACCTTTTGTCTTCACGTTTCTTCGAATATCTAATGCGTTGGCCTTGTCATACTGCAGGTCTTGGACACACGAGCCGAATGTCCGCAAGCCCAACAGTGTCCTTGGTGTGATTTGTCACCAGAGATTCCCGGGGTGGGTCACGTTGCCCGCTGAGGGCCGGGTTCGAGAGCTAGGAATGACCTGGGAGCACTACTTGGCTGCCCCGGCCCCGCCGGGGCATAGGATCGGTGATGTCGAGTGCCACACGGTCGCCGACATTGTGATCCAGACGTTTTGGGTAATTTCTCCTTTGCCGTCTACGTTGTGTTTTCTTCTTTGATTGGCAACCCTAGTGATTGTACTAATCCGTGTTTTCTTTTTTGATTGCAGACCTTCTACAGGTGTGCTGAGGGACAGGAGGAGGCCGCGGCTCGGGTTATCGACACCGAGTGCAGGCGCCTACTTCAAAACTTTCGGCACGAGGCTCGGACGCAGGCTGTTCGAGACTACTTCGCCTCGGCTGGTATTAGGAGGAAAAAAGGGAAGTGCCGCGTCAAGTATCTGAGTAAGGAGAAGTACATGAAGGTAATTACCTATTCCTAAGGCCTTGTACTTAGTTTCCTTGATTTGATTCGTAGGCGTAGCGCTCAAATTTCTCTTGCTTAACTTAGGTGCCCCCGAGATGGTGTGCGGATAGGATGGACTGTTGGGAGGCGTTGGTGGAAGAGTGGTGCACTCCCGAATGGCGCTCCGTCCACGACACTGCAAAGAACAAGCGTGCCCAAATGAAAGGTGTCCCACACCATCTAGGCAGCGTCAACCTACGTCATTTCGGGGAAAACTGGGTATGTGGTTTGCTTCATGATTCATGCAAATTCATTCTTCATGCTAGCTTGAGCCCTTAACTAATATTCTGTTCCTCTCTTTTAGGCGCGACACAACAAGGCTCCAGTGCCAGAGCTGTTCGACCTCTATGCCATGTCCAATACTGCCTCTTACAAGAAGGCCAAGGCATTCTCTGAGTCTGACCTTGATGATCCAGAGAAATTCACCAACCCCACCTCCCACCACAAGCTTGTGATGTACAGAGACCAGGGGAAGGCGAGGAAAGGGCCGGACTTTAACCAGAGCCAACCTCTTGATCCAGAGCTGGTGATGATATCTGGTGGCGAGAGGTCCCATGGCTCGTTAGCCATTGGGAATCGCCTGATACGTTGTAGTAGCACTCTCCCGCAGATCAAGAAGCGCCAGACCAGCTCCGATCCTGAGATATTGCCTCGTGCACGGCCAGTGGAGCTCCAATTCAAGGTTAGTTATACGGAATCAGATACCTTTCCTCCATTACATTGTGTGTGCGGCCGTCGATTATTACAATGCTAACGAGTCGTGTTGCAGGCTGCTATTGAGGCAGAGAGAGCGAAGACCCAGGCTGCTATTGAGGAAGAGAGAGCGAACACACAGGCGCTTCTAGCGGAGAGGGACCGGCAGACGGCTAAGCTGTTGGAGGAGGAGGGGAATCGGAACATGATGGCTACTCGGGCCCTATACGAGATGTTCGCGGTAATTTTCTTTTGCATGTTAGCCAAATCATGCACGTAATGTTCCTTACATTAGTATCTAATATGACTGACTCGTCAAAACCAAATGTGCAGACCATGTGCGAGAAGACCGGCACGACTCCTCCGGTGATGCCAGACATTGTTCCGGCGGGCACGGTGAGTTTCATTTGAATGGTCATTAGTTACTAGTCTTCACGTTTGAGTTGCATCATGCTAACGATACATTGGAAATGATCTTTGGTGCAGCATAACTCCCGACAAGCATTGACTGATGCTTCTCCGTCTGCCACTGGTGCGACCGGTCCTACAGCTACACCTCCTTGATGACGGTAAGTTTTCCCAAGTGTTTAGCTTAACAAATGCATACTTAGCTTAAGAAATGACCTAGTCGTGTGCCTTTGGTAGCCTTCCATATAGGGAAATGCCTCCTAGTGCTTCCACTGAGCCATGGTAGTTCGCTACTGCTCCGGAACACATGGATTGACCGGCATGTGTCCTTCTTTGCTCCTATGTCTGTCCCTACGGGGAAATGTCACGCGGTGTATCACCGAAGTCCTTGTAGCTTGCTACGACTTGGTTGCACTCGCTGATGACCGACACGTGCATTGCTGGGTCATGTATGCCTGTCCCTGTACGTTTGTGCCACCTTGGTTCTATGACTAGTCATGTCGGCCCGGGTTCTCTGCCATACGGATACTAGCGACATAATCATATACTTAGCATTTTTCCCTCCAAAATGACTCAATATGCTTAGCTAGCTCAAAAATGACATAATTAGCTCAAAAATGACCTATTTAACCTAGGATAGCTCTAAAATGACCTATACTTAGCATTTATTCCTCCAAAATGACTTAATATGCTCCAAAATGACTTAATATGCTCCAAAATGACCTATGTAGCTCCAAAATGACTTAATATGCTCCAAAATGACCTATTTAGCTCCAAAATGACTTAATATGTTCCAAAATGACCTATGTAGCTCCAAAATGACTTAATATGCTCCAAAATGACCTATTTAGCTCCAAAATGACTTTAATATGACCTACAAAATGACTATTAGCTCCAAAATTGACTTACTATGCTCCAAAATGAGCTCCAAAATGACTTAATATGCTCCAAAATGCCTTAATATGCTCCAAAATGACCTATTTAGCTCCAAAATGACTTAATATGCTCCAAAATGACCTATTTAGCTCCAAAATGACTTAATATGCTCCAAAATGACCTATACTTAGCTTATTTAGTTCATTTATGACATACTTAGCCTATTTAGGTCAAAAATGGCCTATTTAACTAGGTTAGCTCTAAAATGACACAAGTAAGCAATAAGAAGAAGAAAAAGAAAGAGAAGAAAAATTCTTCTTCTTTTTCTTCTTCTTCTTCTTCTTCTTCTAGTCTTCTTCTTCTTGTTCTTCTAACTTTCTTCTTTCCCATTTTGCAGATTTGCTTCAGATCACGGAAGCTTGCGTTGGAGTCTACTCTTCTCCTTGTCCTTCCTTTTTGTTTTGATTTTGTAGGATGAACAATTTGAAAATTGCTACGTATATATGTATGGATGGTGGCTATATTGTATATGGACCTTTTGCTTAATTGTTGGATATGTTGGACTTTTCATTTGGTGTATATATGTGTTGGATGATGATATATGTGTTGGATATGTTGGATGATCCATATGGCAGGGATATGTTGGCTATATGTACTTGCTAAAATATTTTGAAATGAATATATATATATATATATCTGTGAAATTGATTGAATTTAAGAAAAAATAGGGGCTATATTTCCAATTTGCCGTCTGCTAGCAGACGGCAAATTGGCCACGCGGCAGCAGACTGTTTAACCTGGGCTAGCCTATTTGGCCTCTTTGCCGTCTGCCAGCAGACGGCAAAGAAGCAAAGGTCTTTGCCATCTGCCAGCAGACGGCAAAGAAGCAAAGAGCGCCGTTAGCCCCCTAACGGGGCTGTTACCTTTTTTGTGCCGTCAACAAGCTTTGCCGTTTGCTAGCAGACGGCAAATAACTTTCCTTCTTTGCCGTCCGCCAGCAGACGGCAAAGCGGCCTTTACCGGCATCAGTTCAGCCAGAGTATTTGCCGTCTGCTAGCGGACGGCAAAGCCTTTGCCGTCCGCCAAGCATGCCTTTGCCGTCTGCTATGGCAGACGGCAAAGCAGCTGATTCCAGTAGTGATAGTATCGATTCTTGGGATAATTGCAAGGATGCTTTTATTACTAAGTATTTTCTGCCCGCAAAAATTATTTCCCTTAGACCCCAGATCATGAATTTCAGGCAACTTGAACATGAGCATGTTGCACAATCTTGGGAAAGGATGAAATTGATGCTAAGGAATTGCCCAACTCATGGGTTAAATCTTTGGATGATCATACAAAACTTTTATGCGGGGTTGAATTTTGTTTCTCGTAATCTTTTAGATTCAGCCGCGGGGGGTACTTTTATGGAAATTACATTGGGTGAAGCCCCCAAATTGCTTGATAATATTATGGCAAATTATTCACAATGTCATACCGAAAGAGCACCTACTAGTAAAAAAGTTAATTCGGTTGAAGAAATTTCTTCTTTCAGTGAAAAAGTTGATGCTCTTATGAAATTGGTTGCTAATAAAAGTGCTCCTATTGATTTTAATGATGTGCCTTTGTCTACTTTGATTGAGCAAAATAGTGATGCCATAGATGTGAATTTTATCTCGCGAAACAATTTCAATAACAATGCTTACAGAGGTAATTTTAATCCTAGGCCTTTTCCTAGTAATTCCTCTAATAATTATGGTAATTCCTATTGTAATCCTTCTTATAATAATAATAGGAACACCTCTGATCTTGAGAATAATATTAAAGAATTTATCAATACTCAAAAAGTTTTCAATGCTACAATAGAAGAAAAGCTGAATAATATTGATGATATGTCTAGAAGTATTGATAGAATTTCTCATGATGTAGAAAATCTCAAGATGAAAATTTGTGTGCCTAAGGTTGAGGAATCAGTTAAGGCTCTTTATGTTTCTATGGATGAAAGTAAGAAAAGTACCGCTATGCTTAGAGCTAGAAGAAAAATTTTAGAAAAAGAGTTTCCTAGTGATTGCTTTCATAAAAGTGATGAAGATCTTAAAATGATTGGTGTTTCTCCTATTGCTTCTTTGTTTAGTAAAATTAAGATTGATGAAAAAGGGACTGAACAAGAGTCAACTTTAGCTAGAAGGCGTCCCGATAATTCGGAGGGTGAAAATCTTGTTGAGAAAATTGATAAAATTGGGTTTGAAGAGGTCAAAACTTTAACTAGTGATGTCCCCACTCTTTTGGATTACAAAGACATTAATTATGATAGTTGCTCTTTGATTGATTGTATTTCTTTGTTGCAATCCATTATAAATTCACCCCATGCTTACGAATATAATAAAGCTTTTACTAAACATATTGTTGATGCTATGATGAAAGCTTTAGAAGAAAAGCTGGAATTAGAAGTTTCATTTCCTAGAAAATTACATGATGAATGGGAACCTACTATCAAAGTCAAGATAAAAAAATTATGAGTGTTTTCCTATATGTGACTTGGGTGCTAGTGTTTCTACAATTCCAAAATCTCTATGTGATGTGCTTGGTCTTACCGATATTGAAGAATGTTCTCTAAATTTGCACTTGGCGGATTCTACTATTAAAAAGCCTATGGGAAGAATTAATGATGTTCTTAGTCTTGCAAATAGGAATTATGTGCCCATAGATTTTATTGTTCTTGATATTGATTGCAATCCGTCTTGTCCAATTATTCTTGGTAGACCGTGTTTACGTACTATTGGTGCCGTGATTGATATGAAAGAAGGCAATATTAAATTTGAATTTCCACTAAGGAAGGGTATGGAACACTTCCCTAGAACAAGAATTTGGCCACCATATGAATCAATCATGAGGGCATCTAATGGATCTAGAACCAAAGATGACAATACTTAGGTCCTTGCTTTATGCCTAGCTAGGGGCGTAAAACGATAGCGCTTATTGGGAGGCAACCCAATGAATAAAATTTATTTTTGTCTTTCTATTTCTGTTCTTGAGTGTTTTCACAATTATGCTACTGTTATGATTGTGTTTTTTGTGTTTTAGTTAGTGTTTGTGCCAAGCAAAGCCTTTGGGATCATGTTGGGTGATAGTTGATTTGATCTTGTTGAAAAACAGAAAATTTTGAGACCAGTAAAATAATTTTGCAAATTCACAGGAGTGACAAAAAATTCTTACTCTTTTACACAAGATTGATATACAAATTGCTCATGTTGTCCTAACATTACAGAAATTTTGGAGTTACAGAAGTATTCAAAATATTCAGATTGCTACAGACTGTTCTGTTTTTGACAGATTCTGTTTTCTTTGCGTTGTGTGCTTGTTTTAATGATTCTATGGTTTTCTTTGAAGAGTTTTTGCCACAGAAAAGTTGGAATACAGTAGATATAATGCAAAAATAAAATATGAATGGGTTTTCAATAGTACTTATAGTAGTGATTTGCTTTCTTATACTAACAGATCTCACGAAGGTTTTGTTGAGTTTTGTGTGATTGAAGTTTTCAAGTTTTGGGTGATATTACGATGGATGAAGGAATAAGGAGTAAGAAGAGCCTTAGCTTGGGGATGCCCATGGCATCCCAAGCTATTATCCAAAGAGAAGCAAGAAACTAAGCTTGGGGATGCCCGGGTGGCATCCCCTCTTTCTTCTAACGACCGGCGGTATTTTACTTGGAACTATATTTTTATTCGTCACATATTATGAGTTTTGCTTGGAGCGTCTTGTATGATATGAGTCTTTGCTTGCTTTGCTTTTTGTTTTAAGTCATGAATCCTTGCTGGACACACCTATTTGAGAGAGCCAAAATTATGCTATGACTTGTTAGAATTGCTCTCTATGCTTCACTTAAATCCTTATGAGCTATGGAATTGCTCTAGTGCTTCACTTATATCTTTTTGAGCGCGGTGTGCTTTAGTATTTTTGAAGAAATTCTCTCATGCTTCACTTAGATTTATTTGAGAGTTAGTAAATTTTTTGAAGAAATTCTCTCTTGCTTCACTTAAATTATTTTGAGAGAAAGAAATTTGATGCTCATGATCTTCACTTATATTTGTTTGAGCTTATAAAAAGCAACATATGAAATCTAGTCCCAAAGTGATAGATATCCAAGGAGGATATAATAAAAACTTTCATGAAGATCATTGGACAAAATAAACTTGATTCTTTGTAATAGTTTTGAGATATGATGATATGATATGTGAGTCATGTTGATGAGTAATTATGCTTTAGTAAGAATATTGGTGCTAAGGTTTGTGATTCCCTATGCAAGCACAAAAGTCAATAGTTATGCAATGAAATTATATCCTACTTGTGGTGCATTATTCGGTGTTAGTTATGCTTAATGCTCGCTTATGAGATTTTTCGTTTCTTGGTTGGATGTTTCTCAATCTTTTGCTAGCCTTCATTTGCACTAAGTATGATCACTACTTGTGCATCCAAAATCCTTTAAACCAGTTTTGCCATATGAGTCCACCATAGCTACCTGTATGCGGTATTCTTTTGCCGTTCTAAGCAATTTGTATGTGCCATCTCTAATTTTCAAAATAATCTCTCTTTTGTGTGCTCGTACCGCTAATGAAATGGTAGGGGGTGGCTAATATATTTCCATGCTAGATGTGTTATTCTCAAGATGATTGTTTATTCACTTGTCATTGCACGAGAGTACGGCAAAGGTATTAGGGATGCCCAGTCCCAAAATGAAAAATGAATTTACTTTATGTTGTCAAATAATAAATTCCTTGGAAAGTGTTGGTATGGAAGGCACCCGTGGATACGGTTAGCCATGGAAAGTGAAAGTATGGTTGAAAAAGGAATAAACTTTATTTTCTGTTTGGGAACCGCCTATGATATATATAGCATGGAAAGTATTGGGAACTACTCGGTCATTTTCGTTGACAGGAAAAGCATGCCTCCCAAAATGTTTTTATCAATCTTTTTCGCTTTGAGCTCTGGCACCTCTACAAATCCCTACTTCACTCTGTGAAGGGCCTTTCTTTTACTTTATGCAATTTTTATTTTTTATTTGAGTCTCCATCTTCTCTTATAAAGCACCAACTAAGGGGCACTATGATCGTACTTGAGCATTGGGTGTAGCTAATATGCGAGTGTGTTTCATGAATGGATAAATGATTGAGCATAATGGGCTAGGCATAACTTGCTTTAGCGTTGATATTTTGAAAGACATGGTTGCTTGTTCATATGCTTGAGTATTAAAGTCCTCATGTCAAAACTAAACTATTGATTTGAACCATATAAAAGTCCAAATGTCCATGCTACAAAGAAAAGATTATGTGATGAAGATGTTAGGCAACATTCCACATCAAAAATTCTGTTTTTATCATTTACCTACTCGAGGACGAGCAGGAATTAAGCTTGGGGATGCTGACACGTCTCCAATGTATCTATAATTTTTTATTGTTCCATGCTGTTATATTATCCTTCTTGCATGTTTTACAATCATTTTATATCATTTTTGCTAATAACCTATTGACATAGTGCCCAGTGCCAGTTGTTGTTTTCTGCTAGTTTTTTACATCGCAGGAAATCTATACCAAATGGAGTCCAAACGCAGTGAAACTTTTTGTGGATTTTTTCTAGACCAGAAGACACCCAATGGGCCGGAGAAGCACCTGGGGGGTGCCCCGACGGGGGCACAACCCACCAGGGCGCGCCTGGGCCCCCAGGCGCGCCCAGGTGGGTTGTGCCCACCTAGGTGGCCTCCCGCACCACCTCTTTGCTCTATAAATACCAAAATATTCCAGAAACCCTAGGGGAGTCGACGAAAATCAATTCCAGCCACCGCAAGTTCCAGAACCACCAGATCCAATCTAGACACAATCACGGAGGGGTTCATCATCCTCATTGGTGCCTCTCCGATGATGCGTGAGTAGTTCATTGTAGACCTACGGGTCCGTAGTTAGTAGCGAGCTGGCTTCCTCTCTCTCTCTTTTGATTCTCAATACAATGGTCTCTTCGAGATCCATATGATGTAACTCTTTTTGCGGTTTGTTTGTTGGGATCCGATGAACTTTGAGTTTATGATCAGATCTATGTTTATATCCATGAAAGTTATTTGAGTCTTCTTTGATCTCTTATATGCATGATTGCTTATAGCCTCGTATTTCTTCTCCGATATTTGGGTTTTGTTTGGCCAACTTGATCTATTTATCTTGCAATGGGAAGAGGTGGTTTGTGTTGGGTTCGATCTTACGGTGCTTGATCCCAGTGACAGAAGGGGAACTGACACGTATGTATCATTGCTATTAAGGATAACAAGATGGGGTCTATTTCTACATAAATAGATCTTGTCTACATCATGTTATCATTTTTATTGCATTACTCCATTTCTCCATGAACTTAATACACTAGATGCATGCTGGATAGCGATCGATGTGTGGAGTAATAGTAGTAGATGCAGGCAGGAGTCGGTCTACTAATCTTGGACGTGATGCCTATATAATGATCATTGCCTGGATATCATCATGATTATTTGAAGTTCTATCAATTGCCCAACAGTAATTCGTTTACCCACCAATTGCTATTTTTCTCGAGAGAAGCCACTAGTGAAATCTACGGCCCCCGGGTCTCTTCTATATTGTATTTTCCTTCGCGATCTATTTTTATTTGCTTTTATTTTCAGATCTATTAAACCAAAAATACAAAAATACCTTGCTGCAATTTATTGTTATTTAATTTATCTCGCATTCCCACGAGATCTATTTATCCAATCTACTACAATTTTATCTATCTTTTTGCCCGTGAGGGATTGACAACCCCTCTTCTACGTCGGGTTGCAAGTATTTCTTCTTTGTGTGCAGGGGCTGTTTACGTGGTGTTGCGTGGTCCTCCTACTGGTTCGATAACCTTGGTCTCATCACTGAGGGAAATACCTACCATTGCAGTGCTGCATCATCCCTTCCTCTTTGGGTAAATACCGACGTAGTTCAAGCAAACATCAGTGGTGAGGCTCGCCGGGGTCTGGGTGATCTTCTGGTGGTGGTAGAAGGGAGAGGAGAGCCCCGGCTCGCCGGAATTTAGCCGGGCACCGGCGGCTGCCACGGCGGCTATTGGCGAGCAGAAGGGCTCCGCGGGCTCGGGAAGGTGGCTAGGTAGGGGTAGAGGATAGTGGTGAGTGTGCTGATGAGCTCGGGAGGGGCTCGGGTGGCCTATAAATAGGCGGGCGGCGGGAATGGATAGGATCGGCCGCCGTGGCGTCCTTAGCCACGCACTGGAGCTTGTGGTAAGCTGGCTTGGACGCTCGCGGTGCCGACCTGACGACCACCAGAGCGACGCGACGCAATGGCACGGGGAGGAAGAGGCCACCGGGGAAGAGGACGACGATAGGGAACACGTACGCGTGTGGCGGCGCTTGTCGTCGTTCGGTGAGGGCGCAAACGGAGGGGGAACCTACGGGAGAAGGGGCACGTGGATGTTGGCGACGAAGTTGGCACGACGGGACAAGGAAAGGCAACGTGAGGTGGCCGGAGCGGTTGTGTCTGACGCGGTCCGCGTGTAGAGCACGAATTTGGCTCGGGCGGACGCGTGGTCACCGCGTGCATTGGCCCACGCGGTGCACTCTGGCCCGTCCAGTCATGTCTACACTATAGTCCTTGCAACTGGTTTGGCAAGAAGTGGCCTGGACAGCTCTAGAGCTTCCAGACAAGTTTCTGGATAGGGACTTGGGCAGATTTCTGGAGAGGAATGGCTAAGGTTTTCAGAGTGAAAGTTTGTCACACTGAGTTTAAGTGGGAAGATGCCCATGCTAGAAAAATTTCAGACCAAATGGACACGTTTTGAATCTAGTTGCTTCACAACTGCCCCTCTGGTCCAGAAAATTTGTTGATAATATTGCACTCATATGGATGGGTTTCTAGAGCTGAAACTTGGTATAAGTGAGTCATTTGGTGGTGCCAAGATGCTATAAAAAATTCATCTTATTTGGGTAAATGCAAATGGTACTTCCTTCCCACAGCATCCCACCGTAGAGAATCTTAGAAAAATTCTAGGGAATTATTGGTCGGATGAAATGAGCCCAAATTTAGTGGAGAAGTGACATATAGGTAGAAGCATGTTCTGAAAATTATTCATGAATTATGGAGTAATAAAAATTATAGTTGCTTCACAACCCAAAATAATTACCAGAAAAAAAGATTTGATGTTGTGATCATACAGATGATGGAATGATGCTCAAATTTGGTGGAGAGCTATTATTTGAGCATATGAAGGTTCTTGCAAAATTTAAACTCATTTGGATATGCCTAGCTTGCACTTCCTTCACAAGGCCTCTGTTTGAGCAGAAACTTTGAAAAATTGCTCAGGAACATTTACTAGGCAAATGGAGTTGAAATTTGGCATGTGGCAATGATATGGATAGGAAAGGGTGCACAAAAATTTTGAGAGCAATCAAGCAAATTTAAAGGGTAATTGCTTCTCAACTTGACAGCTAGGGCAGAATCAGAAAAGGAATAATGGTGAAATATTTTTGAACATTCCAAGGAAGGGTTTTGACATATCTGAGGAATTTATGACCCAAACAATTTATGAGAATTATTTGGGAACTTTTGGAATGATGGAAATGTGGGTTGCTTCACAACCCAGGGCAAACAAGGTTATTCCTTTAATAGAAAAAGGAATATTCCCAAGAGAAAGAATATTGGGATTGGTCCAAGATGGAAGTGACAAGGTCTTGGGATGGTTTTGAGGTTGACAAGCCATTGGGGAGAGGAATCGAAGGAGATCTCTCCAGGTTTCAAGACCACTAAGCCAAAGAAAAGAAGATCCAAACCAAAATCAAAAGAAAAAGAAATGGGCAAAATCCAGGGTGTTACAAACCTACCCCCTTAAAGAAATCTCATCCTCGAGATTTGGTTGCTCAGGGGTCAAACATGAGTATTCCCACTTGAGGAAACCGTTTCCAACTCGGGCTTCCTTTTTGCCTTTGAATAATGCTCCCACTGAATTTTCATATGACTGACTATCTTGCTTCGGGGTGGCTTGCTTCACTGTATCCTCATTCTGACAGATATTACCTCATATATATTATTCTGACTTTAATCCTTTTACGTCTGCTGACTTATCTGAGTGCGATGAGCTATCCTGACTGATTTACATGCCCTTCTTGCAAGTCCGAGAGTTGTTCCTTATGGACGAGTCAGGTATGATGAAGTCCAATACGGACGACCGTCCAATGAGTTGTGAATAGATTCTCTCGGAGGACACGAAATCTTTTACTCATTGCACTGGGTGGCTTCAGATGGCTGTGTGTCCTCCAGGTTTAGAATAGTACTATGAATCATACCGTTCTCCTGGCAGAAGCTGACTTATCGCAATGATTGAGGGAACATCTTGGGTACCTCCACTGTCTTGAACATCACATTTGTACCAAAGACTCGACTATCACCTGTCATGACCAGCATAAAGGTGTACAGCCTTATAACGGTATTATCTGCAGACTTGACTGACGATGGTCCTAACAGAAAGATCTTGTCCACAGCAGGCTATCTTTTAACTAATTCCCTTAGGTGAGGTCACATGCTTCGAGACAGTTGTCAACCTTCTGATCGTTCCGTCTGTCGGCACCTTTAAGTGAATAGTAGGCCATGTAATGCTTTAACACTGTCACTGCAATCAAACTGCTGAATTAACCTGGCAGACTTGAATATCCCCCTTTTGACGATTCTGAGCATATCTAGCTAGCTGAGCGGGTTACCTTGCTATGAGGCCCTTGCAAACGGGATAGACCTCGTGGGAGTGTACCCATGGTGATCGGCACCGAACCAGACTGTCCACAGTATCTGTACCATGCAACCATTCCCATACCTGTATGGACGATCTTGCTCTTTTCATTATGGTTCTCGTTGCCTGGATCCTTTGCTGAAAGAACTTGGCCTTATATGCTCTTGATTCTTCGTGTGACCATAGGTGCTGTCAGGTGCAATATTCCGGCAGGCATATCTTATCCTGATCCCCTAGCAGGGTATTTTTGCTCACCGGACCAGTTTTATCGTCCTCCACTCTTTATTCGTAGGACAATGATCATCTGAACTCAGGTTCATTGTTATTTGTATGGGGCTCCAGGTTGTCATCAACTATGCAAACACTGATAAGAGTTAATGATATTCCTTTGTCGGGTGTGAGGGAACTGGCCTGGATGACCTCTGCCAAGATTATTGTCTCAATGTGGTCTTGCTTCATATCTTGCATCACACTGAGGTGTATAATCGTCTTTCTGTTTCTTACATAACTCAGGTGATAGTCAGATTCTTACCGGGCCGACATCATTGTATGATTGACTCGTATGACCTTGGCAACATGTGCACCACATCTATGGAAACATGTGTAACTGGGCACTTGATTTCTGATGCAAACTTGTGTCCTGACTGATTCTTGCCTTCTGACCCAACTGTTGTGGAACTGATACTTGGGATGCATGGTCATATGCTGCCAACTGACTGGGAAATATCTTGTACTGCTGCGGATATGATGCCTTGCTGACGAGGATTGCATAGCTTGCATTGGAAGCCATCGAGATTATCTTGCTGAGGAAGACTAAATAGCTTGTGCTCGAAGCTTCTGCTGAGATAGCGTGCTGAAGAAGACTGGGTACCGTACCTCAGAAGCTTTCCCCCTTAATGGCTTGCTGGGGAAGACTCGGTACCTTATGCCGGAAGCTTTTGCGGTAGCTTACTAAAGAAGCCTGAGTATCTTGCACTGGAGGATATCCATGTATCGTATCGACGAAGACAGAGGAATCCTTGCGTATTACGCTTCTCAGGTAGCTTGTGAAGGAAGACTGGGTTGCTTACACCTGAAGCTTTCTTTTTGCCATATGCGGACTTAGTGCATATATATATCCCTTAATGTTTTTGCTGTCGGTTACTTGTTGTAGGAAGAACGTTATTCAACTATCCTTCTTGCTGAGCACTAAGTTCATATCATATGCTGGCTCGCTTTCGAAATACAGCAGGTATCAAATTGTACTCATAGCAGACTCAAACCTCGTATATGAACCATACCTTTGACTCGAAATGTACTATTGATCATGCACACATCTTTGCCTTCTTGCTGATTTGATCATTACTGCTGTGAAGATTGCACATTGATGTACAATTGATGCTGATAATCAATCCAGAATATCATTTGTAGTCAGACCAGATATTCCCAACATAGTGCAGTCGGCTGCAAATTCCATATTGTTGAGCTGAGCTTCCAAATACTTGCCTCTTCACTGATTATTTGAGTCCGATGTCGGAGAGCAACTTCCATAAGGGAAATATTGTAACACCAAGGGCCCAAAGAAAGAAGCAAAAGAAACGACTAAAACAAAGGCACACAAAATCACACACAAGCAATAACACATGTTATACAACTATTCACAGCAATAATATGCATTCCTACTTAAGCACACAAATCTTACAAGAACTCCGGTATTATGATGTAACATGTTGTGGCGGTGCGCACGAAAGTGAATCCACGTGTGGAAGGAGGTGGTGTAAACAAAGCTACACCAAACACGGGCTTACACCACACCAAGCAACTTGGCATCACTCTGCTGGGACAAAGATGACACCACACCAAGGAGCAAATATGCAAATTGGAGGGTGTAGGCAGTGAATCGAAGCCGATGCCACCTACACTCACCAGATTAATCGTTAGTGATAAATAGTCTATATGCATGCTATGCAGCAAACAAATGCAACAAACAAGTGCAGCAGACTGATAAGACTCTATGCTACCGGTTTCTAACGTTCGCGTGGTCTAGGGTGTCCTACAGCCAAACCTGCTCTAATACCAACTATGTGGCAACCCGGCTCAGAGGAAACCGGAACGCCCCGTATTCCAGCCCAGAGACAATTCTTCTGGAATACGGCACTGTTGGCATAGAATAAATCAGCTCTTTATTACTATGGATAAGTTTACAAGGGTACAAGGAATACATCGGCACGGCGATACTACGCCTGCCCAGGGTAGCTCTATGCTAACAGCGGAACAACCCGAGGAAGCGGAGTAACTCTCGGCAGTGGAACAACGACAGCAGTGATGGACTCCACTCCGCAGGGACTATGGCTGGAATGCTTATCCTAGCTCGCAAACTCGGAATCCTCGACAAGCAAGCAATCATGGCATGACCTGCAAACTGGCATGACACACCAGGTGAGTACTTTGAATGTACTCGCAAGCTCACAGCAACCAAAGCAGTCAAGACAAGCAACAGCATGGCATTTATAGGTTAAGCGGGTGTAAACATAATGAAACTAGAACAATGTGGCACATGAGCATGATGACATTACAAGCAATAGGTTAAAACTATCATGATCTCACATATTCTATTCTGGGGTTACCTCGTAACCACCACATGTAAGAACTTACCATCGAGTGTGCCACATCATAACCTCGGGACCAACCAAACTTGGTATTACAATACCGTAGTGATAACATGATCACAAGGAGCTTGATCTTTACCCGAGATCACCACAAAACACCATCAGATCCGGTATCCATGATACCACGGTGATCCTCTCGTGATCACGATCAACCAACATCGGTATCCTCGATACCACGGTGATCCCTGTGTCCTTCCGACACCTGCCACCGTCGTGGCCAAACAAAACTGTCCCAAACGGGGACCTGAGCTCAATACCAACACTGGGTTCACAAGGTTATAGCCGCCTACCTGATCATGGTAGCACGCACTCATAATCTTCCCTGGTTGGAGGTACTAGCGAGAGGCATGACAATAGACCGAGTTAGGGCCGCCCCATCCCGGCAAGTGTGGTTGCACTGGTGAGCTCGATTCGGTGGCGCACTATGACTCAGCCAACAAGTGTTCAAGTTCGATTAACATCCGGTTAAATTTGGATGATGATGTGCTGAGTCATGATAACATGACAAAGTAACTATGCAAATGAGCAGGATATCAACATGATAATAATAGTAGCGGGTAATCACTTAACCAACTAGATGTAAACGATCATGGTATAAAGATAAGCATGGATTCACAAGTAGTTATAAAGCAATCGCAAAAATATTAACATGCACACACTAAATAACTATTCCAGTAGGAAACCATAGCTATTGGAATTCCATCATGCAAGTGGCTGTCGTGGCTTGCCTGGGTACGAAGAAACCACCGAGGAGAAGTGCGGAGAGTCCGCGGAAACGATTGCCGAAAACAGTTCTCTCTCGGAGGGGGCTGTTTACGGGCAAGGGCAAAATGATCATTTTCATAGTGTCAAAACATTATGAAAATTATACCAACATGACGGGCTCGAAGAGACGAAGACGTGTGCTTTGGAATCACCTCGATCGGAGTAGGGAGTGAAAAGATATAGCTAGTTGAATGTCAGGGACCCATTTGTAAAAAGAATATCCCCAAACAAGCCCATTGCTGCAAAACAGAAAACGCTTCCTGGGAAATACGTTTTCACTGCATAGGAAACGTATTCTGAGAAAGCTGTGTCCACTTATCCACGCCAGCAGAGGCGGGGCCGCGCTCCTGGGTCATTTATGGGTGGGTCCCGCATAGCTTGTCTCTCTCCTCCTCATTCCTTCTTCTTCCTCTCGCTGATGGCTCATGGGACAGAGGAGGGCGAGGCCGTGGCGTAGCCGGCACTGGCCCCGGTGACTCCGGCCACTCTCGGTGGAGCTGGGACCACCGGGGTGCTCGTCGTGGAGTGTCGCGCCCATGGGAAGCAGAAGGAGCGGCGGGGAAAGGGCGAGGCGACCGCTACGGCAGCGTGCAGAGGCGGGCTCCGGCGAAGGGCCCGGGCAGCTTCGGCCGTCTCCGGCAGTGGGGAGACCACCGGCGGGTTCCTGGAGGGATGCCGCATCCATCGAGACATGGCACGGGCATCGGGGAAGCCGAGCACGAGGGCTCCTCCGAGCACGGCGGAGACCGGCAACGGGTGGAGGTGGACACGGCGCCGCGGCGACTCCGGTGAGGAATAGAGAAGGTAGGGAGGCTCGCCGGGGTCTGGGTGCTCTTCTGGTGGTGGAAGAAGGGAGAGGAGAGCCCCAGCTCGCCGGAATTTAGCCGGGCACCGGCGGCGGCCACGACGGCGATTGGCGGGCAGAAGGCCTCCGCGGGCTCGGGCAGGTGCCTAGGTAGGGGTAGAGGAGAGTGGTGAGTGCGCTGATGAGCTCGGGAGGGGCTCGGGTGGCGTATAAATAGGCGGGCAGCGGGAATGGATAGGATCGGCCACCGTGGCGTCCTTAGCCACGCACTGGAGCTTGCGGTGAGCTAGATTGGACGCGCGCGGTGCCGACCTGATGACCTCAAGAGCGAAGCGATACAACGGCATGGGGAGGAAGGCGCCACCGGGGAAGAGGACGACGGTAGGGGACGCGCACGGTGTTGTCGTCCGGCGAGGGCGCAAACGGAGGGGGAACCTATGGGAGAAGGGGCATGTGGATGGTGGCGACGAAGTCGGCACGACGGGACAAGGAAAGGCAGCGCGAGGTGGCCGGAGAGGTCGTGTCCGACGCGGTCGGCGTGCAGAGCATGACTTTCGCTCGGGCGGACGCGTGGTCACCGCGTGCATTGGCGCACGCGGTGCGCTCTGGCCTGTCCAGTCCTGTCTACACGGTAATCCTTGCTCCCTGAGGCCTCCCTATGCAACTGGTTTGGCAAGAAGTGTCATGGACAGATTTAGAGCTTCCAAACAAGTTTCTGGATAGGGACTTGGGCAGATTTCTGGAGAGGAATGGCTAAGGTTTTTTGAGTGAAATTTTTTCACACTGACATGAAGTGGGAAGGTGCCCATGCTGGAAAAATTTCAGACCAAATGGACACGTTTTGAATCAAGTTGCTTCACAACTGCCCCTATGGTTCAGAAAGCTTGTTGATAATATTGCACTCACATGAATGGGTTTCTAGAGCTGAAACTTGGTATAAGTGGGTCATTTGGTGGTGCCAAGATGCTATAAAAATTTCATCTTATTTGGGTAAGTGCAAATGGTACTTCCTTCACACAGCATCCCACCAGAGAGAATCTTAGAAAAATTCGAGGGAATTATTGGGTAGATGAAATGAGCCCAAATTTAGTGGAGAGGTGACATATAGGTAGAAGCATGTTCTGGAAATTATTCATGAATTATGCAGCAATAAAAATTATAGTTGCTTCACAACCCAAAATAATTACCAGAAACAAAGATTTGATGTTGTGATCATACAAATGATGGAATGAATGTCAAATTTGGTGGAGAGCTATTATTTGAGAATATAAAGGTGCTTGCAAAATTTCAACTCATTTGGATATGCCTAGCTTGCACTTCCTTCACATGGCCTCTGTTTGAGCAGAAATTTGAATAATTGCTCAGGAATATTTACTTGGCAAATGGATTTGAAATTTGACATGTCGCAATGATATGGATAGGAAAGGGTGCACAAAAAGTTTGAGAGCAAGCAAGCAAATATAAAGGGTACTTGCTTCTCAACTTGACAGCTAGTGCAGAATCAGAAAAGGAATATTGGTGAAATATTTTTGAACATGCCAAGGAAGGGTTTTGACATATCTGAGGAATTTATGACCCAAACAATTTATGAGAATTATTTGGGAACTTTTGGAATGATGGAAATGTGGGTTGCTTCACAACCCAGGGCAAACAAGGTTATTCCTTTAATAGAAAAAGGAATATTCCCAGGAGAAAGAATATTGGGATTGGTCCAAGATGGAAGTGACAAGGTCTTGGGATGGTTTTGAGGTTTACATGCCACTGGGAGAGAAATCGAGGGTGATCTCTCCAGGTTTCAAGACCACTAAGCCACAGAAAAGCAGATCCAAACCAAAATCGAAAGAAAAAGAAATGGATAAAATCCAGGGTGTTACATGGAAGAACGGCATAGCTAACTAAGCATCATGGGACAGCAGGTAATGTATTAGTAGCAGGCGACAAAATCAGGCTATGCATCAGAATAGGAGCTATCGGAGCAACAGCAGAAGCAATACTAATGCAAGCATAAGGGAGAAAGAGTGGGCGATATCGGGATGATCAAGGGGGTTTTGCTTGCCTGGAAGCTCAGCTGAAGGGGTCGGATCATCGACGATGTAGTCGTACTCTGCGGCGTCGTCGGCAGTCTCGGGGGCTATCGGGAGAAAAGAAGGGGGGAGAAACAATAAATACACGGCAATCAATGCAACAAGGATGCATGACATGTCTATATGCGGTGCTAGGGTGTTATATTGTCTATCTAAGTGTTTTAGTTAATTTAGGAATTTATCTGGATTTATTCTATAAAAGTCATGCACTATTCATCTATCTAAAACCGGCAAAAAGTCCCATGTTCAGTATGTTGGAGGGGTGTGGCAGCCATGTGGATGGCATATTCAGTTTCTTCACATTTTTCTAATCATTTTCATATATAAATAATTTTCATCCGAGTTACGGTTTAATTTATATGATTTTTCAATGTTTTAAAGAATTTCTTGAATTATTTTATTTATTTAAATTTGAATTATCCAGAATAGTGATTGGTGATGTCATCATGACATCACCATGACGTCAGCAGGTCAACTCCGGCTGGGCCAGGTCAAACCTGACCTGTGGGTCCAGTGGGTCCCACTGGTCAGTGTCACATTAGGCTAATTACGATTTATTGAACTAATTACAGATTAATTAGGGTGTGGGACCTACTAGTCAGTGGCTAATTAATGTTTTAATTAATTAATTAATTAATTAAACAATTTTCTATTTATTTAAATTCATTTAATTTGGCAGGACCCACATGTCAGTGACATGGGGCCAGCCTAGTCAGCGTTGACTGGGTCAATTCACCCAGTGGGACCCACGGCAGCGGCACAGCGGTGGGGCCTGGTCGCCACGTCGGACGCCGAGTCAGCACCGGCCACCGGAGTTCTCCGGCGAGCCTGAGCGCGGCGACAACTCTGGCGAGCCCGAAATTCCCCTGTGGCGCACCGTTTCGAGCATTCTTGGGCTTGCTGGAACGAGCGCTCGAGGTCGCGTCCGGTGGTGGGGGTCACGGTGGCCGGGAAGGCCGAAATGGTCTCCGGCGACTACATCGGGCGGCGGTTACTTCTGGTGGTTCTTGGGATCGCGGCTGCGGGGTGATTTCGGGCGTGCAATCTAGCTAGGCAGCGTCTACGCGGCACGGCAAGCAAGATGGGCAGCAGGGCGCGACCAAACGGTCGCCGGAACGACGCCGGTGATGTGGTATGCGGCGGCGAGCTAGGGCAAGTCGGGGACGGCGTGTACGGCTACTGAACAGCATCGAGGGAGAGAGAGGAGGAAGCGGAGGCTCAAGTTGAGCCAGCAGATGTGCGGGAGTGAGCTCGGGGACAGCTTGAGGTGGCGAATCGGGGCGGTGAACGTCGGCGGCCGTAGGGGAAGACGAGCTCGGGGAGGACGATGCAGTAGCGCCGAGCTCAAATGGAGAAGCGCAGGCGACGTAGTCGAGGGCGGGGAACACGTCGGGCACGGCAGAGCAACGATCGGGAGGCGGTGGCCGCACGTTTCAGCGGAGGCCGTTCATGGCGGCATCGGGTGAGGTGGGAGCGAGTGGGAGGAAAGGGAGAGAGACGGCTAGGGCTAGCCAGAGGGGTGCGGAGGAGTCCTTATCCTCCACGGCGAGCGCGGGGCTGCGCGGTGTCGAGCAGGGAGCGAGGGGGGGGGGCAGGGCGAGACGTGCGGGCGCGGCGACAACAGCCGCGGGTGAGCAGTGGCAGGTGGGAGGAGACCGCGCGGGTGGGCTGGGCCGGCCATTTGACTAGAGCCCAGCACAGCGGCCCTTCACTTTTTCTTTCTTTCTTTTCCGTTTTCTCTTTTCTTTTCTGTTTTGCAAAATGTGTGGCCACAAATATAGTTTTGTAAAATAGGTGAACTAGCCACAGTATTTCAGTGCAATATTAACCTCTACCAGAAAATGGTTATGAGTCCATATGTTTTCAACTGAATTTTAATTAAAAAAGAAGGGGTTAAATACTTCTGTTTTGGTTTTGTTTCATGTTGTTAGAGTCTTTCAACTAATTCAATAACTGTTGGTTACATTTTTATAATTGCCTCTGGATTATTTGCAATATTATGAACATTTTAGTTTTCAAATTTGAACAACTTTTATTTTCACTTTATATTTGAATTTCAGTTTGAATTGGAATTTGAAATGAGATATGACTCTAATGATTATCAAGCACTGATAATCATGGTGACTTGGCATTATCAAAAGGATGATCACTGTAGCTTAATACATGGGGTGTTACAATTCTTCTTCTCTAAATGAAATTCTCGTCCCGAGAATTAAGAGGTAGGCTGAAAAAAAGCGGGGTATTCTTCACGAAGACGATCTTCGCGTTCCCAAGTGGCTTCGTCTTCAGAATGATTCGACCACTGTACTTTAAGGAACTTAATCAACTTCTGACGGGCTCGACATTCAGCTTGATCAAGAATGCAGATCGGATACTCTGGATAAGAAAGATCCTCCTGCAGCTCAAGCATTTCATGATCCACTGCTCGCATAGGATCCCTAAAGCAGCGACGGAGTTGCGACACATGAAAGACATCATGAACCTGGGAAAGGTTTGGCGGCAACTCCAATTGATATGCCACTTCTCCACGTCTGGCGAGGATACGGAAAGGGCCAATGGAGCGAGGAGCTAGCTTGCCCTTGATTCCAAAACGACGGGTGCCCTTCATCGGAGTGACACGAAGGTATGCTTGTTCGCCAGGTTGATAGACCATTACTTGGTGTTTGCGATCATAATTGCTCTTCTGACAAGACTTAGCAGCTTTCAAATGCTCACGAACAATACGAACTTGTTCTTGAGCTTGTTGGATAATATCCGGACCAAAGAGTGGCCATTCCCCATTTTCTGACCAATTCAGAGGAGTTCGACACTGACGTCCATATAGAACTTCAAAGGGTGCCATCTTCAAACTAGCTTGATAGCTATTGTTGTATGAGAATTCAGCATATAGGAGAGATTCCTCCCATTTCTTACCGAATGAGATGACACATGCGCGAAGCATATCTTCAAGCACTTGGTTGACTCGTTCAACTTGACCTTGGGACTGGGGGTGAAAAGCGGTGCTGAAGGACAGATGAGTCCCCATAGCTTCTTGGAAACTGTTCCAAAATCTTGAGGTAAAGAGGCTGCCACGGTCTGAACTGATCTCCAACGGAACACCGTGGAGTGACACAATTCTGGAAACATACAAGTCTGCTAACTGACTAGCAGTGATTGTCTCCTTGACTGGCAGAATGTGAGCAACCTTGGAGAATCGGTCCATGACGACAAGAATAGCATCATGACCCTTCTGCGATCTGGGAAAACCAGTAATGAAATCCATTTGAACTTTGTCCCATTTCCACTCAGGAATAGTAAGGAGTTGTAGAGTTCCGGCAGGCCGTTGATGTTCAGCTTTGATGCGATAGCAAATGTCACACTCAGACACATAACGAGCAATGTCTCACTTCATATCAGGCCACCGGTATCTTTGACGAAGGTCTTGACACATCTTTGTAAAACCAGGGTGAATTGATAGAGGCGTGTCATGTGCTTCCTTCATAACGTCCTGGGTCATATCCTGGTTGTGAGTTGTAGGGACCACTAAGCGACCCTTGAAGTACAAGGTGCCTTCGTTATCCACGGCGAAGTCTGAAGGCTTTCCTTCTCGGAGGTAACGCTTAATCTTGTGGACTTCGGAGTCATACTTCTGTATGTTTCTGACATTACGCTCGAGTTTTGGTTCAACAACCAGAGTATTCACATAACCCTAAGGAACAATCTCAATGTTCAGCTTTCAAAGTTCTTCATACAGGAGTGGCTGCTGTAGTTGAACCTCAAGTTCACAACAGTAGGATTTACGGCTCAAGGCATCAGCCATTACATTAGCCTTACCAGGGGTATAAGAAATACCCAAATCATAGTCTGCAATGGCCTCCATCCATCTTTGCTGACGGAGGTTCAGAGATGGCTGAGTGAACAAGTACTTCAGACTTTGATGGTCAGTGTAGATCTCACAACGATTACCAAGGAGGTAATGTCGCCACAACTTCAATGCATAGATGACAGCAGATAGTTCTAGATCATGTACTGGATAGTTCTATTCATGTGGACGTAACTGTCGAGAGCCATAGTTCTATTGGAATTCCATCATGCAAGTGGCTGTCGTGGCTTGCCTGGGTACGAAGAAACCACCGAGGAGAAGTGCGGAGAGTCCGCGGAAACGATTGCCGAAAACAGTTCTCTCTCGGAGGGGGCTGTTTACGGGCAAGGGCAAAATGATCACTTTCATAGTGTCAAAACATTATGAAAATTATACCAACATGACGGGCTCGAAGAGACGAAGACGTGGGCTTTGGAATCACCTCGATCGGAGTAGGGAGTGAAAAGATATAGCTAGTTGAATGTCAGGGACCCATTTGTAAAAAGAATATCCCCAAACAAGCCCATTGCTGCAAAACAGAAAACGCTTCCTGGGAAATACGTTTTCACTGCATAGGAAACGTATTCTGAGAAAGCTGTGTCCACTTATCCACGCCAGCAGAGGCGGGGCCGCGCTCCTGGGTCATTTATGGGTGGGTCCCGCATAGCTTGTCTCTCTCCTCCTCATTCCTTCTTCTTCCTCTCGCTGATGGCTCATGGGACAGAGGAGGGCGAGGCCGTGGCGTAGCCGGCGCTGGCCCCGGCGACTCCGGCCACTCTCGGTGGAGCTGGGACCACCGGGGTGCTCGTCGTGGAGTGTCGCGCCCATGGGAAGCAGAAGGAGCGGCGGGGAAAGGGCGAGGCGACCGCTACGGCAGCGGGCAGAGGCGGGCTCCGGCGAAGGGCCCGGGCAGCTTCGGCCGTCTCCGGCAGTGGGGAGACCACCGGCGGGTTCCTGGAGGGATGCCGCATCCATCGAGACATGGCATGGGCATCGGGGAAGCCGAGCACGAGGGCTCCTCCGAGCACGGCGGAGACCGGCAACGGGTGGAGGTGGACACGGCGCCGCGGCGACTCCGGTGAGGAATAGAGAAGGTAGGGAGGCTCGCCGGGGTCTGGGTGCTCTTCTGGTGGTGGAAGAAGGGAGAGGAGAGCCCCAGCTCGCCGGAATTTAGCCGGGCACCGGCGGCGGCCACGACGGCGATTGGCGGGCAGAAGGCCTCCGCGGGCTCGGGCAGGTGCCTAGGTAGGGGTAGAGGAGAGTGGTGAGTGCGCTGATGAGCTCGGGAGGGGCTCGGGTGGCGTATAAATAGGCGGGCAGCGGGAATGGATAGGATCGGCCACCGTGGCGTCCTTAGCCACGCACTGGAGCTTGCGGTGAGCTAGATTGGACGCGCGCGGTGCCGACCTGATGACCTCAAGAGCGAAGCGATACAACGGCATGGGGAGGAAGGCGCCACCGGGGAAGAGGACGACGGTAGGGGACGCGCGCGGTGTTGTCGTCCGGTGAGGGCGCAAACGGAGGGGGAACCTATGGGAGAAGGGGCATGTGGATGGTGGCGACGAAGTCGGCACGACGGGACAAGGAAAGGCAGCGCGAGGTGGCCGGAGAGGTCGTGTCCGACGTGGTCGGCGTGCAGAGCATGACTTTCGCTCGGGCGGACGCGTGGTCACCGCGTGCATTGGCGCACGCGGTGCGCTCTGGCCTGTCCAGTCCTGTCTACACGGTAATCCTTGCTCCCTGAGGCCTCCCTATGCAACTGGTTTGGCAAGAAGTGTCATGGATAGATTTAGAGCTTCCAAACAAGTTTCTGGATAGGGACTTGGGCAGATTTCTGGAGAGGAATGGCTAAGGTTTTTTGAGTGAAATTTTTTCACACTGACATGAAGTGGGAAGGTGCCCATGCTGGAAAAATTTCAGACCAAATGGACACGTTTTGAATCAAGTTGCTTCACAACTGCCCCTATGGTTCAGAAAGCTTGTTGATAATATTGCACTCACATGAATGGGTTTCTAGAGCTGAAACTTGGTATAAGTGGGTCATTTGGTGGTGCCAAGATGCTATAAAAATTTCATCTTATTTGGGTAAGTGCAAATGGTACTTCCTTCACACAGCATCCCACCAGAGAGAATCTTAGAAAAATTCGAGGGAATTATTGGGTAGATGAAATGAGCCCAAATTTAGTGGAGAGGTGACATATAGGTAGAAGCATGTTCTGGAAATTATTCATGAATTATGCAGCAATAAAAATTATAGTTGCTTCACAACCCAAAATAATTACCAGAAACAAAGATTTGATGTTGTGATCATACAAATGATGGAATGAATGTCAAATTTGGTGGAGAGCTATTATTTGAGAATATAAAGGTGCTTGCAAAATTTCAACTCATTTGGATATGCCTAGCTTGCACTTCCTTCACATGGCCTCTGTTTGAGCAGAAATTTGAATAATTGCTCAGGAATATTTACTAGGCAAATGGATTTGAAATTTGACATGTCGCAATGATATGGATAGGAAAGGGTGCACAAAAAGTTTGAGAGCAAGCAAGCAAATATAAAGGGTACTTGCTTCTCAACTTGACAGCTAGTGCAGAATCAGAAAAGGAATATTGGTGAAATATTTTTGAACATGCCAAGGAAGGGTTTTGACATATCTGAGGAATTTATGACCCAAACAATTTATGAGAATTATTTGGGAACTTTTGGAATGATGGAAATGTGGGTTGCTTCACAACCCAGGGCAAACAAGGTTATTCCTTTAATAGAAAAAGGAATATTCCCAGGAGAAAGAATATTGGGATTGGTCCAAGATGGAAGTGACAAGGTCTTGGGATGGTTTTGAGGTTTACATGCCACTGGGAGAGAAATCGAGGGTGATCTCTCCAGGTTTCAAGACCACTAAGCCACAGAAAAGCAGATCCAAACCAAAATCAAAAGAAAAAGAAATGGGTAAAATCCAGGGTGTTACATGGAAGAACAGCATAGCTAACTAAGCATCATGGGACAACAGGTAATGTATTAGTAGAAGGCGACAAAATCAGGCTATGCATCAGAATAGGAGCTATCGGAGCAACAGCAGAAGCAATACTAACGCAAGCATAAGGGAGAAAGAGTGGGCGATATCGGGATGATCAAGGGGGTTTTGCTTGCCTGGAAGCTCAGCTGAAGGGGTCGGATCATCGACGATGTAGTCGTACTCTGCGGCGTCGTCGGCAGTCTCGGGGGCTATCGGGAGAAAAGAAGGGGGGAGAAACAATAAATACACGGCAATCAATGCAACAAGGATGCATGACATGTCTATATGTGGTGCTAGGGTGTTATATTGTCTATCTAAGTGTTTTAGTTAATTTAGGAATTTATCTGGATTTATTCTATAAAAGTCATGCACTATTCATCTATCTAAAACCGGCAAAAAGTCCCATGTTCAGTATGTTGGAGGGGTGTGGCAGCCATGTGGATGGCATATTCAGTTTCTTCACATTTTCCTAATCATTTTCATATATAAATAATTTTCATCCGAGTTACGGTTTAATTTATATGATTTTTCAATGTTTTAAAGAATTTCTTGAATTATTTTATTTATTTAAATTTGAATTATCCAGAATAGTGATTGGTGATGTCATCATGACATCACCATGACGTCAGCAGGTCAACTCCGGCTGGGCCAGGTCAAACCTGACCTGTGGGTCCAGTGGGTCCCACTGGTCAGTGTCACATTAGGCTAATTACGATTTATTGAACTAATTACAGATTAATTAGGGTGTGGGACCTACTAGTCAGTGGCTAATTAATGTTTTAATTAATTAATTAATTAATTAAACAATTTTCTATTTATTTAAATTCATTTAATTTGGCAGGACCCACATGTCAGTGACATGGGGCCAGCCTAGTCAGCGTTGACTGGGTCAATTCACCCAGTGGGACCCACGGCAGCGGCACAGCGGTGGGGCCTGGTCGCCACGTCGGACGCCGAGTCAGCACCGGCCACCGGAGTTCTCCGGCGAGCCTGAGCGCGGCGACAACTCTGGCGAGCCCGAAATTCCCCTGTGGCGCACCGTTTCGAGCATTCTTGGGCTTGCTGGAACGAGCGCTCGAGGTCGCGTCCGGTGGTGGGGGTCACGGTGGCCGGGAAGGCCGAAATGGTCTCCGGCGACTACATCGGGCGGCGGTTACTTCTGGTGGTTCTTGGGATCGCGGCTGCGGGGTGATTTCGGGCGTGCAATCTAGCTAGGCAGCGTCTACGCGGCACGGCAAGCAAGATGGGCAGCAGGGCGCGACCAAACGGTCGCCGGAACGACGCCGGTGATGTGGTATGCGGCGGCGAGCTAGGGCAAGTCGGGGACGGCGTGTACGGCTACTGAACAGCATCGAGGGAGAGAGAGGAGGAAGCGGAGGCTCAAGTTGAGCCAGCAGATGTGCGGGAGTGAGCTCGGGGACAGCTTGAGGTGGCGAATCGGGGCGGTGAACGTCGGCGGCCGTAGGGGAAGACGAGCTCGGGGAGGACGATGCAGTAGCGCCGAGCTCAAATGGAGAAGCGCAGGCGACGTAGTCGAGGGCGGGGAACACGTCGGGCACGGCAGAGCAACGATCGGGAGGCGGTGGCCGCACGTTTCAGCGGAGGCCGTTCATGGCGGCATCGGGTGAGGTGGGAGCGAGTGGGGGGAAAGGGAGAGAGACGGCTAGGGCTAGCCAGAGGGGTGCGGAGGAGTCCTTATCCTCCACGGCGAGCGCGGGGCTGCGCGGTGTCGAGCAGGGAGCGAGGGGGGGGCAGGGCGAGACGTGCGGGCGCGGCGACAACAGCCGCGGGTGAGCAGTGGGAGGTGGGAGGAGACCGCGCGGGTGGGCTGGGCCGGCCATTTGACTAGAGCCCAGCACAGCGGCCCTTTACTTTTTCTTTCTTTCTTTTCCGTTTTCTCTTTTCTTTTCTGTTTTGCAAAATGTGTGGCCACAAATATAGTTTTGTAAAATAGGTGAACTAGCCACAGTATTTCAGTGCAATATTAACCTCTACCAGAAAATGGTTATGAGTCCATATGTTTTCAACTGAATTTTAATTAAAAAAGAAGGGGTTAAATACTTCTGTTTTGGTTTTGTTTCATGTTGTTAGAGTCTTTCAACTAATTCAATAACTGTTGGTTACATTTTTATAATTGCCTCTGGATTATTTGCAATATTATGAACATTTTAGTTTTCAAATTTGAACAACTTTTATTTTCACTTTATATTTGAATTTCAGTTTGAATTGGAATTTGAAATGAGATATGACTCTAATGATTATCAAGCACTGATAATCATGGTGACTTGGCATTATCAAAAGGATGATCACTGTAGCTTAATACATGGGGTGTTACAATTCTTCTTCTCTAAATGAAATTCTCGTCCCGAGAATTAAGAGGTAGGCTGAAAAAAAGCGGGGTATTCTTCACGAAGACGATCTTCGCGTTCCCAAGTGGCTTCGTCTTCAGAATGATTCGACCACTGTACTTTAAGGAACTTAATCAACTTCTGACGGGCTCGACATTCAGCTTGATCAAGAATGCGGATCGGATACTCTGGATAAGAAAGATCCTCCTGCAGCTCAAGCATTTCATGATCCACTGCTCGCATAGGATCCCTAAAGCAGCGACGGAGTTGCGACACATGAAAGACATCATGAACCTGGGAAAGGTTTGGCGGCAACTCCAATTGATATGCCACTTCTCCACGTCTGGCGAGGATACGGAACGGGCCAATGGAGCGAGGAGCTAGCTTGCCCTTGATTCCAAAACGACGGGTACCCTTCATCGGAGTGACACGAAGGTATGCTTGTTCGCCAGGTTGATAGACCATTACTTGGTGTTTGTGATCATAATTGCTCTTCTGACAAGACTTAGCAGCTTTCAAATGCTCACGAACAATACGAACTTGTTCTTGAGCTTGTTGGATAATATCCGGACCAAAGAGTGGCCATTCCCCATTTTCTGACCAATTCAGAGGAGTTCGACACTGACGTCCATATAGAACTTCAAAGGGTGCCATCTTCAAACTAGCTTGATAGCTATTGTTGTATGAGAATTCAGCATATAGGAGAGATTCCTCCCATTTCTTACCGAATGAGATGACACATGCGCGAAGCATATCTTCAAGCACTTGGTTGACTCGTTCAACTTGACCTTGGGACTGGGGGTGAAAAGCGGTGCTGAAGGACAGATGAGTCCCCATAGCTTCTTGGAAACTGTTCCAAAATCTTGAGGTAAAGAGGCTGCCACGGTCTGAACTGATCTCCAACGGAACACCGTGGAGTGACACAATTCTGGAAACATACAAGTCTGCTAACTGACTAGCAGTGATTGTCTCCTTGACTGGCAGAATGTGAGCAACCTTGGAGAATCGGTCAATGACGACAAGAATAGCATCATGACCCTTCTGCGGTCTGGGAAAACCAGTAATGAAATCCATTTGAACTTTGTCCCATTTCCACTCAGGAATAGTAAGGAGTTGTAGAGTTCCGGCAGGCCGTTGATGTTCAGCTTTGATGCGACAGCAAATGTCACACTCAGACACATAACGAGCAATGTCTCACTTCATATCAGGCCACCGGTATCTTTGACGAAGGTCTTGACACATCTTTGTAAAACCAGGGTGAATTGATAGAGGCGTGTCATGTGCTTCCTTCATAACGTCCTGGGTCATATCCTGGTTGTGAGTTGTAGGGACCACTAAGCGACCCTTGAAGTACAAGGTGCCTTCGTTATCCACGGCGAAGTCTGAAGGCTTTCCTTCTCGGAGGTAACGCTTAATCTTGTGGACTTCGGAGTCATACTTCTGTATGTTTCTGACATTACGCTCGAGTTTTGGTTCAACAACCAGAGTATTCACATAACCCTAAGGAACAATCTCAATGTTCAGCTTTCAAAGTTCTTCATACAGGAGTGGCTGCTGTAGTTGAACCTCAAGTTCACAACAGTAGGATTTACGGCTCAAGGCATCAGCCATTACATTAGCCTTACCAGGGGTATAAGAAATACCCAAATCATAGTCTGCAATGGCCTCCATCCATCTTTGCTGACGGAGGTTCAGAGATGGCTGAGTGAACAAGTACTTCAGACTTTGATGGTCAGTGTAGATCTCACAACGATTACCAAGGAGGTAATGTCGCCACAACTTCAATGCATAGATGACAGCAGATAGTTCTAGATCATGTACTGGATAGTTCTATTCATGTGGACGTAACTGTCGAGAGCCATAAGCAATCACTTTACGCCCTTGCATTAGGACACAGCCTAATCCTTGACGGGATGCATCACAATAAATCACAAAGTCCTTGCAAGAATCAGGAGGGGCAAGTACTGGTGCGGATGTCAGCTTGTCCTTGAGTGTTTGGAAATTTTCCTGACATTTGTCTATCCACTCAAACTTAACGCCTTTGTGAAGCAGATCAGTCAGAGGCTTGGCAATCTTGGAAAAGTTCTTGACGAATCAGTGGTAATAGCGAGCGAGTTCGAGAAAACTTCTTACTTGCTTGACATTCATAGGAGGAGTCCATTCAAGAATAGCCTGAACTCGTTCTGGGTTAACAGCAATGCCATCTTTGGAAATCACGTGGCCGAGATATCTCACTTCAGACAACCAGAACTCACACTTGGAATACTTGGCATACAGTTGATGTTCACGCAGTTTCTCCAGTACATGCCGAAGAAGTTCAGCGTGTTCTTCTTCATTCTTCGAATATAGAAGGAAGTCATCCAGATAAACCACGACGAACATGTCGAGGTAATCCATGAAGATGTAGTTCATCAGTCGGGAGAAGGTTGTGGGAGCATTGGTTAAGCCAAAAGACATGACGGTGTATTCATAAGAACCATAGCGAGTAACGAAGGCTGTATTCGGAATATCCTCTTTGCGAACTCGAATCTGGTGATATCCCAATCTCAAAGCAAGTTTAGAGAACACTGAGGAACCAGAAAGTTGATCATACAGATCGTTGATTCTGGGTAGCGGGTACTTGTTCTGAATTGTTGCCTGGTTGATAGGTCGGTAATCTTGAACCAACTGATTTGTTCCATCCTTTTTCTTAACAAAGAGCGAAGGTGCCCCCCAAGCAGAAGAACTGGGGTGGATGAAACCCTTTTTAAGTGACTTCTCAATTTCCTCCTTGAGTTCAAGGAGTTCATGCGGCAGCATCTTGTATGGGCACTTGGCAATAGGAGTGGTGCCAGGTTTTAGGTCTATGACAAATTCGATAGCTCTAGCAGGGGGTACTCCTAGAAGTTCCTCTAGAAAGACATCTTGGAATTCATGAACGACTAGAATGTTCTCTATCCCTTCAAGAGGCAAAGCATTCAATGCGTTCAGAGCATATATCTGGCTCTCGGCATTCTGGATTATCCGGGCTGAATAATTGATTGTCTGGCCAGAAGGGTGCGTGAGCTGGACTGTCTTGGCGGCACAGTCTATGAAGGCTTTATGAGCTGTCAACCAGTCCATACCGAGAATGACATCAATGTTGGAAGGTCCGAGCACAATTAGGGAAGCAAGGAAAACTAGACCTCCAATTTCAATATGGTTGCGAGGGCTTACCATTGTGGTTTGCCACTTGGATCCCGGAGATTGAACCGCTAATGGAATAGGTAAATTTTCCATGTCCAACTCATGTAACTGAGCAAATTGTTGGGACACACACCCGAATCAAATAGAACAGAAGCTGGCACTAAATTAACGAGAAGGGTACCCATCATGATTTTTGAGGAATCACGAGCTTCTTCAATCTTGACATGGGTGACCTGACCACAACTCACAGCGGACGGCCAGGCATTACTGCTCCTGAAACGACGGTTTCGACAGCTCTTCTTACGACCAACAGGAGGACGTGGTGCATCCTAAGGCTGATCCAGGCGACAGTTGATAGTAAGGTGCCCTAGCTGTTCAGGCTGAATCTTTAGCTGTCTCGGCGGCGGAGGCATATGAGGTGCAACATAAGACATCCTTGGTGTTGGAACAGGTCGGTGATGGGAATTATGCGGAATCCACACTCTGCGCTTCTGAGTAGGCTGACCTGAGGATGGGCCAACATCTCGAGTACGCTTGAGCGACTCCTGGTACTTGTTCAGACCAGTTTCAAATCGAAAAGCTTGGCTGACAAGCGTCGCAAAGTCTGCGCAATCATGGGCGGCAAGTGCGAGCTTTATATCAGGATGCAGTCCTTCACGGAATTTCTCCTGCTTGTGAGTGTCAGTGTCGACGTCATCTTCAGCATAGCGGGATAATTCGAGAAATTTCCTCTAATATTCATCCACAATCATTTTACCCTGAGTTAGTTTGCAGAACTCTTTCTTCTTCTGATCCATCAGACCTTGAGGAATGTGCCGTGCACGGAAGGCTGACTGAAATTCCTGCCAAGTGGTTACAGTTCCAGCAGGCAGCATACGCCTGTGACTTTCCCACCATTGTGCAGCTGGACCCTTCACGTGAAATGCCGCAAAGGTGACGTAACTGTCAGGGGCAACATTAGCTGACTCCATTTCAAACAGGATGTCACGAAGCTAATCATCAGCATCCATAGGATTAGTGGAGTTGCGGAAAACAGATGGGTTGAGGCGCACAAACTCTTGCAGTGAGATCGGTCCAGGCTCTAGACGAGTATTGCTGCTGGCTAATCGGTCCACTAAACTCCCCATGAATTGTCAGTTCAGTTCAAACTGCTGGCGGTTCAGCTCAAATTGTTGTGCCATTCCGGCCATATAGGGTGGAGGTGGAGGATCGTCAGCCATCCTGCCAATAAACAGGGGCAGTTTAGTAATAACAACTGCATGTGTAAGGATTTATTCATGATGTAACATGGGCAATGAACAAGAAGGGCATTAGATATATAATAGTAGTCGTTAAAGACATACCAATCCATGCACAGAGTTAGATTCAAACGGATAGTACGAACTCGGAAACACTCGCAGCTAGACAAACTAGGCGGCGCGCAGGCACGCAGTGAGGAATACAACAACATGACATAGCAAAGGCAACATCACGTCGGAGAAAACTGCTGGAGCGAGGAATCTGCAAGTGACAACACAGGGTGCCCTCGATAAAAGGATCCTGCAAGCAGAACCTGGCCCTCAATCTTGAAGAAAGGGGGGGTGGATGTGATCACGAGAACCTAATGTTGGAGTTAGTAAAACTTTAACCCGAAAAAGAAGAGAGATCAGAGTCCTAGAGTAAGGAAGAGGAATAAAATATCCTAATCCCATCCATTGGCGACGTGGGCCTGTAAGCCACACAGCCATGTTAGTAAAGCAGTTTTTGAAAGACTAGACTCAACTTCGACCAAGGAAACGGAAGGGGGTTCCTACAGGCAGTCGGCTCTGATACCAACTTGTGATACCCTCGACTTAATCATGCACTAATCATACACGCAAATGCACACGATCAAGCCTAAGGACTCACGGGAAGATATCACAACACAACTCTAGACACAATATAAAAAAATACAAGCTTAATATTACAAGCCAGGGGCCTCGAGGGGTCGAATACATAAGCTCGAGACATACAAGCATCAGCGGAAGCACAAGTATCTGAATACAAACACAAATTTAAACAAGTTGCCTTAAGAAGGCTAGCATAACAGCCACACTGATCGAAAAGGCGAAGGCTTCCTGCCTAGGGCCTCCGAACTACTCCTGGTCGTCGGGATCCAGGTCGTAGTAGGCTCCATCGAGGTAGTAGCAGTCATCGATGGGATCAGCTGGCTCCTGGGATCCGGCATCTGGTCGCAGCGATCGGGTATGGGGAAAGGAATAGCAAAGCAACCGTGAGTACTCATCCAAAGTACTCACAAGACTTACATCAGAACTATACTAAGTATGCATCGGTATCAAAGGAATGGGGCTATATCTTTGGGCTAAACTGTAGAAATGCTAGAACAGAGGGGGAAAGGCCTAGCCTATCGAAGACTAGCATCTTGAAGCAATCTTGCAGCATCAGAAGAGAGTTGAGCACATAATTATTGCAGTAGCAGTAGTTATAAAAGTATCATGCCCAGAGATCCTTTCTAGACTCCCTGCGAGAAAGCGATCCCAGAGCTAACATTATTTTAGTATCACAAGTTTTTAATTCAAATAGTAGTGGATCGGGATACAACACTGAGCGTCCTGTTACCGTGGACACGGCTATTCGAATAGATATATCTTCCCTGCAGGGGTGTACTACTGTTACCCAGCACGCTCGATTAACTCTGGCGGGGCACACTTTTCTAGGTCATGCCTGGCCTCGGCTGATCGACACGACGTAGTCCTACCTAGGCTCAGTAGAGAGGTCCCCGCCGGTCTACATCCTAAGTACGCAGGGGTCTGGGGCCTGTCGCCCTTTGCACTCCGAGTCGTTGTGTGCAGGGTGGATACCAGCGCCAACGGCATGATCCGACCGTGCCACAATGCTGAACTGTACGTCTGACAAAGCTTTTGGCTGAAACACACGGCGCCGAGGGCCCCATAAACCATTATCCTGCGTGGTGGTAGTGCGCTTTGGCACGTGGCCAACTCAGATCAAATACCCAAATCCATTAGGCATATTTAGTAACTCGCAGAGACGATCAGGGTTCCTGTCACTCCGACTTGGTAACACGATATCCTCGCGGGTACTCTTGGAGCCAACCCGTCGTTAATGATATTCTCTCGCGGGCACTCTTGGAGCCGGCCCGACTTTAATCTATTTAAGTATTGCATTAATGTAAACATTTCCGCGATCACACCTAGAGTGATCACGGCCCGGTAATAAGCATGGCATACGGACAAGGCGAAGGGCCACAGATAGAACAACAGCATAGCTAACTAAGCATCATGGGACAGCAGGTAATGTATCAGTAGCAGGTGACAAAATCAGGCTATGCATCAGAATAGGAGCTATCGGAGCAACAACATAAGCAATACTAATCAAGCTATCTTACAATTACTTGCTGTTTTATTTTACTTTTATTATTATATCTACCACTACGAGATTTGATACTTGTAACTGGCAAGAACAAGGGGAGTGATGCCCCTGCCTTTGTTGGGTGCAAGTATTTGCTTTGTGTGTGTGCAGGTACTGTTAACTTTGTCTGTGTGCCATCTCCTTATGGTTCAATAAACCTTGGTTCTTAACTGGGGGAAATACTATCTGCTACTATACTACATCATCCTTCCTCTTCGGGGAATCCCAACATTTATCACCAGTAGCATAGCTTCCCGCAATTTTTATGTGCAAATCTTACCTTTCAGTTATATGTTGAAAATTTTCAAAATATGAGTAAGTGGATAAACAAGTTCATTGAGAAGGCTTCTTCCTTGTCTTCAAGGATGACAGGGCCCTCTTCCCTAAGTGAACCGAGGGGAAGAATAGGCTATGAAGAAAACAATGCCGACTTCATCTTTGAAGTTCGTCGGAATGTTTGAGTGCATCGGGCTATGTGGCCATGTGGGAACTTCATGGGAGACATAGGGATTTATGATCTTTTCTACACCCATATGGGGAATGCAGGTTTGTAACAATTTGTTTTGCATGAGCCTATTTCATATGAGAACCTATCAAAAGAGTTTGTGCTCTCCTTTCGGCATCACTTTGATGCTTTTGAGCCATTTGTTACTTTCGATCTTTATGGGCGTAATCATAGACTAATTTTGTAGCAATTCTATGAAGCTATTCGTGTCCCTTGTGATGCGGATATTGCTAAAATTAATCAAAATGCTTTGGGTCTTTCTCAGTTTTATCATTCACTATGTGAGGGTGAGGATAAAGACTTAGTGAGAGGGAAACATACTAGTATTCGGCACCCTGCTCAGCATTACTTTGCTATTTTCATTGCTCGCTGTTTACTTCCTAAGCTTAATGCTACCAACACTTCTACACCTGATATGTATGTGGTATATAATGCGGTAAAAGAAGATTCTAGGTTTTATAACTTGGGAGCTATTATTGCGTGTCGTATTCAAAAGGTTGAGAGTAAGGGTAACGATATTTGTGGTAGATTTTATGCTACTCTTTATGCTAACTTTCTGGAGATCACTATTAGAAGAGATATTGATGCACCTATTGAGTGACCAATAAGTTAGATTATTTCACTATGCGCAATCAGAAATTTCTTTTTCCCTCAGCACCACAAGGAACGCACATCTATATGCTAAAAGCTAGCAAAGTTAATTTTGAGATTACTTTGGCCGCACCACTTTGTTTTGATTTTGCTGTCAGGAGCAGATGGAATGTCACCCTCACTGATATTCAGGCGCATTGTCTCCAAGATAGGGAGGTGCAGCAGCAGAATGCCGCTTGGGCAGCTCAGGTGGAAGCTGAGGCGGAAGAACGATGGCGGCAAGAGGAGGCACAGATGTGGAACAGGCTGCCAGGATGGCAGTAGACCAAGCTTAGGCCAAAAGCCTAAGCTTGGGGGAATATGTTTCCTCACCAAACTTTCATTCATGTTACCATATACATCTCTTATACTTGTCGGTTTCACACCATATCTCTATTTATTCGCTTTTTGCTTGTTTCGTTAAAAATCAAATACACAGAAATATTTCTCGTTCTTCTTTGGTTGTTTCTTTTTTGCTTTTTCTTTTGTCTATTTGCCTTTTTATTGCTTCTTATGTTCTTTTTGCTTTTTCTTTTTCCAAAAAAAAAACAACAAAAAGATTTTATCGCTTCTTTCTCGTTCTTTATTTGGTTCTTTTTAGCTTTTCCTTCTACCTTCAGAAAACAACAAAAATATTTTCTTGTTCATTTTGATTTCGCATTGGTTATTTGTTTTGTTGCTTCTTGATTAAATTTAGAAAATCACAAAAAGATTTTTCTTTTCTTTCTTCTTTTCGTTCTTTTTGTTTTCTTTTACTTTCTCCAGAAAAATCAAAAACAATAAAAAAAAATCTCGTTGTGTTTCTTTTTAGTTTATTTGCTTCTCTTTGATAAAATGTTTCAATAAAATGCTAAATGGATTTTGTTTTATTCATTTTTATGGTTCTTGTTTGATTCTTGGTTTGGTTCTCTTTGGCTTTTGCTTAGCTTTTCATTGCATTTACTACTTCTTTTGTTGTTTCTTTCTTCTTTGTATTTAAATTGCATGATTTCCTACAAAACCAAAAACCCCAAAAAGATTTCTTCGTTTGTGTCTTATTGAGTGCTCAGTCTTTCAGAAAGAGAAAACAACAAAAAGACTTCTAGTTGGATCTTCTTCATTTATCCTTTAAACCAATGAAAACCCAAAAATATTTCTTTTGTCTTCTCCTTTTGCATAGTTTGTTTCAGATTTCAGCCTCAGTCCATGGTGGCAATTGCACTACATCATTATTATGTATATATCGTTTGATTGTGCAAGTGACATGGCAGTAATGATGACTATTTGATGAAGTGACTGTGGTGGGAAAGTTGGTATGATCATCTATTGTTTTGTTTATGTATAGATGTCTATTGACATGCTCTCTTTATAACATCTTGTGTTAGTAATCTTGCGCATAATAGAAGCTAAGTGATTCATGCTTTTCCATGCTATTTCTTAATTAACTAGGAGGGTATAATGTGTCATCTTAAATATCAACAAGCATTCTAATTGAATCATAATGTGGTATGTTAGCATGGTATCTCTCTTTGAAGGTTACAAGTGACTTGACTTGGCACATGCTTACACGTTATAAAAATTCCAATTCAGCCTTGATGGTGTTATAACCTTAGAGTGTTAGTATCGTGCTCATATTACCACTTAATGTTTACCTATTCAGAATGCATGATTATGATCTTTGTGCTCTCTAGTTGGTCGCTTCCCATGCTAGCCTTCACCTGTACTAAGCATGAATTCTGCTTGTGCATCCAAAATCCTTGAGTCAAGTTTTGCCATAAGAGCCCACTATACCTACCTACTATATGACTGAGAAAGGTCTTTCCAAGTAAATTGTCATCGGTGCAGCAACAAAAATAAATACGTTATTAAAAGTTTTCATTGTTTGAGCTTTTGATTATTTGGAACACATTCTGTTTCCCACAATCTCGTAATGGTTTTGGATGGATAAAAGATGCATGAAAAGGCTTGTCAAAATAAAATGATTCTAAGTGGAACGATGAGAAACCCTCCTAAAACTGTAAAAAAAAAAGGAAGTGTAATACCCACCAGCATTACAAGAGGATTTGGAAATGCATGTGTTCCCTATGATCAAAGTGCCAAGCGTTAACACAAAACCATGGTGGCAGGTGCTGAACCATCTTTTCAATATTACTAAATAAGCACATGACAATCCCTGCTTCCCTCTGTGAAGAGCTTATCCTTTTACTTTTATGATTGAGTCATCCACCCTTCCTCGAGCACCAACTATTGAGAGCATGCTTATCATTCTTAGTGCAATATGCATTCTGTTAATAGGTAACACTGAGTAATGTATGACTATGATGCTCTCTACACTGATTTATAATACCTAGTCGTCACCTGGACTTCACTGATGTTGTCCAAATTATCATTGCAAATATATAAAAGACTTGTGAGATATCATAATACCATGCCATATTATATTCATTTTGGTCTTGTTCGTGCTATGAACTTTCATATTATTACTTTCTAATTCATTGAGATCCTATCTTGAGAGAGCATGGTTGCTAAACTTTTGTTATTCCTTTGATCACTCTCATGGGATAGTTATAACTTGATCATGGAACAAATTTCTACATGTAAACAAAGCAAATGTGTTCATAAAAGTTTCTTTGTTGCTTCACTTTGTCAACTGAATTGCTTGAGGACAAGCAATAAGCTAAGCTAGGGGGAGCTGATACGTCTCAAACGTATCTACTTTTCTGAACACTTTTGCTATATTTTTGTCCTCTATCTTACACAATTTGAATAAGAACTAACCGGACTGACACTGTTTTCAGTAGAATTACTGTCGTGTTGTCTTATATGCAAAAAAATGTTCTCAAAAATTTCCAGAAAAAATCAATTCGTGAACAACAATGAAAAAGAGCAACGGAGACAGAGGGCTGACCAGGGGCCCCTGGCCTCGTCATGGGGGCGTGTGGGGCCCACGGAGCTCCCCTGGCCCATATCCGACTCCCATATATTCTCTCCCGACCTGAAAACCGCAAACAGAATTTTCTCCTAATTTTTCCTCGAGGCGGAGATGGCCGCCATCTCTGATCTTATCCTGGAGGACTGTCTGGATGCTAATCTGGCCTCCGAAGAGAAGGATTGTTCATCATCAACATCTTCCACTCCTCCATCATCACCATCATACTTCCCCCGTCCATGTGTGAGTAATTTTCAATAGGCACATGGGGTGGATGAGAATTGGATGAGATCTATCATGTAATAGTTCTCAAGTTTGTTAGGGTTTGATGCCTAGTATCATCTATGTTCTGAGATTGATGTTGCTGTGACTTGGCTATGCTTAATGTTGGTCAGTAAGGCAAGAGTGATATGATTTCAGATCTGAACTGTATTTGTTTTCATGAATATCTATGTGTTTGGATCATACCTGCAAGTTGTATGCACCTGTTACAATTTTGCACCAGTGACCTCGAAGTGACAATAATCGGGATATCAATGGGAATGGCTATAATTTGAGAATTACATGTATTCATTGAGTGTTAATGCTTTGCTCTGGTGCTTTGTAAAATGAGTACCTTAATTACCCTTAATTTCCATTAGGATCCTGCAGAAATGGGAGGGTAGGACAAAAGATGTTGTGCAAGTGCTTATTGCAAGCACATACAACTACATACGAAATACATGCCTACAGAAGTTGAAGAATATGAGCTAGCTGATTATACCCTATGTTTATGCTATTATATGATTGATTCTATCCATGCAACGTCCCATTAATCCATCCTCATGCCTGTGTTTTCCACAATGTTGCTCTCTTGAAAGATACTTTGTACGTGGCAACTGCTGGGTATTACTGCTTTTGTTACTTTATTACAATCAAACAAAAATCACTTTATCACATTTGTTACTAATAAATTCTCTCGAGCAAGTGTTTTACTTCCAGGTGTAGTTGAATTGACAACTCAATTGCTAAAGCTTATAAGTATTCTTTGACTCCCCTTGTATCGAATCGATAAATTTGGGTTGTGATACTTCCCATCGAAGACTGTTGCGATCCCTTAAATTTGTGGCACTACTACAAAATAGGACATTAATGACTAGTCATCATTAATACATGGTTGTTATTAGCACGACCGGCCAGTCCCATATAGGAGTAATACTTTTGGCCCGCGAGACCCCCGCGATGACCAGGGGTCTGCCCATCGTTAAAATTGCCTTAGTTGGTGGTCGTAATTGATTAGTTAGATTATTTCCGGAGTAGAAGTTAGCGATTCGTTAACCTTTTTACATCGAGAAAGAAGGATAAGTATTGGCATGCGTTGGGAAAGATGGATAACTAGGTTTCTTAACCTATGTAAGACTCGTGTACATCAGATAGATCCATGGCGGCCGAAGCGGAAACCCGGCCATCCCGTAGATCGACGGCGACCATAGTGCATGGTCTTCATCTTGGCTTGGAGGACGCGTAGCAGCAGAAGACATGGATATATGTACAGCCGAATGCCTCCTTCGAATTCCATAGAAGGTTTGTTCCCCTTTTTTCATTCTTCCCCTCACTTGGTTACAAAATCGTCAAGGTCTAGCCGTCTTTGTTTCGCCGTTAGCCAGCCAGGTCGGATTCCGGTCAGGCTTGAGGGGATGCCCGCCAGGTCCCAGTTCCCGTGGGCATCGTGGGGGCGGGCCACGGTGGCGGCGGCCACTGACCTGGGCGCTCGCACTTGGCCCACAAAATAGTGCATCATTGGTGAGCCGGCATGGATGGGATCTGAGGTCTGAAGCCTGAAGGTGTTTGTTCGTGCGTTGAGAAGAAGAAAGAGGTGTGCCTCATTGGATCATTGTTTGACGAAGGGTATCCTGGTCAGGTGCGGCTCAGCCAAGTAGGTGAACCACGACTCCAACTCCAAGCCAAATTACCCTTCAAAAGAAAAACTCCAAGCCAAATTCCAAAGGGAAAACACATGATGTACTGATGTATAGATTTCATATGAATTTGATACTTTGTCATGTCTTTTATGTGACCATATAAACCATGAATTACAATGTCGATTTCTCCATATCTTTTATTTATTCATCTATTGTTCATTTGTGGATTACAGATTTAAGAATATGAAATCTGCCGAGACTGGGGCAGCCGGATAAGTCGAAGAAAAGATTGGAAACACCGTGGTAGTAATGTCGTATTTTTTTTTCATGTCCAACTTTTAATTTAAAATGTTCCCATTTGTACTGAATTTAATTTGTCATATAGTCATATTAGTTGTACGTAGTGTAGGCAACGAGGACTGAAGGCTTAGTCTTCTTTTCTTTTCTTTGCTAAGCTCAAAATTCATAGATCAGCGCACTCATTAATTCCTTCACCAGGCTGTGGTGTCCAGGTTACGACTAAGAATTTCATATATGTATGTATATCGCTTATTTTTTAGCAGAATACTATTTTATAAGCAGGGGAGAATAGCGTTCAGTATTAACTAGTTGGGTGCGTATACATATATATCAACAACCAAAAAAACTCAATTTTCATGCAGAAGAAATAAAACAACTCAAGTCTTGCTCGAATTAGACAAGAAACACACCAATTAATATTTCCTTAAAATAGTTTGTCTTTGTCGCATAAGGACTATAGAATTTTTTTGCATCGAACATGTCTAAGCTACAAGAAACAGTATACAATTTTATTTGGCCTAACATGAATTCACGTGCAAACTTCTTCATATATGTTATTATACACTGTGCTAATTCATTTATATGTACTGACTTATAAATTATTTACTTTTTTTTGTAGAACGAATGGTCCACCGTAATAGAAGCATCAAGAGGCATTGTAGTCAAGGATGAAGAATGCAACGCACTCAAGTGTAAGGACTTATGATGGTGTCCCATGACAGAAGATTGTGAAAAAAAATCTCTTTTCTAGTTGTTGCTTGATTTCTGGCTAGAGATGAATAACAACAATGGTTGTCTAGAGTGTGTTTTTGGTTCATAATTTTTGGATGGCGTTTTAACTCCAGATCTGTGTCTGAGGATCATGTTCAGTGTATATGGTTTGGATTAATAAAAAAAGGCTATGATACTTTGATTGTTCAAAATAAAATTGTTTTAATTGGCGTGGTCGATACGTAACCGTGAAAATATTTTTAGCGATGAGAAAAGTACTCGCAAATACACGAATTGTGATAGTTATTTCCTCACAATTAACGATGACACGATGTCCCATCGTTACAAAATAACGATGGCTAAAATTATGTGGTCGTTATACTTTTAACGAAGGAGCCTATAACGACCACCAGATTGTGGTCCTTAATGACCTTTAACGACCACAATCCGACTTTTAACGACCACATATACCTTCGTTGAAAACCGTTTTCCTAGTAGTGTGGTTATCAAGCGACGAACATTAAAAAAAAGTACCGCTTAGCGAAGTGGGATATCCTATGTAGGCCTGAAGACCAAGGGGGTCTAAGGATTGAGGACCTTGAAATTAAGAACAAATGCTGGCTTAGCAAATGACTATATAAACTTGTTTCGGAGGAGGAGGGTGTGTGGCTGCAGTTATTGCGCAACAAATACCTTCACGCCAAGACTTTGTCTCAAGTTTTAGCTCAGCCGATTGACACGCCCTTTTGGAAGGGCTTGATGAGGGCAAGGGGTGCGCTCTTTACTCTTTAGGAAAGGCCTCTTTATAGTTGGTGAAGGTCGTACTATGCGATTTTGGGAGGATACATGGCTGGGGGATACGCCATTGGCCTTACAGTACCCGACTCTCTACAATATTGTGCAACGAAAAGAGATTTTCTTATGTACAATATTAAGGACAACTCCGTTGAATATCCAGTTCAAGCTAGCTCTGATCGGGGATAAGTGGACTGCAGGGCTTGATTTAGTGCGTTGGTTGATGGCGGTCAACTTAACTAACGAACCTGATTCCTTCTTATGGCAGTTGACTTCTTCTGGGGTATTCTCAGTTAAATTGATGTATATGGAACTCATAGATACAGGACCTGTTTTTCGTAGGCAGCATATTTGGAAAACCAAGGTTCCTCCCAAGATTTTTTTTATGTGGTTTCTTTATTGACGGGTCATCCTAATGAAGGATAATTTGGCAAAGCGAAGGTGGCAGGGGAGTAAAAAAATGCTGTTTTTATGATCAAGAAGAAACAAATCATCATCTTTTTATTTCCTACCCATTTGCCACCCTCATATGGCGTACGATTCATGTAGCCTTCAACCTGCCTCCACCTACTAGTATAGCGAAATTTTTCGGAAACTGGTTGGTTGAGGTTCGACATAAATTTAAGGCGCATATCCGAGTGTGAGTTTGTGCTTTTCTCTGGGCATTATGGAATTGTCATAATGATTGTGTTTTTAACAGAACCAAGATACAAAAAAAATGCAGGTAACTTTCAGAGTTAAAGGATGGATCTGTACGGGGTCCTTACTTCAGCGTGTGGAAGCGCATGAGGATATGATATTTGGATGCAACCGATGGAAGACGGTAGCACAGGGTAAATGTGTGTAGGCATATATTCTTGTTTCATCCGATTGTAACCCAAGGAATTATGTACCCGTGAAAATTTCAATATGTCATGCATGACAGTAGCGTAACCATCAAAAATTGAGTATAGCTTTTAAAGCACCAGCTGGGGTAATCTGCAGCAAGACAAAGCAAGCACTACACTAACCAATCCTAGGTTAGCATTTCTTGCATATCCTCGTCTATAATTTGAAAGGTTATGCGAAAAGACTCTGCTTCATGGAAAAATGCAACATATCCTTAAATCTGAGCAATTATTTTGAGGCCGATTCAACTATTACTGGAAAGGGCCTTCTCCATCCAAAAACACATTCCTCTTGGCCGCATTTACATTTTTTACATGTGTAAAAAGGGAACTATGGTGACATACTGATCTTTAAAAATGCTTCCGTGTAAAAAATGTGACATACTGATCTTTGTGTGCACAAAGTGCGTTGACTGCATTTACATTTTTTTCCAAACTAATCAAGGATGTCTTGCGGTTGCAGTAAAACTAACCAATATGGTGTTCTGTAGGCAAGACCGAGCAGTGCTATCGGTTAGAAGTGAAGAATTACGGCTTACCTTTAGGTTCTTGTACAAACAAAAGGCCAGTATACACTTTGTTTGATATGTAACAAAGGGTGGAGACTGTAGGGTAATGCAGTAGAAAACAAAAAAAATCTGTCCTACGCACCAGCTCAAGACCACTATGAAGATGCATACAAGGTTTTGATCTGATTGGTACCAACTCGTAGCACAATGGATGTAGAGTTGGTGAAGATCATCAGTGCAGATCCCCGCAGCTAGGAATATATAAGCTCCCAACCGCGAGGATTTTCTCCCTAGGATAGCTCCTCGGACAGCCCTTCGGGAGGCCCCTCGAACAGAAGATCGAACATACGAACTCTCTATTTGGTTACACACATACGGTGTCACATATCCAGCAGGGCTTCTCCGCCCAAAGTTAATCCCTACCGGAAACCAGATAGTCTTTCAGCGCTACGAAACTATTTCGTGTGAGGGAGAGAGAAATGGCAGATCATGCATGCCTTGTGTTGAGAGAGTTGGAGTGGAGTTGGAGAGCACTCTCCTCCTACTTTTATAGTGCGAGGGAGGGGTGGAGGGGCTGAAAATTTCAGTCACCAAAAGGTGTGCCCCCCCACCCACCCAACCCACACCACCCCCCCCCCCCCCCCCCCCCAACACACACACAAAACAAGCTCCCACCAAAGATGGGGAGTTGCCTCATGCCCCCCCCCCCCTCAACCACCATGGCCGGCCCAACATGGGGTTCCCCAAGGGGGTGCCTCCTCCCCAACATCTTTCACCATTTGTGGGGGCTTTCCCCCACCATGGGGCCTCCCCTACACTTTCTCCAGCCACAAAGGGGCTGCCCCCTAAAGGGGGCGCCCCTAAAATGAGCCCAAAAACAGCCCCACGATTCAGGGGATCTTGTCCGCTCACGCTGGGACAAGATGTTTTTCGCGACTGTTTCTTTCAAAAAAAATCTGACAGATCCCAGAACATTTCAGGCACCCTCTTAAATTATTCTGGATGTGTTCTGAAACATTTTCGGTATGATGGTTTTATTCTGAAACATTTCCGGTAACTTTGAAACATTTTCGGTTTTCTCTCCGAAACTTTTCCGTCGTCTCCGAAACTTTTTTGATGACTTTCTCTCAGACTCCCTATCTAGTATTCAGCAGATAGATGACCCTTAAGTGTGTGACCCTATAGGTTCGGTGAAGTATAGACATGACCGGAACACTTTTCGATCAATGATCAATAACGGAACCGTGGACATCCATACTGACCCCTATACCCACACGAATAAATATTCGAGCGAACCTGCAGTTATCGAATGTTGTTCCTGTTGCTTCGTGATATGTTACAAATACTCGTGGTGTGATTTAATGGCATCCCCATGAATCAACAACTTGTTCACTCTGCCAGTTTCATCATTACCGGTTTTTGTTCTCTTTTCTCGTTCCCGCGTTCCGGCATCCCCGTGATCAAATGACGCAATGTCTGGCCAGACGATGATGGATTCTGTAACACCAAGAGGGCCCAAAGAATATCTCTCCATCGTCCGAGGAGCAAATTCCAATCTTGAGCTATCTAGTTATTTGTCATACTTTTTCATGAACCCGTAAGCCGCCGTAATAGCCACCCTTTTACGGATGACGTTTGACAAACCCCAAAGTTCATGAAGCAAGTGTGAAGCAACTCGATACTCTCATGGTCTAAGAAATTATGCAAACCTTAACTTTCTCTGTGTTATTAACCATTAACTTGTGATGAATGTATCTCATAGCATAACATCAATTCGGGTCGATTCAACACAAGTGTTCTTCTAACATTGTGCCCTCAAAGTTGTCGGCATAGACATGCCCATGATCAGAAAAACATAATCATCATGCAACACTTGAGCTAGTCTTAGATACACGACTAGGAATACTTTTTACGATTTATTATTCCACACATGCATATGAGTTTTCCTCCGAGCCTCATGGTTATTGTAGACTCGAGAACCATAGCAGTTATAGCACGGAATATAAACATAATTATGAACATGAAGATAAATAATAACATTTATTATTGCCTCTAGGGCATATCTTCTACAGACTCCCACTTACAATAGAGCCAATAATCTAGAAAATGCTAACGCACTTTACACCTATGGCATACCGGTGTAAAATTTGCTTCGTTTGTGCTATAGTCTGTCCAACGGATCTGACAACTTCAGGTTTGTGTGTATCTTTGCGTATCCTCGCGTTTTCACGCTTTCACAAAATTCCTATTTTGTGTGGACTTGGCTTTGTATATATGTGAATCACTGGTTGAACCTTGATTCCTTAGACTGAGCTATGGAGCAACTATCTACAATAGTGTTCCATTGACCAAAGCCATCTTGGAACCATACTAAGTTCATAAATGAGCTATATGATTCAACATCTTCTTTGTCGCTTCTAAAGCGTCAACATACTTAGACTTCATTATAGAATTCGCCATAGTAACCTGTTTGGACAATTCTAACTTACTGTGCCACCATATCATGTATTACACAAAACACTTAACTTAAATCAAAAATCGCAAGGAGCATTGATGAAGACTGTATCGACAACTAACTCTTCACAATCTCTGCTTGCGAGAAAACATGTCATCAGTGCTACTTTAGTACTCAACGACATTTTTCACTGCCGTCCTATGATCAATATTTTGATCACTTTGGTATCTCACTCGCAACTGCATGGGAGTACTGGATATATCTGGTTGTTTTACATACCATGGATTACATGATTAATCTGAACACAAAAGTGTATGAAATCCCCATCAAGTATTTTGCTCATCAGTGTTTTAGGACAACGAGTCTTGCTAAAACTCTTTACATGTGACTTCGGCAAGAATCACTCCTTGGCGTTATCATGTTAAACTATTTTAGCATCTTGTCAATATGTATTTTGGCTTAGCTCTATTTGGCAATTCTATCTCCATAGATAATTATGACTAATATCGATGCTACCTAGCCCAAGCACTTCATCGAAAAACTATTTTTCAATGAAGTCCTAATTCGTGTCAAGAAATTTATATTATTTCCAATCAACGATGTGTCAAGTACACAAGGTTTTTGGAAATATTATTATGCTCCCACGTACTTTCTTGTAACCACAAGCATATTCGCTATACTTTGATGAAATCAAACTATTTTGACTATTTTATCATGCAAAGATTCCAACTCCATTATTCTTGCTTCTGTCCATTTCTGGGTCTCTGAAGTTTGCACACTTACTAGCATCCTCTTTATCGACAAAATACTTTAGACTGTATCAAAAACTTATCCTTTGTTGTATTTCCATCTCATGAAAATCCTTTTGGTATCCATCTGTCATATCTCATAATTAAAATACGTATTTAATTGCTAGTTTAACCCGAACCAACTTTAAGCATCGCTACGGTGAGACAATCTCATCGCAGTCAACTCCTTGAATTTGTTATTGCAACAAGTCGAGCTTTATGGATAAAATATTTTTATCTGCATCAGTTTATAGTTCCATTAATATTCGTTATACTCTAAGTCTTCCGCAGGGTTTATCAAGATCTAATCTTGAATCTTTTATATGGATACTATCTCGTATTATATTGGCATTTAGCCAATTCCGGAGTCAGGGCCCATCAACGCTTCCTTGTGTATCGTAGGTATACTATTATCTAACAACAATATCTCATTTGCGCACCTGAGAGGTTTGCACGAGCCTACGTGGTTCAGCTGCAAGTTCGATCGAAGTCCATACATCTCATGTAGAGGCTTCCGTATCAGTCATAGTAGGAAACTCTGAAATTACTTCCAAGATTTCTTTCCTATGAACTGACAACAAAGATATTGTTATCTCATCGAGTTGCACTGTCCTCCCACTCATCTTTTTGCAAGAAACATTTTCTTCAAAATCATACCGCTTTATGTGGCAAACCTTTTGCCTCAGCATAGTGATGGAGGAGTACCCAAAAATTTGGGATAACCTACAAAGTAGTTCTTATCCGATTTGGAATAGGTTTGTAAATATTTTACATAAGCCCCATATTTCAAATGTTAAGAAAAGACATAACATGGTTGGGCGTAGCATACCATGGCATCCTTTCAACAGATCCGATGGCGCTCTTTTCTGTGTAAAAGCTGCAGCCTCTAAAGCACTACTTTTGCTAAACGTGTAACTCAAAAATTTCTTTTCACAATCTAATTGTAGAAACATAATTTTTCTTGTTACAATAATTTCTACTTCAATCTGGAAGCCTTTTGAACTACTTCAAAAAGATTCAGACTTATGTCTCATTAAGCAAATATTCGCATATCTACTTGAGTCATCTCTGAAGATAGATAAATCCACTGCTAGCAACAATACTCATTGGACTACACACATCAGAATGTGTGTTTACCAATAAGTTCGTTGCTCGTTCCTTATGGCCTGTGAACGGTATTTTAGTCACTTCATTTTCCGGACGAAATTTGCAAGTGTCAGATGATTCGTAATCAAATGACTTCACAATCCATCATTATGGAATTTCTCCATGCGGGTTTCTCTAGTGTGACCAAATGCAGTGCCACACATATGTGGCATTCTTTTAGTCTTGCGATGTTTAGCGTCAGTGTTATGGATGTATCATATCATTATCAATGTTCATAACATACATCCCATCCATGATGGAAGCATGGCCCTTATGTTATTCATAACACCAAATAACAATTGTTCTATTATGAACAACCTTCTTGCAACATACCTCATGCAACGGGCTAGAATGTATAAAACTCTAAAATGAATTATGAAAAAAAAGAGGCAATACACCATTGGAAGGTATAGTAACATTTACTATGTTCCCAGTGCGTATCTAAACCTCATTACTGGCAAGTCTTTTAGGCCATAGTAGTTCTTGCATCGAGTTGCAACAGAATGCAATCGAATGGGTATCCTTGTGATCAATTTTTAATCATAATACCCAAGATTTAGTGACTAACAGTTTAATCATAACTCCCATGAAATATATCTTTGACCAGCCTTCTACACATCTATAACTTGTATGACATTCATACATGAGCTGGACATTCCAGTCTTCATTCTATTTGCCTTTATACTTCTAACAGTTTTACTTTCAATATTTCTCCTACTCTCAGAAGAAACACTCAGCTTTAAGAGTGGCGTTAGCCCCGGACGTCCTAAGCGTGTAAGTCTTACTAACACCCTTCGGACTTTTCCTTTCTCTTTAAGTTGTTGTTTTATTCACCATCATCACATGACAGGCGTTCTTTTGGATCCCATCCAATCAGTGTAACGCATAGTAAACACTTCACAAATATTGTTTTGGATATCTCATATCTTTTAGCATTTATTTGTCTCTGAAACTAATTTTCAGTTCCATGAATATCACATAACTATCCCAAACTTTTGAAGTTCAGGTCTCATGGAAGCAAACATATTGCACTTGACCGTAACGGAATTCTAGCTTTTGGATCGAAGACGAGAGTCACATCATCCATAGCATTAGTGGGAGAATACCGAAAGCATGCGATAGGACAAAGTCCTTCTCGGCACTCTTGAGGACAATCCTCACATTACGTTACCAATCGTAAAGTTTTTAACCAGATAAATAACAGCTATTCAATTTTAATAGGGAAGGTGAAAACGCGAGCCATTATTCTACAACTATTATGCAAATTACACTTAGAAAATGTACATAATTAATTTGCACTAAGAATTAAATAAATTAATTCTAAAGTGCGCTCCCACTCAAATCAATATCTCTCATAATTGATATTGAGTGATCCAAGACCCGCATTTCAATTCAACGCCATTGATGTGGACATCACTGATGACGAGAATTTCAATCCGTAGGCCAACTTGCCGATCACATCTCTATGTGACTCTTGTTCATCTTTCGATGGATGTGTTCTATACTTAGGATGATCCTGCTATGAATGTCAAAGATAACCAAGTGATCTCACTGTGACGTCTGACCGTCACCCGCCTCATTCCTCTCAATTTGTTCGTACCCATGTGGACATGGCGCACCCCGAAAAGATAAGAATTACAGACGGTGCTACACATGGGTGAACACTAACTACCTTGATATTTTAAGTGAGAGACCACCCTAATAAAAGTGACTACTACCAAATCAAAAGGGTGCAATGACAAGGGATAAACATCTCAGGCAATTCTTAATAGCATGATATGGTATAGCCCCTTCTGTCGGAGAAGGATTCATCCTCTTCGCGAAATTTCAGCCAGAAATGTTGCCGTGGCAGCTGTTTTGAAAACTGCTTCCGTGGCAGAACTTTTTTGCCAAGGCCTATTTCTTTTGCTCTTCCTCCTCCGACTTTGGCTTTTGCATCGGTGTCCACCTTCGCAAGGCTTGTCACCACCTTGTCAATGCAATAAATAATACTGCTATCTCTATATCTAATAAAATAATGCATTACAACAAGGTTGACATATAGGTCATTTAAAGTGACAATCATATGGCTCCAGCCATCATGCTGAATCATGACACGCAGGTCATGTTAATTAATTTATATCATATAGCCATTTCATACGTAATCTCATTAAATAAGACGAAGTCTATACCACATCTCATGCACATGCATCCTGCAAAACCAAGTTAGACGCCTCTAATCGGTTTATGCAAAAAATTATTTTACGTGGCCTCTAAGGTTTCAAGTTAAACCATAGCTACGAACATTCACCATCGAGTATGATTATTCTAGTCACTATATTAACTTTGTGGGGCATATGAAACACGAGATAAAAAATCTTGAGCCCCATACTGAACTTCATCATATGTAAGAACCCCGTGCAGATCATATCTGCATTGCCCTTTAGTCTGCTAAATTTCACCTTCCTTTTACTATGGTGGAACCGAAAGAACTGAAACACTTCATTGATCTATCATGATAGAGGATTGCCAGAACTTTATAATAACTCCACCATGCCGTCAAGATCAGAAATACACAGATTCAAGGGAAGCACAAGAACATCAGGTAATAGATTTCATCTAGTACACGCACAAATAATTTTCAGCAATAGAACTCATCTACTACAAAATTATATTATGCAACACCCATACATCTCATGTATTCTAGATCATAACCTGCATCTACGCATAGCGTGGCTCTTGATTCCACTATAGGGTAACACAGCAGAAAATAAAAAAATTCTGCCCTACGCACCAGCCCAGGACCACTATGAAGATGCATACAAGGTTTTGATCTGATCGTTACCAGCTCGTAGGGCAGCGGAAGTAGAGTTGGTGAAGATCGCTGGTGCAGATCCCCGCAGCTAGGAATTTACAACCTCAAAACCGCGAGGATTTTCTCCCTCGTATAGCTCCTCGGACAGCCATCGGGAGGCCCTCGAACAATTTCTCGGACGGTCCCTATGACGGCCCTTTGGGAGGCCACTCAAACAGAAGATCAAATATATGACCTCTCTACTTGGTTGCACACATACGGTGTCACCTATCCAGCAGGGCTTCGCCGCCCAGAGCTAATCCCTACCGGAAACCAGACAGCCTTTCGGCGCTACGAAACTATTTCGTGTGAGGATAGAGAAATGGCAGATCATGCATGCCTTGTGTTGAGAGAGTTGGAGTGGAGTTGGAGAGCACTCTTCTCCTCCTTTTATAGTGTGAGAGAGGGGTGGAGGGGCTAATAATTTCAGCCACCAAAAGGTGTGGGCACCCCCACACAAAACAAGCCCCCACCAAAGGTGGGGAGTTGCCTCAAGCCCCCCCCCCCCCCCCCCAACCACCATGGCCGGCCCAACATGGGGTTCCCCATGGGGGCACCTCCTCCCCAACATCTTCCACCATTTGTGGGGGCTGCCCCCCACCATGGGGGCCCCCCAACACTTTGTCCAGCCACAAGGGTGCTGCCCCCTAAAGGGGGCGCCCCCAAAATCAGCCCAAAAACAGCCCCACGATTCAGGGGATCTTGTCCCCTCACGCTGGGACAAGATGTTTTTCATGACTGTTTCTTCCGGAAAAAATTCTGGCAGGTCCCAGAACATTTCCGACACCCTCTTAAATTATTCTGGACGCATTCCAAAACATTTTTGGTATGATGGTTTTATTCCGAAACATTTCCAGTAACTCCAAAACATTTTCGGTTTTCTCTCCGGAACTTTTCGGTCGTCTCCGAAACTTTTCCGATGACTTTCTCTCAGACTCCCTGTCTAGTATTCAGTAGATAGATGACCCTTAAGTGTGTGACCCTGTAGGTTCGGTGAAGTATAGACATGACCGGAACACTTTCCGATCAATGATCAATAGCGGAACCATGGAGATCCATATTGACCCCTATACCCACACGAATAAATATTCGAGCGAACGTGTAGCTATCGAATGCTATTCCTGTTGCTTCGCGATATGTTACAAATACCCGAGGTGAGATTTAATGGCATCCCCGTCAATCAACAACTTGTTCACTATGCCAGTTTCCTCGTTGCGGGTTTTTGTTCTCTTTTCTTGTTCCCGTGTTCTGACATCCCCGTGATCAAATCATGTTGTGTATGGCCAGACAATGATGGATTCCGCAACACTGATAGGGCCCAAAGAATATCTCTCCATTGTTGGAGGAGCAAATCCCAATCTTGAGCTATCTAGTTACTTGCCATAATTTTCTATGAACCCGTAAGCCGCCGTAATAGCCACCCTTTTATAGATGACGTTTAACAAACCCCAAAGTTCATGAAGCAAGTGTGAAGCAACTCGATACTCTCATGGTCTAAGGAATTATGCAAATGTTTACTTTCTCTGTCTTATTAACCATTAAGTTTTGACGAATGTATCTCATAGCATAACATCAATTCTGGTCGATTCAACACAAGTGTTCTTCTAACATTGTGCCCTCAAAGTTGTCGGCATAGACATGCCCATGATCAGGAAAACAAAATCATCATGCAACACTTGAGCTAGTCTTAGAGGCATGACTAGGAATACATTTTACCATTTATTATTCCACACGTGCATATGAGTTTTCCTCTGAGCCTCGTGGTTATTGTAGACTCGAGAACCATAGCAGTTATAGCACGGAATATAAACATAATTATGAACATGGAGATAAAGAATAACATTTATTATTGCTTCTAGGGCATATCTCCTACATAGACTGATGAGGGAGAGCTTGGGGAGCTAACGACCTTGCCGGAAAAAAGGCATCTCGCTCCCGTGTTGCTCCTCCAGCCGCACCGGGGTGCCCAACTCCGGTCGTCCTAGGCCTCCCCTGACTAGCCCCCTCCCCTTGCCACCGCTGGAGGGTGTCGCATCCATGGACGGGGTGCTCTGCTCCAGCGCGTGCTGGTGGCCGACCTTCCCATCTTGTCCAGTGAGTGCAGCAGGTCCGTGCGGCGGGTGCTATGAGCATGCCGGGGTGGCGGCTCCGGATTGCTACTGCAATGATGGCGGCCGCGGTGGCTACACGGGCAGCACCACAAGCAGGACTCTGGGGCGACGGCAGGCAGCCATGCGGCACTCGATATTCATAAACTGGCTATGGCTGGTCCTCGACGTCGTTGTCACCGAGAGGTCTTCGTGAGGGTTCCTCTCTCCAGATCCGGTGGCTGCTGCCGGCGGCTCGTACTGGCGACGTTGCGAGATGTAGCCGAAAGGCTCCTTTGTGGGTTTTGGCGGCTCTCACTCTGGCCAGTTTGCCTTTGGTGATGAGATGCAATCTATGGACGGCGGCTTGACGTAGATGGTATTGTTATGCAGCGGTGGCGGTGGGATTTCTAGCCCAGCGCATGTAGCTACTGGGATCGCAGAAAAGTGGTGGCGACAACACATGATTGACTTCGATTTGGTGGTGCTTCTCGAGTACCCGGTCTCTAGCTCCAGGGTGAAAACACTAGGTTTGACCCGAGTTAGTTATACCTGGCAATGGGGATGTTTTTGCATCGTTACCTTGTTCAAGGCATTGCTCGGATATGCTCGGACTTGTTCTTCAGGGTGAAAACCTAGAATATGGCCTTTGGTGGTTGGATCCGGTGACAGGGCCACTTGAGCATCGCTCCTGAAGGCGATGATGCTGAAGAATCTCGTTGTCTTTGTGGTGTCAAGAGATGGTTGGTGCGGAGATGGTCGTTGTTGTAGTTTGTCGATCGCTGTTTTGATCGCCTCAGGTGTTTTTTCTTTTTCCTTGCTTAGGCATAGCTTTGGTCTTATATGACTTTGCTATTTGCCAGCGTGTTTATTTCTGTTTGTGTGTGAGTGCGTTGGTGTTGGCTGTATGCATCATTGCTATGCAGAGGCCGGGTGTGTGCTCATTGTGTTTGTATCCACTTGATGCTTTATTTTGAGTCAATAAAATCCACCATTTGTCGAAGAAAAAAAATGTACATGAATGAAACTGAACATAAATGACGTTAACGAAATGTTAAAGAACAGAGTTAAGCACTGTCAAAAGTAGATTTACATTTAGCATATCTTTGTATCATGTTGGCATCTGCTAATACACAATTTCTTACTGGACGTCTCTCTATCTAGCCACATAGACATATGTTCTTCTACATATGTAATTCCTTTCTTGTGCCCCATAGAGGTATGCCCGCACGCCCATCAATCCCATCAACCAACGTATAAAGTCTCTTGCATGGATGGTGCACAGATCTACATGAACCCTTGCTCTGTAAATTTATATTTCATATGTGATGCCAACCTTGAGCAATTGCCCGCATGGAATGGACAACATCTTCTCTCCTTTCCGAGAGTTCTTCCAAAGGAAGTTGAAGATGTAGTTTACAGCAATCGTCTTAAGGAGGTTGGAGTGAGGCTTGGCCACCACTTCAGTTTCCTCAAGTATATAAACCACACCATTATCCACCTCCCGTTGGATCACCTTTTGGTCCTCCTCAATTTTTAACATCTCCTCTAGGTTCATCTTGTCCGTCTAGTTTATGTGAAAACAAGTACAATTAGAACCAGCCAATAGTATGAGGAATGCAACTTATGCTTGATAAGAATAATTTGTAGTTGATGTGTAAATTGTTCACCTGAAATTGTGCCAGTCGGCTGCTCATACCACCTTGATGCATTGTGAGTTCAGAGAAGGATTGGACTGGTGTAAGCATCTCCTCGGCATGGATGCCATGCCCAGGCTCTGAGGGCTCTTTCTCCCAAGACAAGCTATCAATTGGAATGCTAGAGAAGGATTGGACTGGTGTAAGCATCTCCTCGGCATGGATGCCATGCCCATGCCATGAGAGCTCTTTCTCCCTAGACAAGCTATCAATTCGAATGCTAGAGAAGGATTGGACTGGTGTAAGCATCTCCTTGGCATGGATGCCATGCCCATGCCCTGAGGGCTTTTTCTCCCAAGAAATGCTATCAGTTCGAATGCTAGGGTAGCTTCTCTTGAGTGTCTCGGCTCTGGAGTATAGGCTGAGGTCCCGGACATAGTATTGCAGGTACTCGACGAGAGTCGTAATGAAGTCATTGGCCATTTCAAGGGTGTCCCGGTACCCGTACCGAGCAACACACCGGAACAACATCCTCTCCTTGGGCTCCACTTGCCGGAAGAGGAAGCGCTCCGAGACATCGACGTGAGGGATTGGCATGTGCTTCACAGACATGAAGACAATGACCGAATGGACGGTAGGAATCTTCTCGATGAGGTGAGGGAATATGGGCGGGATGCCTTGCACCAGCTCGGTGTAGAAGAGCCCGAGCCCCGGAACACTCTTCAGGTCGTGCCGCTCGAGGAGCTCCTTCACCTCGTCGCATGACACGGTATGCTGGAGCTCGTACTTGTACCGCTTCACGTGCACGTAGTGCCATACGATCATGGTCAGAATGAGAATGGCCGACATGGCCAAGGGGAAATAGGGACCTTGGGTGAACTTGTACAGAACTGCCGACAGGTAGATGATCTCCGTGGACATGAAGACGGCAAAGAAGACAGCGATCCACCAGATGCTTACCTTCCATACTAGGAGCATCACGATTGTTATCAACAGTGTTGTGATGACCATCACAAGAGCCACGCATATTTCTGTTGACGTACGTGTCGATTAGGGACTAGGGACATTGTAATAAGTGTCTCCATAGAGATAAGCATGCATTTTGTGCTTGTGTGGTGACATCAAATAGAACATATAGAATATGTGAAAGAAGCAGAGGTCCATGTATTTGGATGCATTTTTTACCATGTGCTTTGGCGATGAAACCAGTTGTTCTGAAGCTTATGGTCACGATACAAGAAGCTACGCAAAGAAAGAAGTTCACTTCAGGGATGTACAGTTGGCCCCAATAACGCCTTGATGTGTGCAGTACCTTCACCCGTGGGAAGCAGCTAAGTGTCTGTAGATGTGACATAGTTGCAAAGGCACACGAGACCATGGCTTGGCTTCCGACGACTGAAGCGGTGAGCGCGAGAACAAACGTTGGCCAGAACAAAGGGCCTGAAATTACACATGAGAGTGCCATCATCCAGCTTAGTTTATGTTACAGAACTTATGAAATATAAACTATTGAGATATCTTGTCGATTACATACTTGGAATGGAATTGAAGAAAGCGTTGGGTATATATTGCATATCCATGTGTTTCCTCAAGTAAGCTGCCTGACCAATATAAGTGAGCAACACCGATGGGAGTAAGCCAAAGCTAAAGCTCAGCTGAAACAGGAAAATAGTTGTTCAGTTCCGTCTTCAGATATATTCTAGGGAAATAATATAACTATCTAAGCATGTACTGAATATAAAAACTCTACTCATACTGATACTTTGACAGTTATAAGATCAAGATGTACACATCACAGTACATGGTATACCAAGTCGTAATTGTTCATCTATCTTCGATCCTAATCCTCCTCAAGGGAAGAACTTCTAAATCAGGGCAGTCAAAGCAAATCTTTCTTTCAGTATATATACTTGATTATCAGTCAACATAGTAAAATGATTTACGCTAATATAATATTCAGGCTTCCCCTTCATTTCATAATCTTGTCAAACAAAAAAAACATCATTTACCTGAATTGACTTTATGCTGAAGTATCCCAAATCAGCAAAGAGGGCTTCTGTGCCTGTGACACAAGAACAACTCTTCCCATTTCAGTAAATGCTACATGGAGTATATATTATCACGAAAATTAATGTCTGCTACTCCCTCCGTTTAATTGCTTTAGGCCTATATTTTTTTCTCCGCTTTTTCCATTAAGGCGCATGGTGGGATCTACAGCTTATCTTCCCAAGCTACCCCTGCTTTAACGCCTATCTCTTCCTCCATTAGCGCACAAATTAACTGCCTGGGTCACCGAGCGCTACTGGATTGGCTTCAATGCGTTGGGGGAAGCGATCTTTCAGGGGTAAAATGTGGAACTATTTTCGCTGCTGCACTTTTCTTGTGGGGCGTGAGCGAAAAATTACGCCCTATGCATGGGAAAGGAGGGAGTACTTCTCATATGCGCCAATTACATTCTTTCCTAACAGTGGGCTTGTTGCATAAGTACTGATTAATGTTAAATATTGTGTTCCCCGCAAAAAAAAAAATGTTAAATATTGTGAATGTAGTGTCATATATACTATCATCAGAATGCTACACTGACTTTGTTTTGTCCCATGATGTCTGCCTACCTGTAAAGCAAAGAAGAATTTCACCAAGCGAAACCCATCCTTTCTTCTTGTTTCTTTGGAGATAGTTGATGATGTATTTCAGGTTGAAAGCCCTCAGAGTACCGATATCGTACTTGATCAGGTTATAAATCCCGATACCAGCGATGAGGAGGAGCCACACAACCACAACAGGAGCAAACGTGTAACCAATTTTGTCGGTGCCGAGGTGCTGCACCGCGAAGAATGCTACCAGAATCGCCACTGTGATCCATACTACTTGATCTGTTCAGAAGTAACCAAATCATATCAGGAATTTATCGCCAGAGATTTTGAACCGAATTAGGAAAAAAATAATTGCAGAAATCAACTTGAAAGTTGGTCAAAGTCATTTCTTTCCCAGAATTATTTGGGATCCTTTTGTTGTTCTTTTACTCTACCAAGGGTCAGCGATCGGCTGGCTCCCCAAGTCTTATGTCAAAGCTGGTAATTAAAACTATGAAGACTATTAGCTAAACGTGGAGAGGAATTAATGCCCAGTTGAGACAGTCGTCAGCATTTGCAACTAATTAGTTTAAACTTAACTATCATAACTTAGAATTTTCCACGGTCCGAGATACTTGTGATATGTAAGTTGTAGTAGCATATAGGGCTATAGCAGCCTCTCGCAGTCTAGCCATTAGCTGGCACATTCCTTTTTCTTTTAAGAAACATCCAGCACAATATAGACACACGCACGCACGCACACCATCACCACATCCCTCAATATTATGGCAAGTAGCCATGTTGACACATTTTCCATTTGTCTTCCCAGGTTTTAACTGATCACATTTTTATTTTTTCGAAACGGACTGATTACATGTTCGATTAAAAGGGGGAAAGAACGCATTTACACATTTCTGTCTTTGTACCTGTTGTCAGATGAGGTGCTCTCAGTTTTAAGCCGTTGACCGCTGACAATACTGAACCATTTTCACAAGGAAAAAATTAATAATTATGATCAGGTCAAATTATTCAAAACAAATCTGAATTATTATGAATTAAGCATCATACGGGTACAGACTATATATTCATTGGACAGAACAGTACCAGAGATGGGAGGGGTTAGCATGCAGTCGGTGATGGCGAGCGCCGTCGCGAAGATGGTGAGGAAGAAGAGCGTAAGCTTTGCTGGTTTGCTCGCCTCCAGCAGATTTTTCACCCGCTGCGCTCTCTGCAGCGTCGCTGACAGCTTTCGGTAACTGTTGTACCTAGAAACGAGCTCATCCTCCGCCTGTTGGTTCGGGATCAGGGCCACCTTGGCGTAACGCGAGATTAATGAGTAGAGAGCGAACGTTCCACCTGACAATTAAGTTCATCTAGAGTTTGCATCATGCAGTTTAATTCCAAATGATACGATACACACATTAATCTCTACGAAGAGATGATGGTGATGACGCACCATCGCCATCGTCATTGGCGTGCAGCGCGATGAAGATGATCTTGATCATGGCGAAGAGCAGGAAGCTGTAGATGATGAGAGAGAGGACGCCCAGGACGTCGTCCTCGTGGCCGATGCCGTACTTGAAGGTATTGGAGTAGACGTATAAAGGCGATGTTCCGAGGTCGGCATAGAGGATTCCGACGCACTGGAAACTCAGCCGCAGCGTCGTCACCCAGCTATCCTGTAGTAACATTTACAAATCAACCATACGAATAAGTCAGTAGTATAAAGCTTGGACTTCCATCAAGGTAGTACCTAGAAGCTTGTCCGGGTACTACATAACATAACAACTTGCAGAGTGCCCGAGACCTCGAGTAGTCTAAGTCGTGGAAAACAACGTAGGGCAAGTTTACTTGTCTTGTTTGTCAATGTAGAAGAGCAGTAGGAACGTGCTACTTGCACCACCGTGCTCGATCACACGCTTCATCAGGAGAGGAACAGGGTGCGAGATTGCATCCGGCCTTGTGGTGGTACCGTTGATTGGTGGCACTGTACGCCGTGGCTTCAGTTACAGAACAGAGCGATGGGCAGCAGCGGCCAGTCGGAACGGTGATGCGGACAACGATAATGTTAGCTTAATTTGACGGGGCAGCGGCAGCGGAGGGAGAAGCGACAGTGGGTGGTGCGGCGATTAGCTGTCGGGTTAGGGAGGTGGAAGCCCTGGAAGCTACGGCCAGGCTGACACCGCCAACTGATGGGAGGTGCAGTCCGAGGGGTCAAGGCGATGAACATACAAAGGTAGGAGACGAGGTAACGTGTGTTCCACTTCCTCGTAACGCGCTAGCAAGTTTTTTTTTCCCACCATAAGGAACTGGCTTTATCACATAAAAACTAGAACTATTACCCGAAGGACCCCGGTAAAACAAACTAAAACAAGGACGCCCACAGGGACCCAACACCTCAATGCTCTCTGTCATCGACCGCCAGAGCCCCTGACCTGACCAGTAGATGCAACCGTGGAAGAAGAAGACCTCCATCGCCAGCAACACATAGATTCACCACGAAAGCCACGTCCACCTCCAGGAGATGGGATCAGAACGTTGAACGACCATCGGCTGGGGCCAAGCCCCACGCGACGGCAAGGACCATTCCGCCGAGGGCGCACCTACAAGCCGGAGAAGAAACCGGAACGAACAAGCAACCAGAGCAAAAGGGAAACCACTCCTAGCACCAGCAGTGCCGCGAAGCACAGCCACCACCGGCGAACTCCAAAACACCAGATTCTCTAGCCGGAGCCCGCGGAACCGGCTGAAGCTATACAACCCTCCATAACCTCGCGACGACGCTGAAGCAACCGCCACAGCAATGGAGCCGAAGCCGGAGGAAACAAATTCCATCACACGGTCGCCGAGCCCACCTCGCCGACCATGCCTATAGCTCCACCGCCCGCCCAATCCGAAAGATCGGCGAGGATCCACCCCTCCACACTGCTCAACGCCGCCGAGACGGGGATGCAGCCGGAGAGCCTTTATTCGCCACATCACCGCCATCCCCCATCACGACAGCAGCACCAGCAACCCTAACCCTAGGAGCCCTATTTACACCGCGCAAAAGCAGATCCGGGGTCACCACCCCCTCCCGCCGCCGCCGGCGGGCGGAGTAGGAAGGGTCCCGCAGCCTCGGCGGCGGGAACGTGTGGAGAAAAACGCTCTCCTGTTCGCCTTGGAGCTCGCGAGAGAAAAGGGGAAAGTGGGTCGGGGAAAAAGCAAGTCAACATGCTAGCATGTTAAGGTTGTTGGATTTTCGTCCCCGGATGGATCACATACGAAGATCACGAACACAAGTACACGAAAGCTTTAGCCAAGGGCTCATATCGTGCCTTCTCTTTTTTTTGTATTTCTTCTCAAAATCTCACCGTGTTAGAAACTCACGTCCCGGTGTGCTTATATATAAACACGACTACGACCATGGTATGCAACTTGCAAGACGACACGAACATGGACAGAACCTAACCGGACACAAATAGGATGTGTTAACAAATAGGACGTGGACATGTGAGGGATCTTGAATCATGATTATTAAGCTAGGGGCAACGCAATTCTTCACCCGTTGCAACGTACGGATATTTTTGCTAGTTTAGACCTAATCAAACTTAGCTACCTAAACCTACTAGCATATAGGAACCGGACAAGACTAGTACTACCCAGCGTGCAAGCCAGCCGGATATACTTGCACAATAACGAAACTAATTAAACTCTCAAGATTATTCTAACAAAGGGTGTTGCCATGCACTATATACCTGTCCGGCCAGGGGTATACCATCCTTTTAGAAAAGAAAAAAAAATGTATATACCTGTCCATGGTGGCCGGTGTGGGCGGGTCTTGTCGCGTCGCGGTACAAAGAGTCTTGCCGCGGCAAGTCCATCGGCGGCACCTCAAGATCGCCGCTGTGGGGTACGATCTCCAGGTTACTTCTTGCACTTCTATCTTGTTGCTCGACGTCCGCAATGCCTCTAATCATTGGCTTTACCTGATAGACCTTACCCCTGCCATTTAAAAGTAGCTCGTGCGTGTGCTTATCTGGTTGCTTACGTCCCTGCCACGCTCATCCTATTTTGAGCTGCTTATACTGCCTTTTATAAGCAAGCAACGCAGGGAAAATGCTGAGGAGCTTCCGGGAACGCACCTCACCGATATCTGTCAAGTCACCTCGAGATCACCAACTGCCCTTTCATGGGCGTGTATGTATCGTCGTAATTGCTGTCTTTTTTCCACGGTCCTGGCCCACCTGTACCTATTTTCAGCATTTGCAGTTATTCCTAACTAATTTTCATGCACCAATTCCTTCTGCTCCTCGTTGGATTCGACATTCTTAGTTATCGAAAAGATCTACAATTGACCTCCTACACTTGTGAGTATCAAGACTCTTTTTTGACGTCGTTCCTGGGGAGTATAGCGCTCTTGGTAGGTGAAAGCTGGTAAGGAAATAAATTGTTGTGGTTACTGTTTTTTATTTTCATTTGCAACTTTTGTCAACCATGACTTCCTCTATTACTGGTTCATTATTAGAAAATTACCTTTCTTTTGCTAAAGAAGTTTATGATGAACCCGCTGAAAAAAGAAGATGATGTTTATGCGGTACCTATTAGCTCAATTGAGCATGTGAAAGCTAACCGCAATGCAGGTGATGTAACTGTCCATCTAAATGAACATCTTCTTATGTTTGAGGAAATATGTGGTCTCTTTATAATTTTAGATTTATCTCGTAAAGAAATTAAGTAGAAATTATTTCCTATCTCATTGGAGGGTAATGCATTGAAGTGGTTTTTGGAGCAATGCATGTATGCTCGGACGGACAGAGTAAGGTGCTCGCTCGCCTGCACCAGGATCACGGCAAATCCCATTCTGCAGGGAATAGATGATGGTACGGGACTACATGGACCGCAGTGAGTCTACACTGTTCACACTTCACACTCTTACCTAATCACAATCCTTAATGATGGCAGGAGCTATCGCTACCGCATGACTCTGACTGCTACCGTAGCCCGTAGGGAACTCATGATGGCACGCGACTGCATGGACCTCATTGAGTCTACAATGTTCGCACTTCACACTCTAATTTAACCACAATCTGTAATGATGGCAGGAGCTATCGCTACAGTATGACTCTGACTGCTACTGCAGGGACCCGTTTGTTTTTTCGAAAAGGAAGGTTAAACCTTTCGGCGGCAGCGGCACACAACCATAATTAGGCCGCAGCTGCCGTGCATGCATGCCGCCGCGCCACCGCGACGGGCATGTCATGCCTGATCTATCTGGTGCAGCCCTGTAGCGACTTGTGCGCTATGCTATTACTGACAAACTCCATGCAGTGAAAATCAAACCCATCGTTGGTCTCCACGCCCATGCACAAGGCCGATTATCGATTGATGTTTGAAACTCAAATGCTAGACCTGTTCTTCCTGTTGGTCTTTGTAATTCTATATATCAAGAGGCTTTAATCGCTCAAATTATCGTTCTTCTCGATAGTACCGGCGAAGTAGTACGTATTACAGTACCGATTGTTAGTTCGATTTAGACGCCGCCGGCTTGATTGAGTAGCCACTCGACTGGCGTTCGGCGCCGGCGTGTGATCGCGTGCTGCATCAGTCTGGCCGGGCGCCGGCTGTCTAGCTCCACCATGGCGTCTGCATGTCGGACTACGAGTCTTCGACTCTTCGTTGATTGATATCCATGAAGCTCGTTCTCAACTAAATGTCAAAGGTCGATTAAGTTTACGATTTTACCCCTCAAACGATGGTACTCCCTGTCATTGGTTAGCAGTACTCCTTGATTGATGTTTTGGAGTACAAACAAAATCTGACCGTTAGATTAGCAGAAATGAACGGCCCATATAAATTTATGGGTACTTGGATTAAGCCTCTAATCCCTCTCCTAGTCCACGGTGACCAAACGGGTTTCATCTCCGGTAGATGTATTGCCGAGAACTTCATTTATGCAGCCGACTTGCTCAGTGCTTGCCACTCCAGAAAAGCTCCTACCATGGTGCTCAAGCTTGATTTTCATAAAGCCTTCGACTCAATCTGCTGGGACTCTCTCTTCCACATTCTCCTCGCTAGGGGCTTCCCGTCTATCACCGTCAGCTGGATCCGGACCCTCCTTGACTCTGGTAAAACCGCAGTCCTTCTAAATGGTATTCCAGGCTCTTGGATTAACTGTAAGAATGGTCTTCGCCAGGGAGACCCTGTATCCCCCTACCTCTTTCTAATTGTCGCCGACCTTCTCCAACGTTTGATCCTAGATGCTTTCTCTCCGGACCATCTCTGCCACCCGATTTACCGAGACCGACCCCCTACCGTCCTCCAATATGCCGATGACACCCTAATTATAGCACATGCCTCCCCCGATGCCGCGTCTACCCTCAAAGATATTCTCGACAAATTCGCCCTTGCTACAGGCCTAAACATCAACTTCCACAAAACTACCCTAGTACCCATTCACACAGATCCTAACTCCAGCCAGCTAATTGCTTCAACCTTCGGGTGCGACCTCTCCTCCTTCCCTCAAATTTACCTAGGTCTCCCTCTATCTCATATGCACCTCCCATCCTCGGCCTTCGAACCTATCATTCAGCGCTTCCTCAAATATCTAACCGGTTGGGCTGCTAAGCTTCTCTCTCGAGGAGCAAGACTTACTCTCATCTCCTCCTCCCTTGACGCTCTCGCCACCCACTTCATGTCAGTTTTCAGGTTACCTAAGAAGATCCTTAAAAAACTAGACGCGATTCGTAGATCCTTTTTTTGGGCCGCGGAGGAATCATGCTCTGGTGCAAAGTGTCTTATAGCTTGGAAGAACGTTTGCACACCCAAACCTATCGGGGGCCTAGGCATCAAAAGCCTTACCCTCCAAAACAACTGCCTTCTCATGAAATTTGCCTTCAAACTTCTACAAAAACCAGATCTCCCCTGGGTCAACTGGTTCTTCCAGCACTACTCTCTTGACTTCACTAACAAGCCCAACAACCCATCCTTTCTCTGGAAAATTGTCAATTCTCAAATTCACCCCCTTAGGAAGATTTCCTTCGTCCTTACTAACAATGGCTCCTCCACGTTTTTCTGGCTCGATGCCTGGCTTCTGCCTACTCCTCTCGCCGACACCTACCCTCATATTTTCTCTCACTCTACTGCCCCTTCGGTCCTGGTATCGCATGTCATGCTTAATGGTTTATACGCTACTCTGCGGAACCACCTAACCTCTGTTGCTTCTGGCGAGCTTGTGTCTGTTTTGTCTTTGTTGCAGGATGTCACTCCCAGCGATGCGGCCGACGACAGGTTCCTCACCCACGGTTCCTCGTTCTCCTCGAGGTGCGCCTACTCGTTGCTCTCCCCCGACCACGTGATCGACCTCAACGCCGGGTACATTTGGAGCTCCAAGGCTCCTATCAAGGTTAAGATCTTCGGCTGGCTCCTCTGCCGCGACAGGCTGAGCACGATGGCGAATCTTCACCGCAAGTCCATCACTTCCGACGACTCTTGCTCTATGTGTACCTTAACTAGGGAAGATGCCTCGCACATCGCCTTGTTCTGCCCTCACGCGATTCAGGTTTGGTCCATCTTGGGCCTTCAGACTCCGATCTCCATCGACCTCATCTGGGACACGCCAACCCCGGTCGGCCTCGACATCAACATTTGGCCCACCGTTGCTCTCGTCATCCTCTGGAAGCTTTGGGACTCCAGGAATGCTCGTGTTTTTCGCAACGAGCTACACTCAACACTTGATACTCTCCGGAATATTGTTTCGGACTTCACTCTTTGGGCCTTTAGATTTAAGGACCCCGTCAGTAGGGAGGCTGCCGTGTCTTGGCGCCTTTACCTCTCCTCTCGCTGTAACCTCTGATGTAACCTGCCCTCTTGGGACTTTTGAGTAATATATTCAGGTGGGGACCCTCTCCCCCCCGGTGATTGTTCAAAAAAAAAAAATTTATGGGTACTGTAAAAGACCTGCTGGAGTACCCACTGAGCTTTTCCTCTCTACGACCAGGGCTCCGCTTCTCCATCTCCACCCTTCCTGTCAAGATAATCCAGGGGCCAGGGCGCCTCCTCCATCCCGTCGCTCCCTGCTGCAGCCATTCCTGGTCGTGCGTGCTCCTGATCCCGCTCCCCATTGCCAATCATGGCATCGCCTCCTCGGTTCCGGTTCGGGAGATCTAGGATGGTCTTCTATCTCTTGGTTCTGGCTGGTGATGAAAGTGTGAAGGCCATCCTAAGAATGCAGAACGACGAGGCAGAGACGGTGTTGCACGAAGCAGTCCGTTTGGAAGACAAGGACGTGGTCGGAGTGATATTGTCAGCGGACTCACAGTCACAGCTAGCTCGTGTAATGGGTTGTATAGTGAACAAACAGCAGGGCCGGCTCTATGTTTTGGAGGGCCCTAGGCGAAGTCGACGATATGGGCCCTTAAGGCTATATATATGTATGTGTATATAGGTATAGTGTGTGTATATATATATATATATATATGGGTGTGGCTAGATCTCAGTCGACTGATATTTAACCAAGTCTAAGTCAAGTGATATAACATGCAAGAAGAAAAAGAAAAAACTGAAAAGAAAATTTTGCACAAATCTCAATGTAAAATCTCATGGATATAACATCGACTGAGACTTAACGAAGTCTTAGTCGACTGAGACTTAGCAAAACTGTATATATATATATGTGTGTGTGTGTGTGTGTGTGTCAACTTTCACTTGCAAAGTATTCAGAGTTAATTTCCAACCATACATTTGTAGTTTGAAATGTGTAATAATGATTGTGGAGCAATGTCATATAACAACAGAAAGACTAAAAGAATAACAAAATGAAACTGGCATGATTACCTCGAATAAGAAAAAATTCCAATGACTCCATCGATACAATGCTTCAGTGCTTAAAAAAAAAGCTTTTTCAGGTATTTTTTTTTATGCAAAATCATGCGAATTCACGATGCTGTGCCGCAATCAACTCGGGATATCTTCCTTGGGCCACGGTCCTGACTCGAGTAAGTTCGATGAGCCACTTGAACTGTGTCCTATTTTGCCCAAGGGAATGGTCCCAAACAAGTTGATGCTCCCGTTTTCGTCGAAAGACAGTTGGGAAAAGACTCAGAGAGGATTAGGTCGGACAATACTCACCCGACACCATATCCTCTGATTTCCGAACCGAACCCTCATTTCACATGCTGGCGGGTGACTTGTCGGTGAGTACAGGTACAATCATTATTTCACATTTCAAACTACAAATGTATGGTTGGAAGTTAACTCTGAATACTTTGCAAGTGAAAGTAGACACATATATGTATATATACTGTACCTATATACACATACATATATATGGCCTTAAGGTCCCATATCGTCGACTTCGCCTAGGGCCCTCCAAAACATAGAGCAGGCTCTGCCTGCACTGCGCCCGCCCGGCTCAGGAATGCTAGGATGGTCTCTCTTCTCTTGGATCTGGCAAGAGCTGGAGATGGCACCAGTGATGATGAGAGAGTGAAGGCGATCCTAAGAATGCAGAACGACAAGGAAGAGACGGTGCAGCACGAAGCCGTCCGTTTGGAAGACAAGAAAATGATTGGCGTGCGATTGTCTGTGGACTCACAGCTAGCTCGTGTTCCGCTGACCGATGGCGCCTCACCGTTGTACTTGGCCCTCTTGTTGGGTCACAGGAACATTGCCCAGCTGCTCTATGAGAAAGACAAAGAGTTGTCTTACTCTGGACCGGACGGCAAAAATGCCTTCCACGCTGCTATATCGTGGAAGCGGGGCAAATGTGAGTATTATATCCCCCCTGTTTTGCCAAGTTTTGTAGGGGTGAAGGTGAATCCTATCAGTTATAACTCGGTCCCACCATATCTAAGGCTCTAAATTTTTCTTTTTCTATGACTAATTTGGGAATTTCTAAAGAGTATATAATCTATCTATCTATCTATTATATACTAAAAGCACAATACGGAAGTTGCTAGAAATTCTAAAAAAAAGAAAAAAGAACACCTGATCGTTGAATCGGTGGATCTTTATAGTTAAGTAGATTTCAACGGTTAACTCAAAGTGCATTTGTTCCTGGGAGGCTGATCACGGATAATATTCTTATTGCTTATGAGTGTATACATAAGATCAAGAATAAAAGAGCTGTGGGTACATGCTTGTGTGCAGTGAAACTTGATATGCATAAGGCACCAAGTTGAATGGGTGTTTTACGGAATATGATGCTAAAACTGGGATTTCATGAACATTTTGTGGAGATGATGATGGCATGTGTTGGCTCTGTGAGAAACAAGGTCAGGTATAATTCACAAGAAACTGAATCCTTTATACCTTCCCGAGGGATAAGACAGGGAGACCCCCTCTCCCCTTATTTATTCCTGTTATGTGCAGAAGGTTTGTCTAGTTTGTTGCAGTATGAAGAAGAAGCCGGTGGCATTGAGGGAATCAAAGTGTGTAGGAATGCACCGTCAGTATCACACCTCTTATTCGCTGATGACTCTTTGATTCTTATGAACGCGGACGCCCTAAATGCAGCTTCCTTACAACGAGTTCTAGACACCTAATGCCAGAACTCAGGACAGTTGGTGAGTTTAGCTAAATCAAGTGTTTTGTTCAGCCCCAATACTAATGCTTTATCAAGATCGGAAGTATGTCAGCAGCTGCATATAAACACTGAGGCCCTCTCTGATAAGTATCTAGGCCGCCCAGCGATGGTGGGAGCAGATAGAAGTGACTGCTTTCGACACTATTGAAAGAATTCAGCAGAGAATTCATGGTTGGATGGAGAAGCAGCTTTCGGTTGGAGGTAAAGAAATTCTTTTGAAGGCTGTAGCTCAAGCAATTCCAGTTTTCACAATGTCCATAGTCTACTTGCCTAAAGGAATTTGTAAAGAGATCACAGACATCATTGCTCAGTTTTGGTGGGGGGATGACGAGGAAAATAGGAAAATGTATTGGTATTCGTGGTGGAAATTGTGCTATCCAAAGTCAGAAGGAGGAATGGGATTCAGGGACTTGTAGTCGTTTAACTTGGCAATGCTTGCTAAACAGGTTTGGAGGCTAATTATAGATCCTAAATCACTATGTGCACGGGGATTAAAAGCTAAATACTACCCAAATGGAAGTATCCTCCAAGCCAGTTTGAAAAACGGCTCCTCATTCACTTGGCAAAGTATCATGAAAGGGCTGGAAGTTTTTAAGAGAGGGTACATTTGGAGGATTGGAAACGGTGAAGACGTAAATAATTGGACGGACCCTTGGGTGCCCTCTAGCCCAGACCGGAAAATAATCACTCCAAGAGGGCAAATTTTGAGCTCCAAAGTCTGTGATCTAATTGAGCCAAGCTCGGGTCAGTGGGATGAGAACTTGATTTCGTCAATCTTTAATCCAAGTGGACGTACGGAGAATCCTGCAAATCCCGTTACATACCCAAGGTTTTGATGATTTCATAGCGTGGCATCCGGATAGAAGAGGTATCTTCTCAGTCCGGTCAGCATACAAAATTCAATGGATGCACAAATATCGAGCCCATGCAAATACCTTGGTGAGCCCGGGAGGTTCTGCAACTCCCGCGGTGTGGTCTAGGCTATGGAAGCTTACAGTTCCACGTAAAATTTCTATATCCTGTTGGCGCCTGCTGCATGGAATATTGCCACTAAAAGGTATACTTGCTAATAGACATGCCGCGTTGATTGGGTCCTGCCCTATATGCCATCAGCATGCAGAGGATATACAGCATCTATTTTTCCAATGCATTCATTCCCAGGACATGTGGAGGAGACTAGGTTTGAGTGAAATCATACGAGACGCTGCACTCGTCGACCGATCTGGCTCGGTGGTAATGGAGCATGTCCTACTGTTACCTGATCAACCCTTACAGATTATGCCCATGTTGGATATTAAACTGGTGATAGTTACAGCTTGTTGGTATCTATGGTGGACCAGACGGCGAATTACGCATAATGAAGATTGTCCCTCCGTGGTAAGATGGCCATTATCAGTTCTTGCAATTGCAAGCAATTATCACAGGGCGTTTGCAAAGAAAAAAGGTGAGCATGTTCCGAGGTGGACAAGGCCTGATCCAAAATTCGTTAAGTTAAATGTGGACGCAGCGTTTTTTGAAGAAGAAGGCATGGGTGCTATCTCGGCAATTATTAGAGATCAGAGGGGCACCTTCCTTGCAGCCCAATGTAAGTTTATTACCCATGCAGCAGATGTAGTGACTATGGAAGCTTTGCCAATGAAGGATGGACTAAACTTGCTGAACAGTTTGGGGTTCCAACGTGTGAAGGCGGAATCGGACTCTCTTAATGTTATCAACTTCTGTAACGGGCAAAACAGATGGTGGGATGCAGCTGCAGCATTGTTCGCGGAGTGTGTTGATATCGGTGTCTTAATTGGGAAGGTCATTATTAAACATTGTTATCGTTCAGCTAATCAAACGGCGCATGTGCTAGCTAATTACTATTTTTGTAATAAGACTTCTAGTTATTGGGTGGACGAGCCTCCAGATTGTCTGGTTACGAAGCTCGTAGACGATGTATCTTTAATTCCCAGTTAATAAAGATAACCATGATGGCCTTCCCTAAAAAAAAGTATATTTCAACGGTTAAGATCCGTTTAAGATTTTTGGTGCCGACATGTGGGCATGTCTTCCCGGTAGTACCTTTCTCTCTCGCCTGCTGCCTCTTCCGATCTAAATGCCATTGAAGCTGGCGGACCCTCACGCGAGTTGCTTATAACGCAGCGGTGCTGTCGTCAAGTACAAACCCATGCGGATATGCAGTCGGAACATGAGAAATCCGTCAGCGTATACGTTGGCCTTTACTTTTTGGCCACTGGGAGCAACACATGGACATCCATGTACATGTTCCATACAAACAGTAGTTTCTTGCAGACAAGGACAATGCCAACCTAGATGCGACGGAGGAGTCCATCATTGTTCGCTGTTGCGTGCATGGCTTTGTAGTTTAGATGTCATCGGTCAGACGGTCGCCACTGCTATTATTCGACACAACTCTAACAAACTTCACCTTAGCGAATATTCTTCATCACATTGGACTCATCCATGCGTCGAACCTCTATGTACATTGGACTTGAGATTATACCATGAGTACAGCTGCTACTCCCAGACTCCATGTGACTCCACCTGCAACTATAGTTCCTTCTTGTCTTCTCCACAGTCAACATTCAAGCAAAATTAAGTTAATCTTACTCTTGTTTGCGCTCCCAACTTCCGGAGTATCCGTTCAACGCTATCACACACCGATCACTAATTTGCGTGAAAGTGAACCACTCGCATATTGGGCATCACATATAAGAGTTACCGAACTCAACGTCCTTGCTCTCCTTGACCGTATGTCTGAAACTTGAAGGAATTTCACCGTCACCCTGAGTCATATTCGCAGTGGTCTCAACCTTTTTCGGATAGTCTCTGACATGTTCCACAGCTATAGCACTCCGCCTCCTTCTGTACTTGTCTTCCGCACTTTGCCATGTGCACCAAACACCACAGAATATATGGTCATGTACTCTCTCAGATTTTGTTGATTTCAGACTTTCCGTCACTTTCTCGGATTCTCCATGGTCAACTCCCGTCCATCTTTCGTCACTTTCTCAGAATCTGTTACTCGCCAACACAACTTCAGCACCCCTGCATAATTTGTCTGGCCACATGTCTGATCACCAGTGCCTTGGTCTGTCGCCATGTCCCGTGCTTACTGCACGCCTCGCCGCTATCACCGTGTCGAGCCTCTGCTGTCCTGGTAGAATCTCCCGGATAGATAGCCCACACCACTCAACCCCCATTGCAGAGAATCACCGATCATCACCGACCGATGCCGAGTATCACGTCTCCATCAGACCACTTGTACCCAGTCCGAATCACGTGTCTCTCACTTTTTCCACTGAAATAGGCTTCGACTCACCGTCGACTTACGCCGTAGCCCCTCCATCAGCAAAGAGTGAAGTCTTCCGTCAAACTCCAGCTCCACCTTAAACATGACTCCATGTAGCTGCGTCATGCTACCCCGCGCCCTGTCGACTTGAAGCTCTCATGTCTACATTGCCTTGAATCAGCCCTGCGTCATAGTCTTGTCAAAGCCGCACAAGCCATTTGACCTGCACCACGTGTTTCCACACCCCAGAAGTCGGCCACCATCAGCATCACGCTCCTATGTCGTCGTCGCTGAAATCACCGCCGTCTTCCGCTTTGACCGACATCCCTGTCGATCCATCAGACTGTCCAGTCTGACCCAGCCGAACTTATCCGACTGCAACCATGCTCCACCCTGCGTCGTGTCCACCCCCCCCCCCCCCCCTCCCCACACACATCAATGCATTGCTTCACGCCCAGTGTATGCATGATCCTTCACGGCGCGCTCCAGTCTCCACGAGCCTTGTGCGCATGCCGCCATCCTCGCACACGCGCTCCATCTTGACCAACTCGACATCACGCCGCACCTCCAACTGAGAAATTATTTGGACCCAAGCAGCTTCTCGGCGTACGCATTGCACCTTTTGCTCAAAAAACTCACGCCATGCATGGATATATGCTTCTTTGTCCAAAAGACAATCTCGGTAGTCGTGCTAATTTTCCATAGAAAAGAAAACTCCTGATGCCTCAATTTAGCAACTTCATGCACCGGCTCCTAGGCCTCAACTAACCATGGCGTCCTGTACCTGACGGGATGCATGCAATCTGAACTTTGCCAATAAAAGTTGATCCCCTGATTGAGCCTGCGTTGTTCGCGAAGATTTTTTGTTTTTTTACCAAACAAATCTCTCATGTTGCCTCGGCACAGCACAACGCAGCAGCACATCTCGCGACGCACGCGGCACTCGGCACACAACCGCCCAGCGCCTGGGCCAAGCCCGCCCAGCCCTAACTGCACGGGTCCTCAAGCTTCCGCGCTGGCCTGGCTCGGCCAGCTCTCCAGGACGCCAACTCCTATACGGCGCATATTGCGGCAAATGGAACGCGGGCCGCACAGGGCGGTCAGCGACTGGGCCGGCCCACTACAACCGAATCAATTTGAACGTAAAACAGCCCGAAGCAAAAATCCCAAGAAAGAGACATTACCGTGGGATTCGAACACGCGATCTTGCACTTCGTCCCGCATGCAGCTAGCCACTAGAACTTACGCCCGCAGATAACAAATGGTTACCACCTACATTTAAGAACAGACAGTGCAGGCAGATTTCAAACATTTATTGATTTTATTTATTTCTTTGAAATTACGAACAATTTTGAATTTCCTATTTTTTAGGAAAATATTGTTTTTAAACCGGACCAAAATTTATAATTTTTGAACATATTGCGAAAAATGTAAAGAAACCACAAACAATTTTAAAAGCCATGAACATTATTTTCAAAATGTGAACACTTTTTGACAATTACGAACATTTTTTAAAAACCATGAACAAATTTGGAAGCACCAAACATTTTCTATGAACAGAGAAAAAATCGTAACACGAACAATTTTTCACAAACGCAATTTTTAGTTAATTGAACAAATTTTAAATTTACCAAACATTTTGGGAATTCATGAACAATTTTTTAAAGCACGAACATTTTTTGAATTTTGAGAACAAATTTTGAAATAGAGAACAAATTCGAAATACCAAACAAATTTGAAGTGCAAACATTTTTTGAATACATGAACAAAAAATTGAAATTTGGAACTTTTTTTTGAAATCTTTGATTTTTTTTTTGTAAAACACGAATATTTTTTAAAAACACAAACCAGTTTCGCATTTTCAGAAAAAAAAATCGAAAAGCCTAGGATTGGTTGGAAAGGCAAACAAATTTTGATCAATTTAAATATTTTCTGATTTTATGAACAATTTTTGCAAAACACGAATAATTTTATAATTTTGTGAACATTTTTTTTTAAAACTGAACATTTTTTGGAAACGAACAAATTTTGAATATCTTGTGTTTTTTTAAAAAAAAGAGAACAAAAAAATAAACATATTTTTTATATAAAATTTGTGGACGATTTTTGAAATCCTAAACAAAATTTGAGAAGTTGTGAAATTTTGAACAAATACATAAATTAAAGAAAAAAAACAGAAAAACGAAAAAAAGAAAAAAAAGAAACCAAAAAACCAGCCAAAAAAATGGTTCAGGAACCTTCTAGAAGGTTCCCAAAACCGGTAGAATCCAGGGCTGGAACCTTCCAGAGCGTTCCCAAAATCAGATGTGATCTACTCGTTAGCTATCTCATAGATGGGCCGGCCCAATCGTTCACTTCGTGTCATTGCTCTGTGCGATACCTCGATATTTAGATGCAGAGACCACGAACAATTATGAAAAACACAAACATTTTTTGAATTTTCGGAATATATTCTGAGACCACGAACAGTTTTAAAATTTTGAACAAAAATGGAAAACAGGAACATTTTTTCAGTTCAGAACAAAAGATGTTTAAACAGAACATTTTTTCAAATGCAAACAAAATTTGAAAAATGACATTTGTCAAAATTGCAAATAAAATGTTGAAACCGCGAACATTTTTGAAAACATGAACACATTTTGAATTCCCCAAACATTTTTTGGAATTTGCGAACAATTTTTTAAAGCACGAACATTTTTTGAATCTTGAGAACAAATTTTGAAACGGAGAACAAATTTGGAAGCACGAACATTTTTTGAATCTTGAGAACAAATTTTGAAACGAAGAACAAATTTGGGAGCGCGAACAATTTTTTAAAGCACGGACATTTTTGAATATTGAGAACTAATTTTGAAACAGAGAACAATTTTGAAAAATCCCGAACAAATTTGGAAGCGCGAAATTTTTTTAAAGCATGGATATTTTTTTAATCTTGAGAACAAATTCTGAAATGGAGAAAAAATTTGAAAGCGCGAACATTTTATGAAAACCGGAGCAAAAAATTGGAATCCGGTACATTTTCTGCATTTCGAAACTTTTCAACTTTTTGTGTAACAACAACAATTTTTGAATCTTGAGAACATTTTTTGAAACCTGAACATTTTATGGAAACACGAAGAAAATTTGAATATTTTGAAATTCTTTTGATAAAAAGAGAAGAAAAGAAAAGGAAAAAGAAATAAAAACCAAAGAAAGAAAACAGACAGAAAAATAGAATAAAGAAAAAATTAAAAAGAAACAGAAATAACTAAAAATGAAAAGAAGAAGAAAAAAAAAAGAAAACTAGAAAACAAAGAAAAAGAAAAAGAGAAGGGCGACGCTACGCGTCCGCCGACTGATTTTTTGATTTTATCCGTCGCCTTGACGGCCGTTGGATGCCCGACCTGAGAGCCGCCCGATCTACTGCCCGTGCCCCGCATGCCCACTAGTCATTTCCCGCAACAACCGCTCTGTTGCAGAAACAATAGCACTCTTGCCCCCGGCCCCCGATAGATCTGCGCCCCGCGCGGTTTCGCAATAAGAACATTTCCTGTAACAATGCTCTTGTTGCAAGATCTGGTCTTCTCTGATTTCCTGCAACAAGACCTTTGTTGCGAAAACCTCATCTTCTACAATTTTCTGCAACAAGACTCATGTTGCAAAACCTCTTCTTCTTTAGTTTTCTGCAACAAGACCCTTAGAAAAAAATGCAACAACATCGCCCGCCACGTCTAATTTTTCGCAATTTTTTTGCAACAGAGGTCTTGTTGCAGATTTTTTTGTATGCAACGGAGGTCTTGTTGCAGAACATTTTTTTACAATTTTTCGCAACATAGCACTTGTTGCAGAAATATTTTGCAACATAGATCTTGTTGCAGAAAAGCACCCGAGGAGAGAACGCCATGGAAGCTTGTTTGTGGAGAGAAAAAAAGGGGTAAGGAGAGAGAGGAGGGAAGGAAAAAGGGGCTGGCGGTGGAGCGCCATGGGAGCTCGGCCAGGAGAGAGTGAGAGGAGAAGGAGGAGGAGGAGGAAGGAGAATGGGGCTGGAGGCTGCGTCCTCCGGCGGCGCTAGGTGGGAGTTGCGAGGGAGGGAATGAAGGGAGAGAGGTCGGTGGCGCTTGCTCCTGAGAGAGATTTCCTTGGAGATGAAGGCCCGGGGGGATAAGGTGGAGCAACGAAGATATGTGGACACGCGTCAAGCAACCCAAGCGGTTGACGTACAGGCTGTAATCAGCCGGGTGAAGGGAAGCTTTTCCCAAAAGAGAAACAGAAAAAGAAGAAGAAGAAAGGAAAAAAGAAAACGGAAAAAACAGAATACACAGGAAAAAACTGGGTTCAGAGTTGGGCGAACTGTATAAAGCTCGAACTGGGCCGGCCCATCTCCTGTCCCAAGCATGCCTGCCCTGTGCGAATCCCCGACATGGCTCAGCCTGGACGTGACGAGCGGGCTTTTCGGCCCGCTCGTGGCCCGTTAAGGACCGGACCGTACGGTCCAGGCCCGCTAAGAAATTTGGTCGGTCCGAGCTCTGGAAGTCGGCCCGATAATACACTCGGTCCGGTCCTGTTTTTAACCGGCCTGATCGAGCGGACCGAGAAGCGGCCCGAGGCCCAGGCGCCCCGCACTGGCTCAATCGATCGCTAGGTCACGCCGCACGGCTCAGTCGATCCGTTCCTCCCACTCCCAGCCCCACGCCGCCACCAAAGACAGAGAAACAGAGACACCACTCTCGAAGGCGACGGCGCCGTCGCACGTCGCCCCATCAGGCCGCTGGCCGTCCCTCTCCATCGCCAGTTCGCCACCTTACCTCTCCAGCTCTCCTCCTACGACGCCATCGCCATTTTCCCTTGTCCGAGCTGGAGGAGCACGGGTACGCCGTCGTCGGTGACGCAAATCAAACAACAGGGACGCAACCAGCACACCGCCGGTCCCGCCTCCCCTAGTTCCTTGCCGAGCGCGACGAAGAGGGAGGAGCTCAGGTAACCTCATGTCCTCATCTGTTGAACACTGAATCCTGCTGCACATGTTTCAGCTAGCTAGGTGTTCAAATTTTCAGTTTCGTCAGAATAAGCATGCGTGTGCTGAGAGCTTGTTCTCGTGCAAGCTCGTAGCTGTCGGCTAGTTTGTTTTTTGCATGCAGTAGTTCACAAAATTGATAACTGGGGTGCATTCGCTTCACGTACTGCTTCAAATGAACAGATCCATCTCTCGGTCCATTCGGTCCTCTCGGGCTTCACCGAGCTGGGGTGCTGCCGGTCCGGTCTTGAGAAAGCGGACCGCTCGGCAGCTCGGTCCGGACCGGCCGCGGCCGGTCCAAAGCACGGCTCGGACAAAGACCGGACCGGCCCGGACCGCGTCCAGCCTGAGCCATGACGGAAAGAAATTGGTGCCACGGCGGCGAAAACGGAAATGGTGCCACGGCAACATTCCGATGATACCGCAACTCATGGAGAAACCGGTGCAAAAGAAACATAGGACGTGCGGAATGTGCAAAAGCAACGGGGAGTGATCCCGGTTACTGGGTGTCCCATGGGTCGATGGCATGGCAACAAGGCACATGCAAGTATCAATTCGGACATGGAGCGAACACGAGCATCTCATACAACACAACATTCGTTCATGGGCGGTCGTCTCGTTGGTATACCTTCGAAGCCTGCGTTTCGAGGCGGACCGAGTTTGGTGCGGTGTAGCGGAAGTAGTGGTACTCATGTCAGCAGGTGTACAAGGCGGGGGTGGTTCGCTCCAGTGTCGGTCTCGTTCTTGGCGACGGTAGTTGTACATGGCAAATGTAGTGGTACTATGCGTCGGTCGTTGTGGTACTTGCCGAAATCCACAGAGGCGGTCTTGGCGTGTCCGTGCGTAGAGGTACTTGGCATCGACGTCCTGGTATTTGGCGTCCTCTCAGTCTTGACAGAGATGAAACGGGACAGCGATGGTCATGCGCAGTGAGGCCCCAGTCTTGCGAGACTTGGTATAACCCGAAACAAAGTAGCACAAGGCTTCGAGTCTTGGTGGTCAACGAACGGGGGCGGCCATGGAGAAGATCCTATCGTGAGAGGTGCAGGGGCTGGCCTTGGTCTTGGAGCATAGGAGATGTGGCTGTCGGCGGATGCGCACGCAGTAGCAGCAGCAACGCGAGCAGACAGGGCATGGGCGAACGAGGCGGTAGGCACGCGGTGCTATGTTGATGGTGCAGGGGAGCGGCGAGGTGGCGTGCAGAGGCAAAGGTGAGGTGGAGGCATGCAGGCGCAGCCGCGGCAATGCGCTACAGTAGGAGAGGGGACGACGAAGATTCATGGAGAGGCGCTCATGGCCGCAAGCGGGCGCAGGAGAAGGAGTCACCGAGGAGAAGACAAGGCGGACGGCGACAGCGTCCTGATGCTGTTGTGGTCGTCCGACGGTCGGGTGCGAGCGCCATGGAGCAGCTCTGGGTGAGCGGATCGGGTGCGAGGGGGCTTGCCCCTGTGCAGCTACGTGTGTGTGTGGTGGCGCAGGCGGAGGACGAAGGGATCGAGGAGAGAGTGGAGATGGGGATCGATCGGGAGATGAGGAGGGGATCGGGTGAGGGGACAAGGGGATCGATCGGTCTTGGGTTAAGGAGCTGGTGGGGGCGGCTGGGCCTAGCAGGCAGCCTGGTTTGAGGCTGTGGCTGGGCTGCTGCACTACTCTCTCTCTCCCTGAAATTCTCTTTTCAGAAAATAGAGAGAGACCAAATATACTTAAGAGAAGAGGCCATGGACAAGAATAAAATGGTGGGACATTTTTGTAAGGCTTTATGGAATGTTTCCACCCCAACAAAAGTGGTTCCAACAAATTAGGAGAAGTTAAATCCAAACGTATTCCAATGGTGGCTAGGCTTTACGAGAGTCCAAAGATGTTGAGAATTATCGTGGAGCTTGGGAATAGAATAAAAGAATTAAGGGCAAAGTTTGAGGACCAAACTTGAAATAGAAAAGACATGGAATTAAATTGCAAGTGTTTTGTGGGTGATTCCAAATTATTGGAATATTTAATAGTACCTACCTAAAATATTGGGAGGATATGAAAACACCATGTGAATTCCCTCGATTTAAATGGATCGAAGATCCATGCAATTTATTTATTTGAGTTGCAAAATTTAATGACATGATGGCATGATGACATGATGCAATGCAAAAAAAATAAGATAGAGCAACCAATATAATAATAATGGAAGGAATCAGTCTTGGGGTGCCACATTTAGTGTGTGAGCGGCGGTCTCTAGTGCATGACCCCAAAAAGATATCTGTAGTTCTGTAAGAGACATCATTGACCTTACCATGTCCAACAAGGTTCGGTTACATCGCTCAGACACTCCATTTCTCTGTGGAGTTCCGGGAGGCGTAAGCTGTGAAACGATTCCTCGGTCACTCAGATGTTGGCCAAACTCATGACTAAGATATTCGCCTCCGTGATCTAATTGTCGAAACTTAATCTTTCTGTCATGATGATTTTCTACCACATTCTAAAACTGCTTAAACTTTTCAAAGGTTTCTGACTTATGCTTCATCAAGTAGATATAACCATACCTACTTAAATCGTCAGTAAAAGTCACGAAGTAGAAATATCCACCACACACTGAAGTGTTCATTGGATCACATACATCACTATGTATTATTTCCGATAATTCACCCGCTTGTTCAGGATGACCTGTGAATGGCGTCGTGGTCGTTTTCCCCACTAGACAAGCCTCACATGTGTCAAATGATTCAAAATCAAAAGATGGCAAAACTCCATCTTTATGAAGTCTTTGCATGTGTTTCTTTCTGATGTGGCCAAGATGGCAGTGCCACATGAAAGTGGTGGTGGTATCAGCCTTCTTAAGGCATTTAGCTTCTACATTAAATACTTCATTTTCACATTCAAGATTTAGAATGAATAGGCCCCCAACAATGGGTGCAAATCCATAAAACATATCCTGATAATAAAGTGAACAACCATTGTTCTCAGACTTGTAGGAATACCCATCGTGTATCAGACATGATCCAAAGATAATGTTCTTACACAATGCCAGAACAAAATAACAGTTACTTAGTTCTAAGATAAATCCTGAAGGGAGACGTAGAGGCATGATGCCGACAGCTTGAGCGTTAACTCCAGCACCGTTCCCGATGCGCATCACTACTTCATTCTTTTCTAGCTTGCGCATTCTCTGAATTCCCTGTATGGAGTTGCAAATGTGAGCAACTGATACAGTATCAAATACCCAAAACGTAGAATTTACGCTAGCAAGCAAAACGTCAATGACATTAACATGTATAACAGTTATACCTTTCCCGGTTTTTCAAGACTTCTTATCTGCCAGGTACTTCTTGTAGTTCCACTTCCAGTGTCCTGTGCCCTTGCAGTAGAAGCATTCAATTTCAGTCTTGGCTCTGCCCTTAGACTTGGTTTGGGAGCCAGTCATACTAGCACCCTTGCCTTTCTTGGACTTGCCCTTCTTTTTGAAACTGGCGGTCTTATTCACAAGCATCACATGCTTGTGATTTTTTCGCAGTCCTAATTTATTTGTTTTAGCATAGCGAGCAACTCGTTCATCCCATTCATGTGATAGTTCATGATAAACCCGCTGTAAGATAGGGGGAGTGAAGCAAACAACACGTCTGACGTGAGTTTTGGTCCAATTCCAATGCCTTAAGCCTTTCAACTTAGCCAATGATAGTGACTACGTGCTCGCCAACTAAACCTCCATTAGCCATCTTGCACTCAATCATTGCCTTTGTTATCTCATAACATTCAGACGTGGCACTGAGTTTGTAAAGAGCATCCATTGCCCGGATCATATCACGAGGGGATTTGAGTTCAAACTGTCTTTGAAGCTCAAAACTCATGCATGTTAGCATAAGGCACTACACCACACTGCAGTCATCACTCTTAGTGGCCCAAACATTTTTCTCATCTTTCAGGGCAGTAGCCACCGGTTCCTCTGGAAGAGGGGTGTCTAGCACATACTCTTTCTTAGCACTCCTGAGGACAAGCCTCAGATTATGGACCCAGTCCGCATAGTTCTGTCCAGTTGCAGCTAACTTCTATTTCTCTAACATCGGTGCTAAGGTGAACGGGGTGTTGCGAGCCATTTGATGTACAACGGCAAACACACGTTTCACTTAGACTTTGTTCATAATTAAATGCACTAGTGATTAAAGATTTTAATTCTAAAGTGTGCTCCCACTCAAAGAAATATCTCTCATAATTGATTGCGAGTGATACAAGACCCGTATATCAATTCAACGTCATGGAATCATGATCTCATGACAAGAATTTCAATCGGTAAGCCAACTTGCCGATCACATCTCTATGTGACTCTTGTTCATCTTTCGATGGGCGTGTTTCGAGCTCAGGACTATCCTATCTGAACGGCAAGACAACCAACTGATCTTGCTGTGAGGTCTGACCTCAACCGCCTTACACTTCTGTTATCATTCGTGCCCATGCAGCCATGTGGCACCCCGAAAAGATAGATGCTGTGATGGTGCTACACTTGGGAGAACACTAACTACTTGATATTTTTAAGTGAGAGATCACCGTAATAAAAGCGACTACCGTGCAATCAAAGGGGTGCATAAAAGGGGATAAACATCTCAGGCAATTCATAATTGTATGACATGGTATAGCCCTTTCTGACAGAGAAGTCTTTTATTTCTTCGCCTTCGGCTTGTGCGTCAGAGACCACCTTCACAGACTTGTCACGGCCTTGTGGATGCATCAAATAATATTCGTATCTATATAGCTGAAAAAATTAATGCATTACATCAAGGTTGACATGCAAGTCATTTAAAATGACAATCATATGGCTCCAGCCATCATGCCGAATCATGACATGCAGGTCATGTTAAATATTACATCATATGGTTATCTCATACATAATCAAAATATTATGATGAAGGCCATACCACATCACATGTCATCCTGCAAAACAAAGTTAGACGCCTCTAATCGGTGTATGCAACATTTTATATTACGTGGCTTTTAAGGTTTCGAATCGAACCGTTGCTACCAACGTTCATCATCAAGTATGATTATTCAAGTCGCTAGATTAACTTCACGGGGTGTATGAAACATGAGACTTAATGAAAAAGCTTGAGTCTCATACTAAACTTCATCATACGCATGACCCCCGTGCAGATCATATCTGCATTGCCCTTTAGTCTGCGAAACATTCATCTTTCTTAACTATGGTGGAACCCAAAGAGCTGAAGCTCTTCATTGATCTATCGACCAGCATACTCAGGAGCAGCATAGAAGGATCGTGGATTGCCAGAACTTTGTACAAGACTCGCCGTCAAGATCAGAACTACGCAAATTCAAGGGAAGCAACAAGAACATCGGGTAATAGATTTCATCTGCTACCCGCACAAATAATTTCAGCAATAGAACTCATCTACTATAAAATTATATTATGCAATACCCATACATCTCATGTATTCTAGATCGTAACTAGCATCTATGCATAGCATGGCTCATGATGCCACTGTAGGGGAGCGTAACAGAAAAAAAAATCAGTACTACGAGCACTCCCAGGATCACTATGAAGATGCACACAAGGTTTGCTCTGATAATTGCCAACTCGTAGCGCATCAGAAAGGAGAGTCAGTGAAGATTGGTGGTGTAGATCCCTACAGCTAGGATTTTACAACCTCCCAACTGCGAGGATGTTCTCCCTCGGATAGCCCCTCGGGCGGTCACTCGGATAGCCCTCCGGGAGGCTCTCGGACAAAAACTCGAATGATCACTCGGATAGACGGTCGGGAGGACTATCAAACAACCCCTCGTGCAAAGATCAAAACTATGACCTCTCTACTAAGTTGCACACATACGGTGTCAGCTATCCGGCAGGGCTTCGCCATCCAAAACTGCTCCCTACCGGAGACTAGACAGCCTTTTGGCTACGAAACTATTTTGTGTGAGGGACAGAAGAAAGCTAGATAATGCATGGCATGTGTTTAGAGAGAACTTGAGTGAGTTTGGAAAGTTCTCTCCACCTCTATTTATAGGGGAAGTCAAGGGTTAGAGGCCATGGGAAAATACCAAAAAACCCTAGGGATATTTTGACCATAAAGCCACAAAAGGTGGGCAAGTGGAGCTCCATGGTGGAGCTCCTCCTTGGCCGGCCACCGGGGGGCCCCACCACCCCATGACATCACCATTGACTTTGGCGAAAGCCCCAAAAGGTGGCTTTCGAAAAAGCCACCAAATAGTCTTTCCACTAGTCATCCACTATTCATGAAAACATTTTTCCGCTTCCATTTAATCCAAAAAAAAATCCCGATGGTCTATTACATTTCCGGCACCCCCTAAAATAATTCTGGATGCATTCCAAAACATTTCTGGTAAGATGATTTTTACCTCCGAAACATTTTCGGTAACTCCGAAACATTTCCGGTTTTCTCTCTGAAACTTTGTCGTCGTCTCCGAAACTTTTTTGATGACTTTCTCTCGGACTCCCTGTCTAGTACTTAGCATATAGATGACCCTTAAGTGTGTGACCCTGTAGGTTTGGTGAAGTATAGACATGAACAGAATACTTTCCGATCAATGATGAATAGCGGAACTGTGGACATCCATATTGACCCCTATACCCACACGAATAATTATTTGAGCGAACCTGCAGTTACCGAATGCTGTTCCTATTGCTTCACAATATGTTACAAATACCCAAGGTGAGACTTAATGGCATCCCCATGAATCAACACTTGTTCACTGTGCCAGTTACCTCATTACCGGTTTTTGTTCTCTCTTCTCGTTCCATGTCCCGGCATCCCTGTGACCAAATCACACTGTGTATATCCAGACGATGATGGATATCAGGGTCATGTTGCCTGGTGGGGAAAGGCTGGGGGTACAATCTCCTTTCTACTAAAAAATGTGGGGCGATGATGATGACTGTGGCTGAAATAAGCATGTCTAAAGCAATCAAGACAGCTGTGGACTGTGGGTACTAAATTAGAGCCCACCCTTACCTTCGTTGCAGCCTATTCAATTCATCGGTAATGTGGGGTGTTCTACACCTTGGACGGTCATTCTGATGAGTGATAACTAGGGTAGTTCTTTTACATTGCGATGAGTATGTTATGCAGCAAGAGATGCGAGTGTTGGGCTTGAAGATCAACGACAGAACTGAGCCCTCTTTTGCTACACTACAAATACACAAATTGTCCTTATCTACTATACAGTGTTGTTTTTTCTTTTCTACTCCTCTATTGTGTTGATGTGAGTGAAGATCCATCTGGACTTGGGATTCTTTTGGTGATGAACTCAACCACCCTAGCTTAGTTGGATTGATTTATAGTTGGGTTGTTTTTTCCTTTCTAGTTGTATATACTATATGTATTACACAATTGTCCTTGTTCTCCAATGCCTGTAGCTATTGGCAGTTTTATTCCTCTGGTTAACAAGATACCATTGTCGTATTTGTCTTGTTAGCATGTTAGCTTTTTGCCAGATGCATTCCCAGGATTTTGTGGGGTAAATCCGAGCCATTCATTCAAGTACTACTCCCCAAAAATTCCCAGGGTTTTGTGAACTATTCCTCATGTGTTATGTGTTTGTTATGGTTTTCACAACCAATTATCACTTTTTCTGATACATTAGCGAGGAATTGTCCCCTCGCAGGTTGTTTAAAATGAGAGTGTCCAGTCAACTACATTCGTTTGTTAAAAAAGGTTTTATATTTTGTCTAATCATGACTGAACATCGTTTTGGAGCTGTTGCTTGGGTCACTTGGGATTTTTATGTTGGCCATTGTCCCCCTTCTCTTATATATTTTTAAATATATTCAGTCTTGCTTTGGTTTTCTTCTCATTGTGCCAAGGACATGCAGTTGTTGGTGAACGCCCCGTGAGGATGCCCACCAAAGTGCTCAAACTCACCTCCAGGAAGTCTTTTATCATTTTTAAGTTCTCAGTTCTGCTATGTTGAGTAGTCATTGTTCAGTCATTTATTTAGTTTTGTCTCAGTGTGTAGTATATTTTTATTGTTCCTTTACTTAGTTATTGTGCTTGCATCATTTATCAGTCTTTTAGTCAATCATTATTCATCATTATATTGTTCAATGTTCATTGTTTCCTTTTCAGTGTTAGTATTCATTGTTTAGTAGAAGTGTTCAGTCAGTTATCAGATGTTCAGTTTTAAGCATGTGTCCATTGTTTAGTCGAAGTGTTCAGCCCTACAATGTTTAGCAAGTGCAAGTGTTTAGTTCAGTCTTTGCCATAGTCAGTCGTATTCAATTTTCATTTTTGAGTATTATTTCAGTTCATCATTTTTGTTCATCTTATTTCTTCATTGTATCATTCAGTCACCTTAGTTTATATCATCAGCCATTGTTTGGTAGGTTAGTTTGTAGGAAATATGCCCAAGAGGTAATTATAAATGTTATTATTTATATTGATGTTCGTAATTATGTTTATATTCCATACTATAACTGCTATGGTTCTCGAGTCTGCAATGACCACGAGACTCGGAGGAAGACTCATATGCATGTGTGGAATAATAAATGGATAAATATATATTCCTAGTCACGCCTCTAAGACTAGCTCAAGTATTGCATGATGGTTCTACTTTCCTGATCATGGCCATGACTATGCCGGCAACTTTGAGGACACAATGTTAGAAGAACACTTGTGTTGAATTGACCAAATTGATATTATGCTATGAGATACATTCGTCACCAATTAATGGATTATAATACAGAGAAAATTAAGCGTTTACATAATTCCTTATACCATGAGAGTGTCGAGTTCCTTCGTACTTGCTTCCTGAGCTTTGGGGTTTGTTAAACGTCGTCTGTAACAGGGAGGCTATTACGGCGGCTTGCGGGTTCACGAAAAGTATGACAAGGAACTAGGTAGCTCAAGATTGGGATTTGCTCCTCCGATGATGGAGATATATTCTTTGGGCCCTCTCGGTGTAATGGTATCGATCATTATCTGGCCAGAAACAGTGCGATTTGATCACAAGTACGCCGAAACACAGCAACGAGAAAAGAGAACAAAATTGGTAACGGGGTAACTGGCATAGTGAACAAGTTGTTGACTCACGAAGATGCCATTAAATCTCACCTCGGGTGTTTGTGACATATCGCGAAGCAACCGGAACATCATTCGGTAACTAAAGGTTCACTCGAATATTTATTAGTGTGGGTATAGGGGTCAATATGGATGTCCAAGGTTCCGCTATTAATCATTGATCGAAAAGAGTTCCAGTCATATTTGTACTTCACCGAACCTATAGGGTCACACACTTAAGGGTCCTCTATCTGTTGAAATACCAGGTTAGGAGTCAGAGAGAAAGTCACCGAAAAATTTTCGGAGACACTGGAATAGTTCCAGGGAGAAAGTCACCAGAAAAGTTTCGGAGACACTGGAATAGTTCCAGAGAGAAAATCACCGGAAAGTTTCGGAGACGATGAGAAAGTTTCAGAGAGATAACCGCAAATGTTTTGGAGAAAAAAACATCCTATCAGAAATGTTTTGGAACACGTCCAGAATTATTTTAGGGGGTGCCAAAAATGTTCTGGACCTTGAGGATTTTTTTTTGGATTAAACGGTCGTGGGATATTATCTCATGAATAGTGGAAACACTATTAGGAGAAAATATCTCATGAATAGTGGAACCACTATTAAGGGAAAACTCATGAATAGTGGAAACACTATTATGAATACTGTGAAAATATTTTAGGGCAATTTTGTATTTTCACCATAGCCTCTCACCCTATAAACTGAGGTGGAGGGTGCTCTCCATTTTGATCCAAGTTCTGACTCGAGTTCTCAAACACCGACATGCAACGATCTGCCCTTCACTCTCCCCCTCCATGAAATAGTTTCATAGAGTCAAAAGGCTGCCTGGTTTTCGGCAGCGCCTAGTCCTGGACGGCGAAGCCTTGTCGGATAGCTCACACCGTACGTGTACAACCCGGTAGAGAGGTCGTAGTTTTGATCTTAGTTCGAGAGTGCCTCCCGAAGGGCTGTCTGAGTGACTGTCCGAGTTTCTGTCTGAGTGCCTCCTGGAGGGCCGTCCAAGTGATCGCCCGAGTTTCTGTCTGAGAGCCTCCCGGAGGGCTGGCCAACTGACCGCCCGAGTTTCTGTCCGAGGGAGAACATCCTCATGGTTGGGAGGTTGTAAAATCCTAGCTGTGCGGATCTGCACCGCCGATCTTCACCGACTCTACTTCCGCTTTGCTACGAGTTGGTAATGATCAGATCAAACCTTGTATGCATCTTCATAGTGATCCTGGGCGTGTTCATAGTGAGGAATTTTTTTGTTTTCAACTGCGTTCCCCTACAGTCGCATCATGAGCCGTGCTATGCGTAGATGCAGGTAACGATCTGGAATACATGAGATGTATGGGTATTGCACAATATAATTTTGTAGTAGATGAGTTCTATTGCTGAAAATTATTTGTGCGAGTAGTAGATGAAATCTATTACCCGATGTTCTTGTTGCTTCACATGAATTTGCATAGTTCTGATCTTAATGGCATGGTGGAAACTTGTACAAAGTTCTGGCAATCCGTGATCCTTCCATGCTGCTCCTGAATATGCTGGTTGATAGATCAACGAAATGCTTCAGTTCTTTGGATTCCGCCATAGTTGAGAAAGATGAATGTTTCGCAGACTAAAGGGCAATGCAGATATGATCTGCATGGTGGTCATGCGTATGATGAAGTTTAGTATAGGGCTAAAGATTTTTTATTAAGTCTCATGTTTCATACACCCCACAAAGTTAATCTAGCAACTTGAATAATCATACTTGATGATGAACGTTGGTAGCTACGGTTTGCTTTGAAATCTTTGAAGCCACGCTAAATAAAATTTTGCGTAAACCAATTAGAGGCGTCTAACTTGGTTTTGCAGGATGCATGTGCATGAATTGTGGTATAGTCTATGTTATATTTAATTTGATCATGTATAAGATGACTATATGATGTAATATTAAATTAACTTGACATGCGTGTCATGATTCAGCATGATGGCTGGAGCCATATGAATGTCACTTTAAATGACTTGCATGTCAACCTTGATGTAATGCATTTAATTTATTAGCTATAGAGATAGCAATATTATTTGATGCATCCATAAGGCGGTGACAAGTTTGCGAAGGTGAACACCGACGCACCAGCCAAAGATGAAGAAATTAAAGACTTCTCCATCACAAAGTGCTATACCATATCATGCTTTTATGAATTGCTTGGGATGTTTATCCCTTTTTGTTGCACCATTTTGATTGCGCTGTAGTCGCTTTTATTAGGGTGATCTCTCAGTTAAAAGATCAAGTAGTTAGTGTTCTCACAAGTGTAGCACTATCACAGCACGTATCTTTTTGGGGTACCACATAATAGCATGAAACTGCTGCAATGGTAACATTTTTTTATTTTCGCGAAGACGATGAATCCTTCTCCGAAAGAAGGGGCTATACCATATCATGCTATTTTGAATTACCTAAGATGTTTATCCCTTTTATTGCACCCTTTTGATTGTGTGGTAGTCTCTTTTCTTAGGGTGATCTCTCACTTAAAAATATCAAGTAGTTAGTGTTCTCCCAAGTGTAGCACCATCACAGCACGTATCTTTTCGGTGTGTCACATGGTTGCATGGGCACGAACGATTAGGAAAGTGTAAGACGGGTGAGTTGAGACCACGCAGCGAGATCACTTGGTTGTCTTGATGTTCTGGAGGATCGTCCCGAGCTCGGAACACGCCCATCGAAAGATGGACAAGAGTCCCATAGAGATGTGATCGACAAGTTGGCCTACCGATTGAAGTTCGTGCCATCAGTGTTCATCTCGTTCAATGGCGTTGAATTGAAATACGGGTCTTCAATCACCCACAATCAATTATGAGAGATGTTGATTTGAGTGGGAGCGCACTTTAGAATTAAATTGTTTAATTCTCAGTGAAATTAATTATGAACATTGTCTATGTGAAATTTGGAAAATAGTTATATAATATTGCTTCGCGTTTCCACCTTCCCTATTAAAATTGAATAGCTGTTATTTATATGGTTAAAACTTTATGATTGGTAACATAACGTGAGGATTGTCCTCAAGAGTGCCCAGAAGGACTTTGTCCTATCACATGCTTTCGGTATTCTCCCGCTAATGCTATGGATGATGTGACTCTCATCCTTCGATCCAAAAGCTAGAATTCCTTTATGGTCAAGTGCAATATGTTTGCTTCCATGAGACCCGAACTTCAAAAGTTTGCGATAGTTATATGATATTCATGGAACTAAAAATTTGTTTCAGATACAAACAAAGGCTAAAAGATATGAGATATCCAAAGTAATGTTTGTTTGCAAGTATTAGTGAAGTGTTTACTATGCATTCGACTGATAAGATGGGATCCAGAAGAACGCCTGTCATGTGATGATGGTGAATAAAACAACAACTTAAAGAGAAAGTAAAAGTCTGAAGGGTGTAAGTGCAACTTACACGCCTAGGAAGTCCGGGGCTGATGCCACTCTTAAAGTTGGGTGCTTCTTTTGAGAGTAGGAGAAATATTGAAAGTAAAACTATTAGAAGAATAAAGGCAAAAAGAAAGAAGACTGGAATGTTCAGCTCATGTATGAATGTCATACGAGTTATAGATGTATTGAAAGCTGGTTAAAAATATAATTCTTGGGAATTGTGATTAAAACTGTTAGTCACTGATTCTTGGGTATTGTGATTAAAAGTGGATCACAGGGACACCTGTTCGATTGCATGTTGTTGCAACTCGATGCAAGAACTACTATGGCCTAAAGGACTAGCTAGAAATGAGATTGAGATACGCACTGGGAACATAGTAAAAGTTACTACACCTTCCATCAGCGTATTACCTCTGCATTTATTTTCATTTATTCATTTTTGAGTTTTATACACTCTAACCCACTGCATAATAGTTGGTTGCAAGAAGGTTGTTCATAAGAGAACAATTGTTGTTCGGTGTTATGAATAACATAAGGGCCATACTTCCGTAATTATGGGCTGCATGTTATGAATATTGATGATAATATAATACATCCATAACACTAACGCTAAATGTCGTGAGACTAAGAGAACACCACATATGTGTGGCACTGCATTTGGTCATAGTGGAGAAACCCGCATGGAGAAATTCCATAATGATGGATTTTGAAGTCATTTGATTGTGAATCATCTGACACTTACAACTTTCATCCGAAATGTTGAAATGACTAAAATACTGTACACAGCCCATAAGGAGCGAGCAACAAACTTATTGGTAATCATGCATGTTGATGTGTGTTGTCCAATAAATGTTGTTGCTAGCAGTGGATTTGTCTATAGTAATGACTCAAGTAGATATGTGAATATTTGCTTAATGAGACATAAGTCTGGATCCTTTGAAATAGTTCAAAAGGTTTTCAAAATGAAGTAAAAATTATTGTGACAAGAAAATTATGTTTCTGCAATTAGATTGCGGAAAGGAATATTTGAGTTACAAGTTTAGCGAATGTCTGATGAGTTGTGAAAAGAGTTTCATAACTTACACCTCCCGGAACACCACTGTGGATGGAATGTCTGAGAAGATGTAATCAAACCATATATGACATGGTAAGATCAAAGATAATGTAAATCAATTTGCCATTATTACTTTTAAAGTAATGCTTTAGAGACTGCAGCTTTTACACTAAAAAGAGCGCCATCAGATCTGTTGAAATGATGCCATGGTATGGTACACCCAACCATGTTATGTCTTTTCTGAACATTTGGAATATGGGGCTTGTGTAAAGTGTTTACAAACCTATTCCAAATCAGACAAGAACTACTTTGTAGGTTATGCCAGAGTGTTGGGAATTCCTCCATCACTATGCCGAGGCAAAAAGTTTGCCACATAGAGTGGCATGATTTTGAAGAAAATGTTTCTTGCAAAAGAGTGATTGGGAGGACAGTGCAACTCGACAAGATAATAGTATCTTCATCATCAGGTCAAGGGAAAGAAACCTTGGAAGTAATTCCAGAGTTTACTACTATAACTGATACGGAAGCATCCACATGAGATGTACGGACTTCGGTCGAACTTGCAGCTGAACCATGTAGGCAAAACTCGCGCAAACCTCTCAGGTGTGCAAATGAGATATTGTTGTTAGACGATAGTATATTGTTGTTATATCAAGGAAGGGATGATGGGCCCTAACTCCGGAATTGGCTAAATGCCAAAATAATCCGAGATAGTATCCATAAAAATGATTCAAGATTAGATCTTGATAAACCCTCCAGAAGACTTAGAGTCTATCTAATATTAATGGAACTATAAATTGATGCGGATACAATTGTTTTATCCATAAAGCTTGACTTGTTGCAATAAAAAATTCAAGGAGTTGGCTACCGTGAGATTGTCTCGCCGTAGCAATGCTTAAACTCGGCTCGGGTTATACTAGCAATTAATACATATTTCAATCATGAGATATGATAAATGGACGCCAAAAGGATTTCCATGAGATTAAAATGCAACCTAGGACATGTATATGATACAGTCCAAAGTGTTTTGTTGATCCAGAGGATGCTAGTGGGTGTGCAAACTTCAGAGTTCCAACAATGGACAGAAGAGAGCATAATGCAGTTGGAATCTTTGTTTTGATGAAATAGTAAAAGAGTTTGATTTCATCAAAGATAGCAAAGATGCTTGTGTTTACAAGAAAGTAAGTGGGAGCATAATAATATTTCATCAAAGATAGCAAAGTCACATGTAAGTTGTCTTAGCAAGACTCGGTGTCCTAAAAACACTGATGAGCAAAGTACATGATGAAGATTCCACACACTTTTGTGTTTGTATTAATCATGTATTCCATGGTATGTAAAACAACCAGATATGTCCAGCACTCCAAATTAGTTGCTAGTAAAATACCAAAGTGATCAAATTGTTGATCATAGGACAGCACTGAAAAATATCGTTGAGTATTAAAGTAGCACAAATAACATGTTTTCTCGCAAGAAGAAATTATGAAATGCTCGTTGTAAAGAGTTACATCGATACAGTCTTCACCAATGCTCCGAGCGATTTTTGATTTAAATTAACGGTTTTGTGTAATACATGATATGGTGGCACAGTAAGTTGGAATTGTTCAAAATAGGTTACTGTGGCAAATTCGATAACGGAGGCTAAGTATGTTTCTGCTTTGGAAGCAACAAAGAATATGTTGAATCTTATAGTTCATTAATGAACTTAGTATGGTTCCAAGATGGCTTTGGTCAATGGAACACTATTGTAGATAGTTGCTCCATAGCTCCGTCTGAGGAATCAAGGTTCGACCAGTGATTCACATATATACAAAGCCAAGTCCGCACAAAATATGAATTTTGTTAAAGCATGAAAACGCAAGGATATGCAAAGATAAACACGTACCAGAAGTTGTCAGATCCATTGGACAAAGACTATACCACAAGAGAAGCATTTTTTACACCGGTATGCCATAGGTGTAAAGTGCATTAGCATGGACTAGATTATTGACTCTAGTGCAAGTGGGCGTCTGTAGGAGATATGCCCTAGAGGCAATAATAAATGTTATTATTTATCTCCATGTTCATAATTATGTTTATATTCCATGCTATAACTGCTATGATTCTCGAGTCTGCAATAACCATGAGGCTCGGAGGAAGACTCATATGCACATGTGGAATAATAAATGGATAAATATATATTCCTAGTCACACCTCTAAGACTAGCTCAAGTGTTGAATGATGTTTTTTTTCCTGGTCATGGGCATGACTATGCCGGCAACTTTGAGGACACAATGTTAGAAGAACACTTGTGTTGAATTGACCAAATTGATGTTATGCTATGAGATACATTCGTCACCAGTTAATGGATTATAACATAGAGAAAGTTAAGCGTTCGCATATTTCCTTAGACCATGAGAGTGTTGAGTTCCTTTGTACTTGCTTCGTGAACTTTGGGGTTTGTTAAACTTCATCAGTAATAGGTTGGCTATTACGGAGGCTTGCGGGTTCAAGAAAAAGTATGACAAGGAACTAGGTTGCTCAAGATTGGGATTTGCTCCTCTGACGATGGAGAAATATTCTTTGGGCCCTCTCAATGTAATGGTATTCATCATTGTCTGGCCAGACACAGTGTGATTTCATCACAAGGATGTCAGAACACGGGAACAAGAAAAGAGAACAAAACTGGCCATTAACTCTCACCTCGGGTGTTTGTAACATATCGCGAAGCAATAGGAACAACATTCTATAACTAAAGGTTCGATCGAATATTTATTCGTGTGTGTATAGGGGTCAATATGGATGTCCACGGTTTCGCTATTGATCATTGAGCGAAAAGAGTTCCGGTCATATCTATACTTCACCGAACCTACAGGATCACACACTTAAGGGTCATCTATCTGTTGAAATACCAGGTTAGGAGTTAGAGAAAGTCACCAAAAAAGTTTTGTAGACACTGGAATAGTTCCAGAGCGAAAGTCTCCGAAAAAGTTTTGGAGACACTGGAATAGTTCCAGAGAGAAAGTCACCGGAAAAGTTTCGGAGACGGCGAAAAAGTTTCAGAGAGATAACCAGAAATGTTTTGGAGGAAATACATCCTACCGGAAATGTTTCAGAACGCATCCAGAATTATTTTAGGGGGTGCCAGAAATGTTCTGGACCTTCGGCAATTTTTTCGGATTAAACGGTCAAGGGAAATTGTCTCATGAATAGTGGAAACACTATTAGGAGAAAATATCTCATGAATAGTGGAAACACTTTTAAGGGAAAATATCTCATGAATAGTGGAAACACTATGCTGAATAGAGTGAAAATATCTGAGGGCATTTTGGTATTTTCACCATGTGACACCCCGCCTCGACCGTGCACTAATCATACATGCAAATGTGCATGATCAAGATCAGAGACTCGTGGGAAGATGTCACAACACAACTCTAGACACAAATTTAAACAAAAAGCTTTATAATAAAGCCAGGGGTCACGAGGACCCGAATACAAAGTCATCATCAACAATAGTCTGGGTACAGACGTAGTTAGACAAGTTTGCCTTAAGAAAGTTAGCAAGACAACGACATCTAGATCAAAAAGACACAGGCCTCCTGCCTGGGGCCTCCGAGCTACTCCTGGTTGGTGGTCTCCACGTGGTAGTAGGCTCCGTCGGGGCAGTAGTAGTCACCGGCGGGATCCGCTGGCTCCAGGGCTCCGTCATCTGATCGCAGCAACTTGGCAGAAGGGAAAAAGAGGTAGCAAAGCAACCATGAGTACTCATCCAAAGTACTTGCAAGACTTACATCAGATCTATACTAAGTATGCATCGGCATCAAAGGAATGAGGCTATATCTGTGGACTATACTGCAGAATGCAAGAATGGAGGAAGAAAGGCCTAGCCTATCGAAGACTGGCGTCTTGCAGCATCAGAAGAGATCAGTGTTTCATAGTAACAGTATCAAGTATAAAGTGTCAATGCCCATTGGATCCTTCCTCAACTCCCTGCAAGAAAGTGATCCTGGAGCCATCACAGGTTATCATTATCACAGTATCCGGTTCAAGTTGTAGTAGATTGGGATACAACTTCAAGCATCCTGTTACCATGGACACGGCTATTCGAATAGATTACTTCCCTGCAGGGGTGCACCAACTTAACCAACACGCTCGATTAACTCTGGCCGGACACACTTTACTGGGTAATGCCCGGCCTCGGGTGATCGACACGCCATAGTCCTACCTAGGCTCAGCAGAGAGGTCAACACGCCGGTCTAAATCCTAAGTGCTCAGGGGTCTTGGGCCCATCGCCCTTTGCACTCTTGCGCATTGCGAGGATGGCCGGGACCAAGCCTAACCCCTGTATACACAAGCAGGCATAACCAGCTCACCCGGGCACGTGCGGCTCAACTGTGACGTCTTAAGAGCTTTCGGGAGAATGTACGATGTTGAGTGCCCATAACTTATCCCACGTGGTGGTTAGTGCGAAAGGGTTAATGACCCACTCAAATCGAATATCCAAACCCGTTAGTGCATTATTATCTCATGGAGGTGAACAGTGCTCCTGTCGCTTCGTCTCGCGGTTTGACAAGGGATCAGGCCCATCTCTCTCCTGGATGGTCTCTGCCTGCCCGGTCGGTCCGCCACAATATCTCTCGCGGGTACCCTTGGGGCTGACCCGACTTTATCAAAGGACTGTAGTAACATTTAAAGTAGTAGCGGGTCCATACCATCAAGGGGAATCTGAGGATTCACCCTCGACAGATTCACTCTTGCGGTATACCATCAAGGTGAACTCAGAGGAATCACCCTCGATATGTTCACACTCGAGGTTCTGCATGACAGAGTCATCATCGGGAGTGGTGAACGAGGAATCACCCTCGGTAAACCACAGTCGATGTGCTACACTACACAGATATCATAGAAAGTGGGATACGAGGCATCACCCTCGGCACTTGATACTAGCTCTGCAGAATCGTACAACTAAAGGGGGTACTGTTGGTTTGTGCGGTCTCTGTACAATGATCACCATGATCGAAACACCCGGTAGTAAAGCATGGCAACATGGACAAGGGTGTAGGGCCACTGATGTAACACAATCCAACCTATACTAAGCATATAGGATAAAAGGTAAAGTATCAACAACAGGTTACAAAAATAGGCTATGCATCAGACTAGGAGCTATCGAATAACAGTAGAAAAAACAAATGCAAGCTTGAGTGAGAAAGAATGGGCGATATAGGAATGTTCAAGGGGGGGTTTGCTTGCCTGAAAGCTCTATTGCAAGGGGTTGGATGTTGTCGACGTAGTCGTACTCAGCTGTGTCGGCGGCAGTCTCGGGGTCTACCGGAGAGGAAGAGGGGGAAGAAACTGTAAATATAAAGGACACAAATGTAGCACAGATGCATGACATGCCGGTAAGCTATGCTGGGGGTAACCTAAAGCGGTTCTAAGTATTTTAGACGGAGCGGAAAAATATCCAGGAATATTTTACCAGCTCTGGGCAATTATCGGTCAGATGATCCGGAGGGGAAGGTTCCATGTTTGCATTGTTGGAGGAAGGTGGCAGGTATGTGAATAGCATATTCAGGTTTGTATTTTTTTTCTGATCATTTTTCATATATAAATTATTTTCATCTGAGCTACTGTTGAATTTATATGAATTTTTTAAATTTAAAACATTTTCTGGAATTTCTGGTTTAATTTTAATTAAAAAATTATTAAATTGAATTTGCTATGGGTACACAGAACTGTACCCAAAGGTGTGCAGCTGTGGCTGACAGGTGGGGCTAGCCAACTGAGTCAGCAGGTCAACTGTTGACCAGTTGACTGGTCAACTGGGTCAACTGGTCAACAGGACCCACCTGTCAGTGACAGGGGCAAGCCCAGTCAGCAGTTGACTGGACAAAGGGCCCACATGTTATACTATGTTAGCTTAACAGTCTTTAAACTAATCTAATTTAGTTAATTAGGATTGTAGGCCCAGGATGTCAGTGACACAGTTTACTAGTATGTTTATTTTAATTACTCTAATTAGTTACAGTGGAGGGTCCACATGTCAGTGAGACATTAGGGCCAGTTTAGGTGCTAATCACCCTGGGAGGTGGGCCCGGGCGGAGTTCTCGTGGTGGCGCATCGGCGGCGATGGTCCGGCGACCAAAAACATGGCGGAGGGCCTCGGGACCCCATCGGGTTTCGCCCACAGGGCTCCATTTTGGGCGCGGTCAGTCACGTTTGAATGAGTGAACGACGCTGCATCGAATGGTGGCGGTGGCACGGCCGGAGGTGGCCCGTAGCTACGGCGGCGAGCATCACTGGCAGCGGCCGGAGTCGGGCGGGCGGAGTCGGGCATGCATCACTGGCTAGGAAGCACTGTGAAGAGCGTGCGTGGGCATGTTAAACTCCTGGGAGCTCCAGGAGCTCGGTGAGGTGCTCAAACGTGACCTACGAGGACGCTAGCAACGGCAGCGACATGGCCGGCGGCGATGAGCTATTGCAACAATGACGGGGCGAGCTACGGTGGCAGATCCGAATCTCAAGAAGAGGGGAAAGAAGGAGAAGCTCACAGCTGTCCTGCTGGTGAGCAAAGCGAGCTCGGGGTAGGCTTGAAATGGCCGGAATCGTCAACGAACGGCAGCGGCGATCCGTGGAAGAAGACGGCGCTGTCGTCAGTGATGGTGCTCCTCAGCTCCAACGGCTTGGCGTAGTCGATGCAGTAGATGACGGCGAAGCTGGTGGAGAGCGAGGGGAGGCGCGGGGAGGTCAGTGGATGCTGCTACGGCGAGCCATGGCGATGGTGGTGTTCTCGATCGATGGAGAGAGGGTGAGCGAGGCGATGCAGAGAGGGGGAAGTGGCTAGGGTTCGTCAGCGCGGCCGAGGGGCTTAGTCTTATCCCCTCGCGGCGCCTGTAGCGTCGCCGTGTGGCTCACTCACCGGTGAGCGCGCACGCAACCACGGGCGTGCTGACAGTGCGACGAGGTGGATGATGACGCTGTGGTGGAACAGGCTGGGCCAGTTACTGTGCACTGAGGCCCAGTGCACAGTGGCCTTTCTTTTATTTCTTTTTCTGTTTTCCTTTTCAGTTTCGGTTTTGCCTTTTCTTTTTGCACGAAATGACTTCTGTAAAATGTAGCACTTGGCCACATAGTTACATTGCAATATTTGGCACTGGCACAAAAAGTTTGGGTAATATTTGAACCCATTTGAATTTTTCATAAATGGAAAAGGGTTTAAATAGGCTGATTTGGTACTGTTTCGGTTGCAAGATTCAAATTTAGCAAACAAATTATGTTGTTTTCCTTAACAAATAATTGTTATGGAATATTTGCTAAATGATGAACTATTTTGCAGCCATGTTTGTGAAACTTTAAATTTCACTTGCAATTTGAATTTGATTTCAGTGATGGAATTTGAAATGAGATATGATTCCATTGTGATCAAGCATTGCAAAACAAAATGACTTGGCATTAAAATGTGAGATCACTACAGCATATTACATGGGGTGTTACCAATTCTCCTCCTCTAAAAGAAATTCTTGTCCCGAGAATTCAGGAAGTAGAAGGAAAGAGGTTGGGGTACCACCAGAATGTCTTGCTTCATATTAGACCACCAGAATCTCTGACGAATGTCTTGGCACATCTTGGTACTACCCGGATGAATAGACAGTGGTGTGCCATGAGCTTCTTTCTTAACTTTCTCTGTCATCTCCTCGAACTTGGGTACTACAAGGCGATCTTTGAAGAACTGCCTTATCAAGCGAAAAATCTGAGGACTTACCAGATCCAAGATCACGCTTAATCTTGTCAACTTCGGTGTCTTTCTTCTATGTAGACTTGATGGATTGCTCGAGAGTTGGTTCCACGACAAGGGTATTAAGAGAACCCTGTGGAACTACATGGAGGTTCACCTTACGGAATTCTTCACAAAGAATGGGTTGAGCTTGCTGAATCATGAGTTTCTTACAATAGGATTTGCGACTCAAAGCATCGGCCATTACATTAGCCTTACCAGGGGTATATGAAATATCCATATTGTAGTCGGTTATTGTCTCTAACCAACTCTGCTGATAGAGATTCAAATCCGGCTGAGTAAACAGGTACTTCAGATTTTGATGATTCGTGTATATCTCACAATGATTACCAAGAAGGTAATGTCACCATAACTTCAAAGCATAGATCACCGCTGCAAGTTCAAGATCATGCGTTGGATAATTCTCTTCATGAGGACGCAACTGTCGAGAGTCATAAGCAATCACTTTACGCTCTTGCATTAGGACACAGCCTAATCCTTGACGGGATGCATCGCAGTAAATCACGAAGTCCTTGCGAGAATCTAGGGGAGCAAATACTGGGGCAGAAGTCAACTTGTCCTTGAGTGTCTGAAAACTTTCCTGGCACTTTTCTGTCCACTCAAACTTAATGCCCTTGTGAAGCAAATCAATCAAAGGCTTGGCAATCTTGGAGAAGTTCTCGACAAAATGGCGGCAATAGCTGGCAAGTCTGAGAAAACTCTTGACTTGCTTAACATTCTTCGGAGGAGTCCAGTCAAGAATAGTCAGAACTCATTTGGGTTAACGGCAATACCATCCTTGGAAATCACATAACCAAGATAGGTCACCTCGGATAACCAGAATTCACAATTGGAATATTTGGCATATAGCTGATGTTCTCGAAGCTTCCCCAGTACAAGATGAAGATGTTCGGCATACTCTTCTTTATTCTTGGAATATACAAGGATATCATCCAGGTAAACCACGACGAACTTGTCGAGGTATTCCATGAAGATATAATTCATTAGCCGGGAGAATGTTGCTAGAGCATTGGTTAAACCAAAAGATATGACGGTGTATTCGTATGAACCATAGCGGGTAACGAAAGCGGTCTTCGGAATATCCTCTTCACGGATTTGGATCTGGTGGTAACCGAACCTTAAGTCGAATTTAGAGAATACAGAGGATCCAGCAAGTTGATCTTATAGATCATTGATCCGGGGAAGTGGATACTTGTTCTGAATTGTTGCCTGGTTAATCGATCAGTAATCTTGGACCAAACGATTCGTCCCATCCTTCTTCTTAACAAAGAGAGAAGGTGCTCCCCAAGTAGAGGAACTTGGGCGAATAAAACCCTTGTGAAGTGATTTGTCAATTTCATCCTTAAGCTCAAGGAGTTCATGCGGCAGCATCTTGTAAGGACGCTTAGCAATAGGAGTAGTGCCTGGTTTCAAGTTGATGACAAACTCGACAGCTCTAACAGGGGGTACTCCTAGAAGTTCTTCTTGAAAGACATCTTGAAAGTCACAAACGACTGGAAGGTTCTCGATTCCCTCAAGAGGTGAAGCATTCAAAGCATTCAGAACATATATATGGGCTTCAGCATTTTGAACAACTCGAGTGGAGTAGTTCACTATCTGGTCGGAAGGGTGCAGGAGCTGGACGGTTTTAGTGGCGCAATCGATTGAAGCGGTATGAGCTTTCAACCAATCCATCCCCAGAATGAAGTCTATGGTGGAAGACTTCAGGACAATGGGGGAGGCAAGGAATTCGAACCCTTCAATTTCAATGGTGACATCCGGTGCCATCATATTGGCACGACATTGGCCCGCGGGGGTGTTTACCACTAGTGAAAGGTCCATCTTCCCATATTTTATGCCATGCGTGAATGCAAAAGATTTCGACATGAATGAATGCGATGCTCCCAAATCAAATAAAACAGAATCAGGTACTGAATTAACGAAGAGAGTACCCATCACAGTAGCTGGTTGATCCTGAGCTTCTTTCAGATCAACATGGTTGGCTTGACGACGATCATAAGAACGTCTGGCATTATAGTTGCGAGGCTGGTTTTATCCTCGTCCGTTGCCACGGCCGGAAGCAGGAAGTGCTATCTGGCTCTGGTTCTAGTGGCAATCTCTGGCACGGTGGCCTGGGTGGCCACACTTGAAGCAACCATCATTGGGCTGGGGAGCTGGAGCAGTGGGTGGTGCAGCTTGAAGCCTCGGCTGTCTCGGTGGTGGAGGCAGATGAGGTGCAACATATGAAGGCCTGGGTGCAGGGGCAGCTTGACGAAATACGTTGCGTGGGATCCACACTCGTCGCTTCTATCCTGACGAGCTCGAAGATGAGCCAATGTCGCGGTTGTGCTTGAGCGTCTCCTTATGTTCCTTTAGACTTGTGTTTAAATGGATAGCTTTGTTCACCAGGGTGGCGAAGTCGTTGAAGTCTTGAGCAAGGAGTGCAAGCTTGATATCTGGGTGCAGTCCTTCACGAAACTTTTCCTATCTACAAGCATCAGTAGCAATATCTTCTTCTGCATATCGGGACAACTCGAGGAACTCCCGCTGATAAACATCCACATCCTTGTTGCCCTGGTTAAGGTTGCGGTCTTGTCCATGATTCCCTGAGAAATATAACGGGCACGGAAGGCAGCTTGGAATTCTACCAAAGTGACGACTATTCCATCAGGCAGTGAATGCCTCTAGCTATCCCACCATTGAGCAGCAGGACCTTTCAGGAAGTAGGATGCAAATGTGACAAAGTTGGTTGGGGGAACATCAGCAGACTCCATCTCATAGGTGATGTCGTGAAGCCAATCATCGGCATCAAGCAGCTAAATTGCATTGCAGAATATAGCAGGGCTGAGGCGCACAAAATTTGCAGGGTTATTGGTGATGGCTACCGATTAGCATTTGGTTGCGGGAAGTGTGCCATAATCCCAGTAATAAACTGGTGGTTCAGTTCAAACTGTTGCATCATACCGGCCATATAGTCTGGCGGTGGTGGATGTTTGGCACCACGGCCACGACCATGACCACGGCCACCTGGTCTAACCATCCTGCTTAAAACATAACAGGGGTAGTTCAATAAGCAATTGCAGAGGTATGGAATCATTCATGATATAACATGCACATTAAACAACAGGTACATGAGATACATAATGGTAGTCATTCATGACATACAGATCCATACATAGATTCAATTACATCTGACGGCATAAGTTCAGAAAGAGAAAGGTACACATACTAGGCATCACGCAGGCACGCGGTGGAGAGATACAGCAATGGATATAGCAAAGGCTACATCAACGTCGGGGAAAACCACTGACTCCTGGCATCTGCAGGTAACGACGGCGGGCACCCTCGATATAAGGATCCTGTGCTCCATGAACACTCTGGTGCAGAACCTGGTCCCTGACTAGGAGAAGAGGTCCACACACGGGGGTGTGACCTCCAACAGCAGGCCAATCGATGGCTGGTGGTAGCTCTGTCCTGCGTGGGTAAAGAATGTACTGAGGAAGTATCCCTGCGCTGACAGCTGGCACCAACTGTGTCAGAGCGTTGTACAGATGTGTACGAGTGGCAATCAACTTGATGCAAAGAGCTTGGGTAGTGCGATGCAGACCCTTAGTGTACTGGATCAAGACATGCGGGTTATTTCGATGTCGCACATAAGGAGTATAGACAGTAGTGTGGTAACCACCCTCTTCTTCACCAGAGGTATATGGGATGTATCAAAACTCAGATTCATCCAAGTGAAGATGCGCTCCACGAAGATGTGAGATAGCAACAAAGGCAGCATCATGGATTGCCCAGTCAACAGTCACGCCAACACCATGGAAGGTGTGCAGCTCAGTGATGGAGTTGTCCTGCCGATCGAAGATACGAACAATGGCATGATACTGCTCCTGGTTGAACTCATGATAGTCCTCGCAGACGGTGTACTCGGGGTACCAATGGGACAGTGTCCTGGATTAGGGAGTGCTAACCTAGCTAGGCCGTCTCCTCGGGTGGGCCGATATGCCCCCGTACGTAAGCAAGATGGACTCCGGAAGCCGCAGATGGGAGACGTGATCAAGGCTGTCTCTACCGAAGAATTGCAGTACACTTCAAGATTTCTCCAGCCGCCTTACTCTAAGATACCGACCTTGTAACCCTAGATACCCTCCCTGGCGTGTATATAAGCCATAGGGTTTAGCCCGTAGGGGGGACATCAATGCAATATCAACACCTAGCCTTAGAAGTTAGACACATATTACGATCTCGAGGTAGATCAACTCTGTACTCGATACATCTCCATTAATATAAACAAGAGCAGGACGTAGGGTTTTACCTCCATCAAGAGGGCCTGAACCTGGGTAAACATCGCCTCCTTTGTCTCTGTTACCATTGATCCGAGATGCGTAGTTCGGGACCCCCTACCACGAGGTCTCCTGGTTTTTACACCGACACTGGTGCTTTCATTGAGAGTTCCGCTGTGTGATTGCCAGAAGGATCGATGGGATCGCCGATTAACGGCCTTAAGCTCATAGAGCACACCGCTATAGTCAAAACCTCGGTCACGACGATGCCCCCACATAAGGTGGAAACAAGCTCTGACCCCCCTCTGGCTCAACCATAGAACTCCCTCGCGGACAAGGGGCTACTTCCGGGAAAGCGAATCGGACAGCGATCTACCGGCGACCAACTCCCAGATGAAATCGGTTAAGCCGATGACCGTGGACCCAGCGTCAGGAGAGGGCGATGGGGTCCTCGGCCAGCCATCTATACAGATCGGTTCTGGCATACTCGCCACCTGCGCGGAATATCGCCCCGACGAGTCCGGACCATCAGACATCTGGGACTTAGCCTATGTACAGCGGACCCCCGGTGAGCCGATCCGACAATACTAGACCAGATTCTTGTCCGTGAAGAGCAAGATACTGGATTACCAAGACTCTGATATAATCGCCGCCTTCGAGCGTGGATGCAAGGATGAAGGCGTCTCAAACGCCCTTGCTCGTCGTTGCGTCCAAACACTTCCTGAACTAGCCAACCTGGTAACTTGATTCTGTGCCATCGAAGGCGCCTGGAGGACCGAGGAGAATACAGACTCGATCTGTGACCACCACCCGGGACGCAACCGGTCAGTGCTTCGGCACGAAGATCACAAATGGAACATCCCGGACGATCGACCTCGAAAGAAGAGGAAAAATTCCGATCACTCCGGAACGGCCCTGGACGGCTTTTTGGGTAAGCCATGCCCGATCCATGCCATATTGGTTAATTCTTGCCCAACCCACAGCCTTCATGACTGTTGGGTGCTAAGGCAGGTGGCAAAAGGGGGACCCGCCCTCTTGACAGGCGCCCCCAGCCACCTCAGATGGACCTCGGACGAAGACGAGGTCCTAATGATTTACGAGACCTTTATGTCTAACAATCAACGCAAGCGGGCCCTGCGAGAAATCAACACCGACCGGCAGGTACCACCTCGGGGTGCTTGGATAGACACACCGATCACTTTCACTCAGAGCGACCAACCGAGGTCTGCCTTGGATAGGTGCCCCGCCACGTTAGCCCTTAACCCCATTGTGGATCACTGCCGCCTCCACAAGGTCCTTATGGATGGTGGCAGCAGCCTGAATCTGATATATGAAGACACTCTGGATAAAATGCACATCGATAAATCGCGCATAGGACAGAGTACCACCACCTTCAAAGGGATAGACCCCGGACGGGAGGCACGCTGCAGTGGAAAAATAATCCTGGATGTGGTCTTCGGGACCTCGGACAATTATTGTTCCAACGAGATTACGTTCCACATCGCGCCTTTTAAAAGCGGATAACACGCCATCCTCGGACGGGATGCCTTCTCAAGATTTCAAGCGGTGCCGCACTACGGCTACATGAAGCTCAAGATGCCGGGCCTGAAGGGGATCATTACTATCTCAAGTGATCCTGATAGGGCGCTCAAAGCCAAGAACAAAACAGCATCCCTCGCCATCGAGACTCTCGCCGAAACCTTTGCGACCGAGGAGCTGACCGCATTACACGCCGAGGTCGACCGGGACAATATCATTCTCAAGAAAAGATCAAAACCTACTTCTTTCAAACCGGCAGACGAGATAATCAAATTTCAGGTTCACCCAACGGACCCAGCTAAAATGGCGTCCATGGGGGCTAACCTCGACCCAGAAGTCGCCGAAGCCCTACGCACTTTCCTTATGGAAAACTGGGATATTTTTGCCTCGCACCCCTCCGATATGCCGGGGATACCTCGTAGGCTTGCAGAGCACGGCCTAAACATACTGACAGGCTACAAGCCCGTTAAACAAACACTTTGGAGTTTCTCGGAGCCCAAGCGTCAAGCAATGGGCGAAGAGCTGGCAAAGCTGTTGGAAGCAGGATTCATCAGGGACATAAAACACCCTGACTGGCTAGCCAATTTGGTCATGGTGCCAAAAAGGACAAGTCTTGGCGGTTGTGCGTCGATTTCGAAGACCTCAACAAAGCTTGCCCCAAAGACCCCTTCCCCTTACCCCGTATTGACCAAATCGTGGATGCTACGGCAGGCCACGATGCATTATGCTTCTTAGATGCCTACTCGGGATATCATCACATAAAGATGAAAGAGTCGGACCAGGCAGCAATAGCATTTATCACGCCCTACGCGCCGTTTTGTTTCAACACAATGCCTTTCGGGCTGAAGAATGCCGGCGCCACATATCAGCGCATGATTCAAACATGCCTGCAAAAACACATCGGAAAGACTGTGGAGGCCTACGTAGACGATGTAGTTGTCAAAACTAAAAATGTGGACCAGCTGGTCGGCAACCTTCGTGACACGTTTGCCAGCCTACGGGAGTATCAAATAAAGCTTAATCCGGAAAATGCGTCTTCGGAGTCCCAACTGGCAAACTCCTCGGCTTCATTGTATCTAACCGAGGAATTGAAGCCAATCCGGCTAAAATTCGAGCCTTGGATCGTTTGGAGATTCCAACAAAGCTCAAGCATGTACAAAAACTGGCGGGCTGTGTAGCAGCACTGAGCCATTTTATATCACGGCTTGGAGAAAAGGCCTTACCATTGTACAGGCTGTTAAAGCAGACTAAAACATTTAAATGGACCAAGGAGGCTGCGGCGGCCCTGGAAGACATTAAGGCCCTCATCGCCACAAATCCTGTCTTGGCAGCGCCAGGCGTTTGTGAACAGATGATATTAAACATCTCGGTTACGAACCAGGTGGTCAGCGCAGTTCTCGTGGTTGAGCGGGCGATGGAAGGCCAAAAGTTCTAGTCCAGAAACCCGTATACTATGTGTCCGAGGTCTTAACCCCCTGCAAAACACGCTACCCTCACTATCAAAAGATAACATACGCAGCCTTCATGGTGTCGCGCAAACTTTGGCACTACTTTCAAGAGTGCGCGGTGACGGTGGCATCCGACGTCCCGTTGAGTGAGATAATTAACAACAGAGACGCAATGGGGCGCATCGCCAAATGGGCTATAGAGCTCCTACCTTTTGAAATTACCTACAAACCACGCCGGGCAATTAAATCCCAGGTGTTGGCGGACTTCGTCGCCGAATGGACCGAAGCCGAACTCCCCCGTGAGTATAGTACCTACTCGCATTGGACAATGTATTTCAATGGTTCCAAAATGCTTGCTAGCCTAGGGGCTGGCGTGGTGCTCACTTCTCCCATGGGAGATAACATTAGATATGTACTGCAAATCATGTACACTGATTCCAACAACGCGGCCAAATACGAAGCCCTTTTACACGGACTTCGGATAGCAGTCTCCATGGGTGTCAAACGCCTCGAGGTCCGAGGTGATTCCAACCTCGCTATCTCACAAATTAACGGCGAATTCGACGCCAAAGACCCAAAGATGACAGCTTACAGCAATGCCGTCATAAAGATCTCAGCCAGGTTCGAAGGGATGGAATTCCACCACATACCCCAAGATAGCAACCAAGCCGCAGATGTGCTCGCCCGGATGGGCGCAAAACGGGATAAGGTTCCCGAAAACACCTTCCTCGAACTGCTCTTTAAGCCATCCGTAGTCTGGCTAGACAGCAAAGGAACTTCGGACTTAACCGATGTCAGGCAACAGGCCCCGCCCGCAAAGGGCGAAGGTATCATAGGTGGATCAACAATCCAGAAGACCGATTCAGCTCACGAGGTCCTGGCAGTCATCGCACCATGGACCGAGCAGCTCCTCGCATACCTACTCCGAAAAGAGCTCCCTGATAACCAAGCCGACTCCCGTCGGATTGTTAGACAGTCTAAAGCTTACAAGGTTCATGAAGGGGAACTTTATAAAATGAGCACAACGGGCGTCCTCCAGAGGTGCATATCCGAGGAAGAAGAAAAACTCGTGTTACGCGAGATACACTCCGGCATGAGCGGACATCACGCCGCTACCCGGACCCTGGTCAGCAAGGCCTTTCGAGCCGGTTTCTACTGGCCAACAGCAAGTGCCGATGCCTCAACATTAGTACAGCGCTGCTCAGGCTGCCAGGTATTCGCCAAACAGAGTCACATGCCCCCTACGGCCCTGCGCACCATCCCCATTACGTGGCCCTTTGCGGTCTGGGGGCTTGATATGGTTGGGCCACTTAAGGGAGGATCAAACAAAAACAAATACCTACTCGTTATGGTAGACAAATTCACCAAGTGGATCGAAGCAAAGCCGGTTACCTCGGCCGAGGCCGTCCAGGTCATCGTATTCATTTCGGGGGTAGTCCACCGTTACGGTGTCCCCCACAGTCTGATCACAGACGATGGAACCAACTTCACGGCCAAAGAGGTCAAGGCATGGTGTAAGAAGATGGGCATCAAGCTCGATTACGCGTCTGTCTACCACCCGCAGTCTAATGGCCAAGTGGAGCGCGCCAACGGACTCATCCGTAGTGGAATCAAGCCACGGCTTGTTCGCTCTCTTAAAAAAGCCGATTGTAAATGGGTTGAGGAACTCGATTCCGTATTATGGGGCTTACGTACTACACCGAACAGATCCACAGGGTATACCCCATTTTTTATGGTATATGGTGCCAAAGCGGTCCTCCCCTCCGATATCATACACGACGCACCTCGGGTCCGCATGTACGAGGAGTTGGAGGCCGAACTCGATTGGCAAGACGCCCTAGACGCCCTCGAGGAAGAACGCAACATCGCATGGGCTAGGTCGGCTATTTACCAACAGCAGGCATGGCGCTACCACACTAGAGAGGTTCGCGCCAAAGACTTCAACGTCAGGGATCTCGTAATGAGATTGCACCCCGAAAAACCAAAACACAAGCTCTCCCCTAGATGGGACGGACCGTTTATCATCGATCAAGTACTCGTCGGAGGAGCTTATCGAATCTGAGATCCAGAGGATGGACGATTAGAGCCCCACCCGTGGAACGCGGCGCTACTCCGACGCTTTTATGCTTGAAGCAACACATACGGTCTGTGTAAATACCTTGCGAATTTCCTTTTTTCTTCTTTATTATTATTTTTAGTTTTTCCTTCACCTCAATCACCTATTCAATGACCCCGAGAACAATTTAGCATGTTCTTTTCAAAACATAATCTATTCCGCCCCTTTTGAACTATCGTCCTTCAAGCCAATATATGCATCGATCCACTTTAAGATTTGGCCAAGCTGGGTTGCCCAGCTCCTGTGCTTGCCCTCTATGTTCCTGACATTTCAGCTAGGGGGAAAAGGGAGCAGCACTACGATTGTTACTCACGGGTTAACCGATGCAGTACCTCATACGGACAAAGCCGAAAGCTAGCGGTCTTATTACGTGGATTGGTCGGCTATGACATAGGAATAACGTGGCATGGGTCTTTTCAAACCCCGACCAAGGGCTTTACCCCCGAGGTCATCCGTCTTCGGACAAGCGTGTTTGACACAATACCCGAGGAAAGGAACCGTAGGATGAACTATTTTCCTCGGAAGATGTTTCTTACGTTAAATAGTAATATAACATAACCTCTCATTACCCCCTTGTCTTTCGAGCCGCACAACCCGATTGCCTGGTCACCTGAAGCATCTGGTCCGATGATCTCGGCCAGTAGTACGGGACACTCCTCGGAGTTTATTTGAGGAGGGGGAAGCCGACGGCTGGCTGACAGAGTTTGGATAAACGGACGGAGAAAATTGACATAGCATACCTCGTTATATAAAGTCATACAATAATTATCACACACGGTCTAGCCCATCTATCAGGGTGTCTAACGCACAATCCTTTTGCGTGAGGCGTGCCGCAGGCATTACATTCTCGTATGCTAGGCTGGCAGGGATTTCCGCCCCATCAGGCCCCATGGGCCCCACTTCTGCCAATTCCAACGCCTTCAGAACGGTATAGTGGGTCTTTACCATGGCCCAGGCCTCCCTCGCACCTTCTCGGCAAGCTGACACTTTCCATGCCTAGATCCAGCACTGCGCTCTCTTCTGCTTTTTGGCTAGCGCGGCCATGTCTTCGGGCACCGGCATCACCTTGGGCCATAAAGCCTGGTGAACGTCCTTCATTACTTTCTGAGCTCCTTCATGCACCTCGGATAGACGAATGCTCATGTCTTCGGACGCCGGACCCCGAGACTCCAGAGGAAGGCCGGTCAAGCAAGCTGTCACAAACAACATTTCGCATGACAAATCTCCTCAGACAAACTGTATAACATACATCCATGGCGATTCATAACTTACCATAAATCATGTCGTCCGTTCGCCGATTCTTTGCTTCTGCAGCAGCCAGGCGAGCCTTTAAGCTCTCAATTTTGTGGGCTTGGCGGGCATTTTCAGCCCTTAGCGCATTTACGTTGCCCGCTCTCTGAGTGACCACGTGTAGATTCACCTGGCATTGCGCTTCAGCATACGCTAGATCATCGCGGGCCTGCTTCAGATCTCTTTCAAGATAGCCCAGGGCTTCCGCTGCTATAAGCAATCTTGGCGTCAGCTCTACTTTTCGGACATTACTCATTTCCGTCAATAAGCACTTACCATGCGCCTCTCTGGTGAATTTCTTCACCTGCTCAACCTCGGATAACACCGTGTCAAGCTGCACCTTTGTTTGGTCCAACGCCGAGGTCAGTTGCCCGTTCTTTAAGCGAGCCTCCTGTTATGACAAAAAATGCGGGTTAAACAATCAAGTCTTGATCCGACCCCAGGGGCTCGTACCAAGCCTTAGGGCCTACTACCGTACGTGGTAGTCATATTTGTCTTGAAAACCTCACCCACAGCCCTCGTGACAGGACATCCAGTGATTCATCAAAGGCACCTCGGGCCGCCCCAAGGTATGCGTCCTCCGCGCTGAGAGCATTAAGCTCCCTGTCCAAGAATGCTGGATTGTTCAAGGAAGCCTTTCGCCGATGATAATTCGCGGCGCATTGGATTTTGGACGGCGTGGCAGATGTCGCCGAGTCCTCGGGCTGGGCGGCTCTGGGGTCACCCCTCGTAGGATTTCGGACCTCTGTTTCCTCGGGCTGCCGTGTGCCTCTCTCGGTAGAGGGTGGTGGTTGTCTGCAAATGATCAGGGATGTTAGAATCCATGATGTCTTTTTTGGTGGCACAAGTCAAAATATCACCTAGTGATGGAGGGGGCATTTTCGCCTGCCTCCGGGACCTCGGCCTGGGCTTCTTGCGCTTCTGTCGGAGTCCTTTCGAGTGAGGTCGTCTCTCTGCGAAGGCGTTGAGAATGCTGCCCCTTCGGAGGGGATGTCAGATGACTAGTGGCTGGAGAACGAGGGCCTCTCTTTCGTTTAGAGGGAGGGAGGGTTACCGATGAGGCCGGCCTCATTCCCGGCACGTCGGGGGTGATGGCTACTCTTGAGCCATCAAGGCTCTCCAAGAAAAACTTCTTCCCTTCATAGATCAAGTCCAGGTCTTCATCCTCGTTATAGAGAGGATCCTCTGCATGGCAGTGCAGTTCTGGTTCAGGGACCGGATTGCTTATACCTTCAAGCCAACACCTCCACCCTGTTCAAAAGGCCAAGGAGTTGCGGGTTAACTCTAAAGAGACCCCGAAAATAGACAGAAAGCCAAGAAATAAAAACTTACTATGTCGGTAGAGTTGTAGTAAGACAGCCGGTCTCGGAACCGGTGATTGGCGAACTCCTCGACGGATCCTTGGTACATGATGGCTAGTACGGCACCAAGGGTCATTTGGTCCATGAAAGCCCTTTTTATGGATCGAGAGGCGTCTTCGGACCCGTTGTACTCACACAATAAATGTTGGTGCTGCCGGAGAGGTTGGATTCTTCGGTCTAGGGCCACGGCCATCACATCAATGATGGTAAGACCAGTGCTTGACAGAAGCTTCACCTTGGCCGCTAGATTGGTCACGGCTTCATTTTCTTCTTGAGCCAAGCTCCGAGGCCTCCAGCTATAGCGCTTCTTCGGCGGCTCCAATGAAAAGGGTGGGAGGCCTGGCCGGACTGGCTCATACAATGGGACGTCGTTGATATAAAACCACTCGGATGGCTAGTAATCGGCGTCCTCTCGAAGTGTTCCCGCTGGGTAACCCGTATTGTCAATTTGGCAGACCTCGGCTCCTCCCACCTTGAATAGCTTGTCGACCAAGGAACGGGGCACAACGCAGAAGTAGTTCCGCCACAATCCGAAGTGTGCTTGACAGCCGAGGTGTAACTCGCAAAGCGCGATGAACCCCGCAATATGCAGAATTGAATTCGGGGAGAGATGGTGCAACTGCAGCCCATAAAACTCTAGCAGACTGCGGAGGAAGAGGTGGATTGGGAACCCTAAACCGTGAACGAGGAAGGGCACGAAGCATACCCGCTCATCTCCCCGTGGTGAGGGGTAATTTTCATCATGGGCTTGACCATCGAGGGACGTCAGTCCAGGACGAGTGGCGGCTAGATTCGCGTCAGGCAAGTACCCTTGTGTCGCCAAGCGCTCCAATTGAAGGCGCGCGACGGAGCAGCTCCCCCAGTCCCCCTATCAGGGCCTTGAGGACGCCTGGATGATCCTTCGCCGCTCGCCATTGTTCGTACTCTCGAGTTTGGCTAAAGGGGTAGGGGATTTCTTTTGCTGCGGCTGTGTAAACTGCCACCAACAAGGGTTACGCGTCTGATAAATAAGGGCAATGGGGGCTGATGTCTTGACGTTTTCTCCATAAAGAGGCCCATCTGCCTAGACAGCGTGATTTTTGAAACCTGAAATTGGGCCCCCACGGAATTCTAAGGGTTGGCCGAAGTCTTTAAAATTTGGTTGGAGAATAAAAACAAGGGAACTTGTCTATCGAGCCAAGACTCCGGGAAATGAAGGACGTCGACCTCGGCATCGAAGACCAGTTCAGGGACTACTGACGGTGTCCTGAATTAGGGGGTGCTAACCTAGCCGGGCCGTCTCCTCGGGTGGGCCGATATGCCCTCGTACGTAAGCAAGATGGACTCCGGAAGCTGCAGATTAGAGACGTGATCAAGGCTGTCTCTACAGAAGACTTGCAGTACACTTCAAGATTCTCCAGCCGCCTTACTCTAAGGTACCGACCTTGTAACCCTAGATACCCTCCCTAGCGTGTATATAAGCCATAGGGTTTAGCCCGTAGGGGGGACATCAACGCAATATCAACACCTAGCATTAGAAGTTAGACACATATTACGATCTCGAGGTAGATCAACTCTGTACTCGATACATCTCCATTAATATAAACAAGAGCAGGACGTAGGGTTTTACCTCCATCAAGAGGGCCCGAACCTGGGTAAACATCGTCTCCTTTGTCTCTTTTACCATCGATCCGAGATCCGTAGTTCGGGACCCCCTACCCCGAGGTCTGCCGGTTTTTACACCGACACAACGGTATCCCAACCTGGTCAAAAGGCAGACCAGAATAGCAGGGAACCCGGTGGCATCAACAGCTAGAGCCTGGCGCATGAGCTGCATTGCGGGACGCACCTGAAACAAGGGAGAATTCAGGGATGTCAAATGACAGTGTGTGAATCATAATTCATGCATTCAAGGAATAATTATAGAAATCCAAATCTCTGGGTGGATGTGATCACGAGAACCTAAAGTCAGAGTTAGTAAAACTTTTAACCCGAATAGAAGAGAGATCAGAGTCCCAGAGTAAAGGTACGGAATAAAAGATCCTAATACCACCCATTGTGATGTGGGCCCGTAAGCCACACAACACTATTAGTAAAATAGTTTTGCAAAGACTAGACTCAACTTCGACCAAGGAATCGGAAGGCGGCTTCCTACAGGCAGTCGGCTCTGATACCAACTTGTGACGCCCCCACCTCGACTGTGCACTAATCATACACGCAAATGTACACGATCAAGATCAGGGACTCACAGAAAAATATCACAACACAACTCTAGACACAAATTTAAACATAAAGCTTTATATTACAAGCCAGGTGTCACGAGGACCCGAATACAAAGTCATCATACAATAATAGTCTGGGTACAGACGTAGTTAGACAAGTTTGCCTTTAGAAGGCTAGCAAAACAACGACAGCTAGATCAAAAAGGTGCATGCCTCCTGCCTGGGGCCTCCAAGCTACTCCTGGTCGGCGGTCTCCATGTGGTAGTAGGCTCTGTCAGGGTAGTAGTAGTCACCAGCGGGATCCGCTTGCTCCAGGGCTCCGTCGTTTGATCGCAGCAACCGGGCAGAAGGGAAAAAGAGGTAGCAAAGCAACCATGAGTACTCATCCAAAATACTCGCAAGACTTACGTCAGATCTATACTAATTATGCATCGGTATAAAAGGAATGAGGTTGTATCAGTGGACTATACTACAGAATGCCAGAATAGAGGAAGAAAGGCCTAGCCTATCGAAGACTAGCAACTTGCAGCATCAGAAGAGATCAGCGTTTCTTAGTAATAGTATCAAGTATAAAGTGTCAATGCCCAGGGATCCTTCCTCTACTCCCTGGGAGAAAGCGATCCCAGAGCCATCATAGGTTATCATTATCACAGTATCTGTTTCAAGTTGTAGTAGATTGGGATACAACTCCAAGCGTCCTGTTACTGTGAACACGGCTATTCGAATAGATTACTTCCCTGCAGGGGTGCACCAACTTACCCAACACACTCGATTAACTCTGGTCAGACACACTTTACTGGGTAATGCCCGGCCTCAGCTGATCGACACGCCGTAGTCCTACCTAGGCTTAGTAGAGAGGTCAGCACGCCGGTCTTAATGCTAAGCGCTCAGGGGTCTTGGGCCCATCGCCCTTTGCACTCCTGCGTGTTGCGAGGATGGCCGGGACCAAGCCTAACCCTTGTATACACAAGCGGGCTTAAACAGCTCACCCGGGTGCGTGCCGCTCAACTGTGACGTCTGAAGAGCTTTCGGGAGAATGTACGACGTCGAGTACCCATAACTTATCCCGTGTGGTGGTTAGTGCGAAAGGGTCAATGACCCACTCAGTTCAAATATCCAAACCCGTTAGTGCATTATTATCTCATGGAGGCGAACAGTGCTCTTGTCACTCCGTCTCGCAGTTTGACGAGGGATCAGGCCCATCTCTCTCTTGGATGGTCTCTGCTTGCCCGGTCGGTCCACCATAATATCTCTCGCGGGTACCCTTGGGGCCGACCCGACTTTATCAAAGGACTGTAGTAAATTTAAAGTAGTAGTGGGTCCATACCATCAAGGGGAATCTGAGGAATCACCCTCGACAAATTCACTCTTGCGGTATACCATCAAGGTGAACTCGGAGAAATCACCCTCGATAGGTTCACACTCAAGGTTCTGCATGACAGAGTCATCATTGGGAGTGGTAAACGAGGAATCACCCTCGGTAAACCACATTCGATATGGTACACTACAGAGATATCGTCGGAAGTGGGATACGAGGCATCACCCTCAGCACTTGATAGTAGCTCTGCAGAGTCATACAACTAAAGGGGGTACTGGTGATTTGTGCCGTCTCTGTACAACGATCACCTTGATCGAATCACCCGGTAGTAAAGCATGTCAACACGAACAAGGGTGTACGACCACTGATGTAACACAATCCAACCTATACTAAGCATATAGGATAACAGGTAAAGTGTCAACAACAGGTTACAAAAACAGGCTATGCATCAGAATAGGAGCTATCGAATAACAGTAGCAAAATCTAATGCAAGCATGAGAGAGAAAGAATGGGCGATAGAGGAATGATCAAGGGGGCTTTGCTTGCGTGGAAGCTCTGCTACAAGGGGCTAGACGTCGTCGACGTAGTCGTACTCAGCTACGTCGGCGGCAGTCTTGCGGTCTACCGGAGAGGAAGAGGGGGAAGACACAGTAAATATAAAGCACACAAATGTAGCACAGACGCATGACATGCCGGTAAGCTATGCTAGGGGTGACCTAAAGCGGTTCTAAGTATTTTAGACGGTGCGGGAAAATATCCGGGAATATTTTACCAGCTCCGGGCAGTTATCGGTCAGATGATCCGGTTGGGAAGGTTCCATGTTTGCACTGCTGGAGGAAGGTGGCAGGTATGTGGATAGCATATTAGGATTCCTCTTATTTTTTTATTCATTTTTCATATATAAATTATTTTCATCTGAGCTACGGTTGAATTTATATGAATTTTTGAAATTTAAAACATTTTCTAGAATTTCTGGTTTAATTTTAATTCAAAAATTATTAAATTGAATTTGCTATGGGTACACAGAAGTGTACCCAGAGGTGTGCTGGTATGGCTCACAGGTGGGGCCAGCCAGCTGAGTCAGCAGGTCAACTGTTGACCAGTTGACTGGTCAACTGGGTTAACAGGACCCACTTGTCAGTGACTGGGGCCAGCCCAGTCAGCAGTTGACTGGTCAAAGGGCCCACATGTTATACTCTGTTAGCTTAACAGTGTTTAAACTAATCTAATTCAATTAATTAGGGGTGTGGGCCCAGGATGTCAGTGACACAGTTTACTAATATGTTTATTTTAATTACTCTAATTAGCTACAGTGGAGGGCCCACATGTCAGTGAGACATTAGGGCCAGTTTAGCTGCTAATCACCCTGGGAGGTGGGCCCGGCCGGAGTTCTCGCAGTGGCGCGCCGGCGGCGATGGTTCGGCGACCAAAAACATGGCGGAGGGCCTCGGGACCCCATCGGGTTTCGCCCACAGGGCTCCATTTTGTGCACGGTCGGCCGCGTTCAAATGAGTGAACGACGCCACGTCGAATGGTGGCGGTGGCACGGCAGGAGGTGGCCCGTAGCGGCGGCGGCGAGCATCACGAGTGGCGGCCAGAGTCAGGCGAGGTCGGAACCGAGGGTAGGAAGCACATGGAAGAGCGTGCGTGCGTGCATTAGACTCCTGGGAGCTCCAGGTGCGCGGACACGACCTACGAGGACCCTAGCAATAGCAGCGACATGGCCGGCGGTGACGTGCTATGGCAACGATGGCGAGGTGAGCTATGGGGGTGAATCCGAAGCGCAAGAAAAGGGGAAAGAAGGAGAAGCTCACAGCGGTCCTGCAGGTGAGCAAAGCGTTCTCGGGGTAGGCTTGACACAGTCGGAATCATCGATGAACGGCGGCGGGGATCCGTGGCATCGGCAATGGTGATCCTCAGCTCCAACGGCTTGGCATAGTCGATGCAGAAGATGACGGTGAAGCTGGTGGACAGCGAGGGGAGGCGCGGGGATGTCAGTGGACGCGGCTAGAGTGAGCCATGGCGATGGCGGGGTTCTGGATCGACGGAGAGAGGGCGAGCGAGGCGATGGAGAGAGGGGAAGTGGCTAGGGTTCGTCAGCGGGCCGAGGGGCTCAGTCTTATCCCCTCATGACACCTGTAGCATCGCCGTGTCGCTCGGTCGCCGGTGAGCGCGCACGCAGCCACGGGCGTGCTGACATCACGATGAGGAGGACGACGACGCTGTGGTGGAACAGACTGGTCGGCTGGGCCAGTCACTGTGCACCAAGGCCCAATGCACAGTGGCCTTTCTTTTATTTCTTTTTTTGTTTTCCTTTTCAGTTTCTGTTTTGCCTTTTCTTTTTGCACCAAATGACTTTTGTAAAATGTAGCACTTGGCCACATAGTTACATTGCAATATTTGGCACTGCCACAAAAAGTTTGGTTAATATTTGAACCCATTTGAATTTTTCATAATTGAAAAAGGGTTTAAATAGGCTGATTTGATACTGTTTTGGTTGCTAGATTCAAATTTAGCAAACAAGTGGTGTTGTTTTCCTTAACAAATAAGTGTTATGGAATATTTGCTAAATGATGAACTATTTTGCAGCCATGTTTGTGAAACTTTAAATTTCACTTGCAATTTGAATTTGATTTTACTGATGGAATTTGAAATGAGATATGATTCCATTGTTATCAAGCATTGCAAAACAAAATGACTTGGCATTAAGATGAGAGATCATTGTAGCATATTACATGGGGTGTTACACACCATAGCCTCTCACCCTATGAAAAGAGGTGGAGGGTTCTCTCCATTTTCATCCAAGTTCTCACTCAAGTTCTCAAACACCGGCATGCAATGATCTGCCCTTCTCTCTCCCCCTCCACAAAATTGTTTTGTAGAGCCGAAAGGCTGCCTGGTTTGGCAACGCCTAGTCCTGGACGGCGAAGCCTTGTCGGATAGCTGACACCGTGTGTGTGCAAACCGGTAGAGATGTTGTAGTTTTGATCTTAGTTCGAGAGTGCCTCCCGGAGGGCTGTCCGTGTGTCCGTCTGAGTTTCTGTCCAACTGCCTCCTGGAGGGCCGTCCGAGTGATCGCCCGAGTTTCTATCCGAGAGCCTCCCGGAGGGCTGTCCGAGTGACCGCCCGAGTTTCTGTCCGAGAGCCTCCCGGAGGGCTGTCCGAGGGACCGCCCGAAGGGCTGTCTGAGGGAGAACATCCTCGTGGTTGGGACGTTGTAAAATCCTAGCTGCGAGGATCTGCACCGCCGATCTTCACCAACTCTACTTCCGCTGCACTACGAGTTGGTAATGATCAGATCAAATCTTGTATGCATCTTCATAGTGATCCTGGGCGTGTTCGTAGTGCGGAATTTTTTTTGTTTTCTACTGCATTCCCCTACAGTGGCATCATGAGCCATGCTATGCGTAGATGTAGGTTACGATCTAGAATACATGAGATGTATGGGTATTGCACAATATAATTTTGTAGTAGATGAGATCTATTGCAGAAAATTATTTATGCGGGTAGCAGATGAAATCTATTACCCGATGTTCTTGTTGCTTCCCTTGAATTTGTGTAGTTCTGATCTTAATGGCATGGTGGCATCTTGTACAAAGTTCGGGCAATCCGCGACCCTTCCATGCTGCCCTGAGTATGCTGGTTGATAGATTAACGAAATGCTTCAGTTCTTTGGGTCCCGCCATAGTTGAGAAAGATGAACGTTTCACAGACTAAAGGGCAATGCAAATATGATCTGCACGGGGGTCATGCATATGATGTCTCATGTTTCATACACCCCGGAAAGTTAATCTAGAAACTTGAATAATCATACTTGATGATGAATGTTGGTACTATGGTTTGATTCGAAACCTTAGAAGCGACGCTAAATAAATTTTTGCATAAACCGATTAGAGGCGTCTAACTTGGTTTTGCAGGATGCATGTACATGAGATGTGGTATAGTCTTCGTCATATTTAATTTGATCATGTATGAGATGACTATATGATGTAATATTAAATTAACATGACCTACGTGTCATGATTCGGCATGATGGCAGGAGCCATATGATTGTCACTTTAAATGACCTGCATGTCAACCTTGATGTAATGCATTTATTTTATTAGCTATAGAGAGAGCAATATTATTTGATTCATCCACAAGGCCATGACAAGTTTGCGAAGGTGGACACCGATGCACAAGCTGAAGATGAAGAAATTAAAGACTTCTCCGACAGAAAGGGCTATACCATATCACGCTTTTATGAACTGCTTGAGATGTTTATCCCTTTTTGTTGCACCCTTTTGATTGCGTGGTAGTCAATTTTATTAGGTCGATCTCTCACTTAGAATATCAAGTAGTTAGTGTTCTCCCAAGTGAAGCACCGTCACAGCACTTATCTTTTTCGGGTACCACATAATAGCATGAAACTGCTGTCATGGCAATGTTTTTTGGATTTTCGCGAAGGCAATGAATCCTTCTCCGAAAGAAGGGGCTATAACATATCATGCTATGATGAATTGCCTGATATGTTTATCCATTTTATTGCACCCTTTTGATTGCACCCTTTTTAGGGTGATCTCTCACTTAAAAATATCAAGTAGTTAGTGTTCTCCCAAGTGTAGCACCATCACAGCACGTATCTTTTCGGTGTGTCACATGGTTGCATGGGCATGATCTATTAGCAAAGTGTAAGGCGGGTGAGTTGAGACCTCACAGCGAGATCACTTGGTTGTCTTGACGTTCTGGAGGATCGTCCTGAGCTCAGAACACGCCCATCGAAAGATGGACAAGAGTCACATAGAGATGTGATTGGCAAGTTGTCCTACCAATTGAAGTTCACGCCATCAGTGTTCATCTCGTTCAATGGCGTTGAATTGAAATACGGGTCTTGAATCACTCACAATCAATTACGAGATATGTTGATTTGAGTGGGAGTGCACTTTAGAATTAAATTGTTTAAATCTCAGTGAAATTAATTATGAACATTGTCTAAGTGAAATTTGCATAATTGTTATATAATATTGGCTCACGTTTCCACCTTCCCTATTAAAATTGAATAGCTGTTATTTATCTGGTTAAAACTTGACGATTGGTAACGTAATGTGAGGATTGTCCTAAAGAGTGCCGAGAAGGACTTTGTCCTATCACATGCTTTCAGTATTCTCCCGCTAATGCTATGGATGATGTGACTCTCATCCTTCGATCCGAAAGCTAGAATTTACGGTCAAGTGCAATATGTTTGCTTCCATGAGACTTGAACTTCGAAAGGTTGGGATAGTTATGTGATATTCATGGAACTAAAAATTAGTTTCAAATACAAAAAAGGCTAAAAGATATGAGATATCCAAAGTAATGTTTGTTTGCAAGTATTAGTGAAGTGTTTACTATGCATTAGACCGATAAGATGGGATCCAGAAGAACGCCTGCCATGTGATGATGGTGAATAAAACATCAACTTAAAGAGAAAGGAAAAGTCTGAAGGGTGTAAGTGAAACGTACACGCCTAGGAAATCCGGGGCTGACACCCCTCTTAAAGTTGGGTGATTCTTTTGAGAGTACGAGAAATAATGAAAGTAGAACTATTAGAAGAATAAAGGCAAAAAGAAAGAAGACTGGAATGTCCAGCTCATGTATGAATGTCATACGAGTTATAGATGTATTGAAAGCTGGTCAAAAAATATAATTCCTGGAAATTGTGATTAAAACTGTTAGTCACTGATTCTTGGGTATGGTGACTAAAAGTTGATCACAGGGATACCCGTTTGATTGCATTTTGTTGCAACCCGATGAAAGAACTACTATGGCCTAAAGGACTAGCCGGAAATGAGGTTGAGATATGCACTGGGAACATAGTAAAAGTTACTACACCTTCCATCAGCGTATTACCTCTGCATTTATTTTCATTTTTTAATTTTAGAGTTTTATACACTCTAGCCCACTGCATAATTGTTGTTGCAAGAAGGTTGTTCATAAGAGAACAATTGTTATTCGGTGTTATGAATAACAAAAGGGTCATGCTTCCATTATGATGGAATGCATGTTATGAATATTGATGATAATATAATACATCCATAACACAGACGCTAAATGTCGCGACACTAAAAGAATACCACATATGTGTGGCACTGCATTTGGTCATATTGGAGAAACCCGCATGGAGAAATTCCATAATGATGGATTTTGAAGTCATTTGATTACGAATCATATGACAGTTGAAACTTTCATCCTAAATGTTGAAATGACTAAAATACCGTTCACAGGCCATAAGTAACGAGCAACAAACTTATTGGTAATCATGCATGTTGATGTGTGTTGTCCATTAAATGTTGTTCTAGCAGTGGATTTGTCCATCTTCAGTAATGACTCAAGTAGATATGTGAATATTTGCTTAATGAGACATAAGTCTGGATCCCTCAAAATAGTTCAAAAGGTTTTCAAAATGAAGTAAAAATTATTGTGACAAGAAAATTATGTTTCTACAATTAGATTGCGGAAAGGAATATTTGAGTTACAAGTTTAGCGAATGTCTGATGAGTTGTGAATAGAGTTTCTTAACTTACACCTCCCGGAACACCATTGTGAGTGGAATGTCCCAGAAGATGTAGTCAAACCATATATGTCATGGAAAGGTCAAAGATGACATAAATCAATTTGCCATTATTACTTTTAAAGTAATACTTAGAAACTACAGCTTTTACACTGAAAAGAGCACCATCAGATCTGTTGAAATGACGCCATGGTATGGTACGCCCAACCATGTTATGTCTTTTCTGAACATTTGGTATATGGGGCTTGTGTAAAGTGTTTACAACCCTATTCCAAATCAGACAAGAACTAATTTGCAGGTTATCCCAGAATGTTGGGAATTCCTCCATCACTATGCCGAGGCAAAAAGTTTGCAACATAGAGCTGCATGATTTTGAAGAAAATGTTTCTTGCAAAAGAGTGAGTTGGAGGATGGTGCAACTCGATGAGATAACAGTATCTTCATCATTAGGTCAAGGGAAAGAAACCTTGGAAGAAATTCCAGAGTTTCCTACTGCGACTGGTACGAAAGCCTCTACATGAGATGTATGGACTTCGGTCGAACTTGTAGCTGAACCACATAGGAAAAACTCATGCAAACCTCTCAGGTGCGCAAACGAGATATTGTTGTTAGACAATAGTATACCTACGATAATCAAGGAAGAGATGATGGGCCCTGAGTCCGGAATTGGCTAAATGCCAAAATAATCTAAGATGGTATCCATAAAAATGATTCAAGATTAGATCTTGATAAACCCTCCGGAAGACTTAGAGTCTAACAAATATTAATGGAACTATAAATTGATGCAGATAAAATTGTTTTATCCATAAAGCTCGACTTGTTGCAATAACAAATTTAAGTAGTTGACTACGATGAGATTGTCTCGCCGTAGCGATACTTAAAGTCAGTTCGGGTTATACTAGCAATTAATACATATTTCAATCATGAGATATGATAAATGGACGCCAAAAGGATTTCCATGAGATAAAAATACAACCTAGGACTTGTATATGATACAGTCCAAAGTGTTTTGTCGATCCAGAGGATGCTAGTGGATGGGCAAACTTCAGAGTTCCTGCAATGGACAGAAGAGGACATAATGAAGTTGGAATCTTTGTTTTGATGAAATAGTAAAAGAGTTTGATTTCATCAAGGATAACAAAGATGCTTGTGTTTACAAGAAAGTAAGTGGGAGCATAATAATATTTCTAAAACTTTGTGTGCATGACACATTGTTGATTGGAAATAATATCAATTTCTTGACACGAATTAGGACTTCACTGAAAATAGTTTTTCAATGAAGTACTTGGGCTAGGTAGCCTCGGTATTAGGCATAATGATCTATGGAGATAGATTTTCCTAATAGGGCTAAGCCAAATACATATTGATAACATGCTAAAATAGTGTAGCGTAGGAATGCCAAGAAAAGTTTCTTGCCAAAGTCACATGGAAGGAGTTTTAGTAAGACTCGGTGTCCTAAAAACACTGATGAGGAAAGTACATGATGAATATTCCACACACTTTTGTGTTTGGATTAATCATGTATTCCATGGTATGTAAAACAACCAGATATGTCCAGTACTCCAAATTAGTTGCGAGTAAGATACCAAAGTGATCAAATTGTTGATCATAGGATAACAGTGAAAAATGACGTTGAGTACTAAAGTAGCACAAATGACATGTTTTCTCGCTAGCGGAGATTATGAAGTGCTCATTGTAAAGAGTTACATCGATACAGTCTTCATCAATGCTCCAAGCAATTTTTGATTTAAATTAAGGGTTTTGTGTAATACATGATATGGTGGCACAGTAAGTTGGAATTGTTCAAAACAAGTTACTGTGGTGAATTCTAGAAGGGAGGCTAAGTATGTTGCCGCTTTGGAAGCAACAAAGAAGATGTTGAACCATATAGTTCATTCATGAAATTAGTATTGTTCCAAGATGGCTTTGGTCAGTGGAACACTATTGTAGATAGTTGCTCCATAGCTCAGTCTAAGGAATCAAGGTTCGACCAGTGATTCACATATATACAAAGCCAAGTCCACACAAAATATATATTTTGTGAAAGCGTGAAAATGCGAGGATATGCAAAGATACACACGGACCTGAAGTTGTCAGATCGGTTGGACAAAGACTATACCACAAGCGAAGAATTTTTTACACGGGTATGCCATAGGTGTAAAGTGCATTAGCATTGAATTGATTATTGAATCTAGTGCAAGTGGGGACTCTGTAGGAGATATGCCCTAGAGGCAATAATGAATGTTCTTATTTATCTCCATGTTCGTAATTACGTTTATATTTTGTACTATAACTGCTATGGTTCTCGAGTCTGCAATAACCATGAGGCTCGGAGGAAGACTCATATGCACGTGTGGAATAAAAAGCAGATATATATATATTCATAGTCACGCCTCTAAGACTAGGTCAAATGTTGCATGATGGTTCTGTTTTCCCGATCATGGGCATGACTATGCCGGCAACTTTGAGGACACAATGTTAGTAGAACACTTGTGTTGAATTGCCAAATTGATGTTATGCTATGAGATACATTCGTCACTAGTTAATGGATTATAACACAGAGAAAGTTAACCGTTTGCATAATTCCTTAAACCATGAGAGTGTCGAGTTCCTTTGTACTTGCTTCATGAACTTTGAGGTTTGTTAAATGTCATCTGTAATAGGGTAGCTATTACGGTAGCTTGCGGGTTCACGGAAAAGTATGACAAGGAACTAGGTAGCACAAGATTGGGATTTGCTCCTCCGACGATGGAGAGATATTCTTTGGGCCCTCTCGGTGTAATGGTATCCATCATTGTTTGGCCAGACACAGTGTGATTTGATCACAAGGATGCCGGAACACGGAAACGAGAAAAGAGAACAAAACCGGTAATGGGGTAACTAGCATAGTGAACAAGTTATTGATTCACAGGGATGCCATTAAATTTCACCTCGGGTGTTTGTTACATATCGCGAAGCAACAGGAATAGCATTCGTTACTAAAGGTTCGCTCGAATATTTATTCATGTGGGTATAGGGGTCAATATGGATGTCCACGGTTTCACTATTGATCATTGATCGAAAAGAGTTCCAGTCATATCTATACTTCACCAAACCTACAACATCACACACTTAAGGGTCATCTATCTATTGAAATACAAGGTTAGGAGGCAGAGAGAAAGTCACCGAAAAAGTTTCACAGACGCTGGAATAGTTCTAGAAAAAAAGTCACCAGAAAAGTTTCAGAGATACTGGAATAGTTCCAGAGAAAAAGTCACTGGAAAAGTTTAGGAGACGATGAGAAAGTTTCAGAGAGATAACCGAAAATGTTTTGGAAAAAAAATCCTACCGAAAATGTTTCGGAACGCGTCCAGAATTATTTTAGGAGGTGCCGAAAATGTTCTGGACCTTCGGGATTTTATTTGGATTAAACGGCCGTAGGAAATTATCTAATGAATAGTGGAAACACTATTATGAGAAAATATATCATGAATAGTGGGAACACTGTTAAGGGAAATATCTCATGAATAGTGGAAACACTATACTGGATAGTGGAAAAATATCTGAGGTCATTTTGGTATTTTCACCATAGCCTCTCACCCTATAAATAAAGGTGGAGGGTGCTCTCCATATTCATCCAATTTCTCACTCGAGTTCTCAAACACCAGCATGCAAAGATCTGCCCTTCTCTCTCCCCCTCCACAAAATAGTTTCGTAGAGCCGAAAGGCTGCCTGGTCTCCGGCAGCGCCTAGTCCTGGATGGCGAAGCCCTATCAGAGTGTGTGCAACCCGGTAGAGAGGTCATAGTTCCGATCTTAGTTTGAGAGTACCTCCCGAAGGGCTGTCCGAGTGGCAGTCCGAGTTTCTGTCCGAGTGCCTCCCGGAGGGCCATCCGAGTGACCGCCCGTCTGTCCGAGAGCCTCCCGGAGGGCTCTCCGAGTGACCACCCAAGTTTTTGTCTGAGAGCCTCCCGGAGGGCTTTCCAAGTGACCACCCGAAGGGCTGTCCGAGGGAGAACATCCTCGCGGTTGGGAGGTTGTAAAATCCTAGCTGCGAGGATCTGCACCGCCGATCTTCACCGAATCTACTTCCGCTGCGCTACGAGTTGGTAATGATCAGATCAAACCTTGTATATATCTTCATAGTGATCCTGGGCGTGTTCGTAGTGCGGATTTTTTTTTGTTTTCTACTGCATTCCCCGACATAGTTATCATAGGTTCAGTTTCATCAATTACCACATAGGTAGGTTAGTTAGCAGTAGTTAATTAGTTTCAGTGTTATTTTCTTCAGTCATGTCCGGTCTTCTTTTGGGTTCTATCATTCATTGTTCCTCACTCAATGTTTCTTAATTTTCAATAATCTATTTTGATCGGATATTCAGTTTAGTTTTCTGTCATGTAGTTGATTTCATCTGTACAGCAGCTTTAGTATTCCTATTTGAGTCTTGTATTATTTAGTTTTTCAGTTATCGGTTATCATTAGTTCTTTAGAATGTCTTTTAGTTTACTTTATCACCCATAAGTCTTCAGTATTTATTCCCTCTGTATATTTTTTTTATTTTTTTCTTGTTTAGCCACTTATCTCTGTTTTTTTCTTCTTCTGTTTTCGCACATTGTCCCTTGCAATGCAAGGACTGAGTTCAACAATACCACTGGAGGAACTCTGTCTCTTGAGGCTTGGGGAAAAACATTTGTTGCTGCCCTAAAGAAAAGCCGCAAAAGGACCCGCATACACGGTGATGGATGGGAGCATTTCATGGAGGAGCAGAATCTCTGCGAGGGATCATTAGTTTGATTTGAAGTGGATGGCGCAGTTGTTGGCCCAAGTTGTAGCTTACAACCATCTGTACTGTTGTACCTTATGCTTACTCTATCTAAAATAATATCTTAGCTGCTACTCTGATATTTGACATTTCTGCATTCAGATTTCGAAAACAGAGGAAGTGTGCTGGTATGCTCAGGCTACCAACTCAGAAGTCTTATTGAATTGCATGTACCAACATGGTTGTAATTATCATGTTTCATTTGAATTGTATTTGTATTTGAACTGCTGAAAATATCGAAAAAATGGCAAAGATATATATTAATAACTAGACAATCTCCTAGTGAAGGATAGTAACATATATAACTCTGTTTGGGATTTGGGGCTAGACAATAGATCTTCATCATGTACACCATATCTATCTTGTGTGATCACAAGTATCTTTTTTTTTTTGCCAAGTATTAGATGCCTGATAGTTTGATATACTTACTGACTGGCAGATTGCATTCCTACCAAGGAGTTTCCATGCTTTAATATACTTATGGTGATGTGCTGATATACCTTGATCCAAGCTTAGGTCCATGGAGCTACATAGCTGCTCCTTTGCTTCTGGATCCCTTTGTAGTTTCTTCTTTTCCCTTATCGATTTGAACTCTTGTCCTTCTTGTGCAGCAGTACGATTCCACTAATGGTACTGCAGAAAGAGGACAAGGGGTTCATCGAGGAGGTGCTCTTCCGTTGGACGGACCAGGTGCTCTTCCCGCGTCCGGTTGTTCGCTTTGAGCTCATGACTATGGGTGTCTTTCAGTTCTTCTTTTAGTCGGTAGGTGCATGCGAATCATGTTGACTTTTTGCTTCTGTTGGGATGAAAATAACCGCCATTTATGAGACCAAAAAATAACTGGAACAGGAAATTCCTCAAGCAATGGATTAACAATAAATTTGTTTTCTGATCTGACCTATATCCACATGCTGAGGAAGAAATAGGTTATATGCTTGCTTCTCTGTTGCTACATATACATGTATGTTTAGTGCCACAGTAATATGTTTGCTTTTGTGGCATGATAAATACGTTTGCTTTTCTCTATGAATCTGCTCTATCCATATGCAGCGGTGAATTAATTTGTCTACTTGGTGGATTAAGTGCCAATGTAATGTAGCTTGTTGAAGAAAATCCTACCAATTTGTTTCTCTATGAATCTGCTCTATCCAGATCTCACCGAATGCCCCATGTGCGTTTCCTGATACTCTGGGTGTTTTTCTGTGTGAATGAATAGTGTTCTTGAAGTTGAAACTTTAACTAGATGCTCACCCTTACAGTAATGTCCTGTGTTTTTGTTAATAATGTTCCTGTTCATGATGTATATATTCTGTTGATTCGAATCCTTCTTCTTCTGCATGTCACTGTCCCTAGTTCTGCCACCGCCGTATGGCGACGCCAACTCCTCCGTCCTGCTCCTTGGTGTACAATTCGGGATCAGGAATCGGGATTTTACTACAGGGGAGAGGTTGCTCTGCAACCGATGTGAACCCCAAACTACACCCTAAAGATGCTCACTCCGAGTCGCCGCCGACAGCCACACTCCGCCGCCGGGTTCCGTGACGAGGAAGGGGGATTTTATTGGAGGCCCAAAACCCTGTTCGGCACCAGATCCGGATCGCCTCCGCCGAGAATCGATTGGCTCATGATACCAATTGTAAGGTTCAGAGTTCTTACACGATCTAGCACTAACACAAATGGAATTCATACAAGAAATAGCAGCGGAGCTGAGATGTATTTCTTAGGGTTTCTGCTACAAGATGAAGATGGTTGCCATCCAGATCATGGCGGCTAGGGTTTCCCCTATTACAAAGATGGAGAGATGGTTCTCAACTCACGCGTTCCTGGCTTAGTAGCCACTACAGACAGTAAAATAGAAAAGCAGTAAAGCAAAAGAGATAAGCTACAGTGCCGTTGTCGGAATTTGAACAGTGACATCCAGGAGCAGGTTCGCCGTTGGATCAGAGATCGAAGATAGCCACATCAGCACACAGGCGCGAAGCGGTATGAAGTGGCTTGGGTGGTAGGATCGAAGATCTACGGATGAAATCCAATCTGGCAACCAAAGATAACTGAAACTGTTGGGCACCTGTAGCTCGACACAGTCAGAGTTCCTGACAGGTGTCTGCACTGCCACTTGTGAAGGAGAATATGAAAGTCGTGCAGCTATCAACACCGTGGTCCTACACTACACCCAAATCAGGTTAGAATATGTTATGGCAGGTCTTAACTGATTCCAGTTTTCATTATCCAAGCATAGCACTGAATATTGCATTCTATCATCAGCTTGTTGACTAGCTAATACTCTCTGAAAAGAAGGCTTATAATATTTGTCTGAAATCAACAACTACAATCCCTCCTCCCCTATCCTTGTCTCCTACTAGTTTTCTTCATCTCCTCCAATATTTGATGCATTTTCGGCTTTTGTGAAGGAATTCAAGAGGGAGAGGAGAGGGCCATGGAGGAGCTAGTACGACTCACCATGTCTCCTAGTACATACAGGACGCCATGGAAGGTCCTCTCCTCAGTTAATCAAATGTTCTCCATCAAGCATCCTACCGACATGACTAATTGACCTTGGACTGTGTCATGCTTGTCCCGCAGGAAGCAATGGAGGATCCTCACGTTTTTGTTGGTCTGCACCAAGACGCAACACCCATGGATTTACTCTTTTTTTGTAGTCATGTAGCGTTCGTTGGGTTTGGATGCTGGCTTGTACTGGGAGCGAATTTTGTTTTGGTTTGGATAGTTTTGCTTCCATGACAGAGCAGGGGCCTCGAGTCCAGAAAAATTACCTTTTGTAATCCTGTAGTAGCTGTGTATGAGAAAGAATGAATGAAATAAAGAAAGAAGCTTTTTGATTATCTAAACCGAATATATCCTTTTGTAATCCTGTACTAAAATGCGAATGTTTCCTTTTCCGATGATCTAAATAAAGGATCACAAACAATTTGAGGATCCATTTGTTGTCACCTGCCTATGGTCCATTTACTTATAAACTCTATCTAGCTAACTGGTATATGCTTCTTCCGACGGAGCCTTTTGGCTACGAATGAATGAATCGGTTTATATATGAGCTCCAAACTGTCGTGGTTCTGAATCAATCTGAACATGTCGCTGGCTGATTGCATCGTCTGCTTTATGAATTCCCAAGAGAGGACTGTGTTGGGTAAAATAAGCTGATCTTGCATATATACTAGGGAGCATAGTAAAGGAGAAGATGTATCTTTAGGAGCTGAATTCACTATTATTTTTTGCCGAAGAGAACACAAGAGATATGATTTGGTTTAATATGCTGCCCAACTGTAGGTGGCGGCACAAATCAATGCCGGGCTTGGAGGCCAACAAATTGCCGACATGGAGACAAGCAAGTAGTTTACGTTAGGTTCTGTAATCAAGTTTGGAGCTCAGAAATTTTCAGACTTGAACACCCACCAACTTGGTTACACACTTTTAATGCCAGCCGCCTGCCCATGCTTCAGTAATCAAGGAGGCTTCAGTGATCGAGGAGGCAGGCTTCAGTAATCAAGGAGGCAGACAGGACTTGAGCCAATTACCACACAAAATTGACGCCTCCTTTCCTCTGATTAATAGTTGTCGTTGCATGCGCCTAGGGATGCCCATAAGCCAGCCAGGGAGGGTCTGGATTGCGCCACCTCACGGATCCGCGGCACGATCTTGGACCCTTGTTCTCTCCACCATGCTATATATACAAGAGATGGTCAGCCGACCATGTGCGGGGTGCGCGTGTGACTTGGACTTGGGGCTTGGGCGACGGCGACGGCGACGAGGAGGAGGTGATGCTGCTTTCTTTGTGAGCGAGGAGGTTTCAGTGGCCTCCACTTTGTCCACCTCTATCAACTCACCAAAAACCTACAGCTACCTATGCTCAGCACGCTTGGCCATCAGGTTGTTGCACGCCTTGTTCTTTTTTTCCAGGTGCCCGCTTCGTCGTCCACCATCCTTATCCCCATGCAATGATGTGGGGATCCCAAGAAGAGGGTGTCGAACCCCACAAGTAATCTTGATGAGAAATTCCTCCATAGATAATGGTGGTGCATCTGCATCAACCTGTGTCACCTCAGCAACAACACTGCTTACCTCATCATAGGATTCAACCACGATAACAGGCTTGCTGAAGGCCTCCATCATGCTCTCCACGTTGAAACCAAGCGGCTCCCCCAAACTTAGAATCCAACATGCAAGGGAATGCACACCTATAGTCAGGACTAGCCACCAGGGCGGGGCAACAGGATCATAGCCTCTGAACTCATTGGGTCGACAGACTCCTCGCTCCCAACCGGTGGAACAACATGGCCCAACCACACATCTTCGCACCAAACAGAGCAACTCGCAAGACAGATGATAGAAGGTGATACTTGAGGAAGAGGTGTCATTGCTTCATCAGGCGTAGGATCAACATGTCGTGAAACAGTGCCCTTTGACTCTAGGAGTATGGACTTGCAACTAGGATAAAAAACAAAACACATACCCAGTTGTGAGTCAAGAATGAACTTGCAACTGGGACAAGTACGAATCCATTTACAAGTCGAGGATCGACTCTACAATTTCTCCACCACGCCAAAAAAAATGCACAGCCAAAAACGAACAAAAAAGAAACGGACCGTGCCTCCCGAACGACAACATGTATGGGCCCATGTGAAAAGAAACATGAGAACAGGCGGACACAAAATAAAATGGGACAAGAGGATGGACAACAAAAAAGAACGAGCTGACACGGATGCACATGATCAAATTTATGCGAACATTAAACAAATCAGATGATTATAAACTTAGATGAGACATGAGTAAATCTCATCTAGATGAGATTTAGCAAATCCGAAAGAAAACAATCTACTTACGCTCTCTGCAACTACACAACAAAATAAACAAAGCAAGGAATAAAAAGATAGGTGACCCTCCACAAAATGATACAACCCACAAAATAAAGCCAATACACAAAATATAAAAGTATAAAAACGACCTGCTAAAAAAAGTCATATCAGGCCTCACTGCTTCATTAAGGACGAACAAAAAACACGACAACAAGCGCAACTCAGAAGCACGTATATCTAACGGTATATGAGTTAGATGAGACATTGTTAACTCTTATCTAGATGAGAATTAGCAAAACCAATCTGAAACGGGACCCCTAGATCGCGTCGTAAAACGGTCCAAAACAAAACGGAGACACAAGCAAGTCGACAAGTAGACACCAGACGCACGACGTGACACGGGACGAGGCGACAAAATTATTCGCGATCAAGATTTACAGGACATTTAAACAAACGGATGACAGTGTGATTTTTTTCATGAATATAAAACAAAATAAACAAAGAATAAAAAAGAAATGGAAAAGAAAAAAAATATAAATAAAAGACAAAAATAAGAAACTAAATTAGTTCATAATTTGAAACAAATAATGAAACATGAAAAAGAAGAAAAAAAGAAACGACAAAAGGAAAAAGAATGCAGCAGCCCATATAGACTGCAACCAATAGTAAGAAGAACCTATACGAGCCGGACAAGCAAACAACATACGGACAGAAAGAAACAACCGCGTGAGCGCATATTTTAAAAGAAATACGAATCGTAAAGTTTTTCATCAAACAACTTAGGAGTTACATGTGAGATAACTATTTCACATCTAGATGTGAAATAGCAAACCCATTTATTGTAAAGGCAACATAAGAGATGGAAGCCAAAAGTTACTGATTTGGTAAGAACTACTTGCCTGAATTTTCTGTTACGGGATAGAGATTGAGTTTTCGGAAGCACAGATATCTCTTGTGGTACCATTGAAACTTCAGTACATGTATCTATTGTGTTCGTTGGCACCTATGTAATGTAGGAACCTAGACTGGATGATTCCGCTAGACCATGAACCTGACAAGTTGTTGCAACAATTTCAGTAATTCCATCATTTAATGCCCTGACTTGTCGGTAATTCAGTTTTTGGTGAGCAATTTGCTGTAAAGGGAACCGCAAATGGAGGTTGAAATCTACTGATTGGGTAAGACGTACCTGACGGATGTTTTTGTTGCTGCGTATATAGACATTAAAGTCGGATGGATGAAGTGACGCCAAGCTTCTGGCATTCTATGTGACAAGAGAGTGCCACAAAAGCTAAAAGGTAAGTTCTACGGGACAGTTGTTCGACCTGCAATGTTGTATGGCGCTGATTGTTGGCCGACTAAAAGGCGACATGTTCAACAGTTAGGTGTGGCGGAGATGCGTATATTGAGATGGATGTGTGGCCACACGAGGAAGGATAGAGTCCGAAATGATGATATACGAGATACTGTTGGGGTAGCACCAATTGAAGAGAAGCTTGTCCAAGATCGTTTGAGATGGTTTGGGCATATTGCCTCTAGAAGCTCCAGTGCATAGCGGATGGCTAAAGCGTGCGGAGAATGTCAAGAGAGGTCGGGATAGACCGAATTTGACATGGGAGGAGTCCGTTAAGAGAGGCCTAAAGGATTGAAGTATCACCAAAGAACTAGCTATGGACAGAGGTGCATGGAAGCTTGCTATCCATGTGCCAGAGCCATGAGTTGGTCGCGAGATCTTATGGGTTTCACCTCTAGCCTACCCAAATTTATTTGGGACTAAAGGCTTTGTTGTCATTACTTATATATAGACATGGAAACTTGAGAATGGCACCTGGATTGGAGGATACTGGTGCTGCTAATCCATGAACCTGATAGCTGCTGCAATAATTTGATTGATTATTCCGACATGAACCATGTTTAACACAAGGGTATCTACACCAAATGTAATCATGTTGAAACCTGAAGTTAAGTACTACCGAAAAAGGCTTTCGCCCCATTTTATATATAAAACAATGATCATCAACAACCCAATACAAACGCATGCCATCACAACACACGCACACACCCAAGGCAGGATACATAGGCGCTGAACGCAGCAAAACCACCGCGAGGAGATGAAGCCATATACGACGAACCGTGGGCTTCAAGGCGGTGTCTTCAGGAAGATTACGACACCGGAGCGCCGCCACCGCCCGATCCGAGGATCAGAGTTTCCCCCGGAGCATCACGACGGGCAGTGAGAGCTGCGACAACGCCTTCAAGAAGGGAACGAGCTTCGCTGCCGCCGGTCCGTCCGAAGATAGAACAGGTTTTCAACCCGGCCAACACTCACCGCCACCGAACGCCACACCCCGGCAGCCACACCGCCCACACGGCCATGGCCACCGGGCAGCACCGAGCCACGGGCTCTGCCCATGAGCACCACGCTACCACCACCAGGGCCGCCGCCCCGGCAACCAAGACCTTGACACCGCCTCACCCGAAACCCGCCGCTACCCCAACCAAAGAGACGAGCGGAAAGGCCCCGTCTTTCGCACCCCTGGCCGGCCCCCAGCGCCGAGACCCAATAGGTCGGCCAAAACTGGCCTCCATCGACCGTCATGCCGCACCGATCGCGAGACGAGCTCGGTCCTGCTGCACGGGCGCGAGACGAGCTCGATCCTGCTGCACCGGGCGCGAAACAACGATGGACTGCAACTGGGAGAGGACCAACTCTTTGACGGAAATAACGCCAAGACGACGAGGAGAGGGACCGAAGGCCACTCGGATCGACGCCACCGCTAGAAGACCGCCGGGAGCCCCATCCACCACCGCCACACCCGCCACAAGCAGCGGGTGCCGCACCACCCGCGGCGAAGATGAACACGACAACAGCCAGCAGGCTCGCGGCGCCCAGATCTAGCCCGCCAGCCCCGGCCGACACCTCCTCATCCCCACCAACGCCTGGGCCTCCACGCCGCCGCAGAGCCCTGCCCGCCGCCCGCCGTGGACCGTCGCCGCTCCCAGCCACTGGGCCTCGCGGATCTGGCACGCGCCGCCGCGCCCCAACGAGGAGAGGAGGAGAGGGGTGGAGGTTGCCCAGGAAGCCGCCCCGCCGCCGCCCTCACTGGAGCCCGCCCGGGCTTCGCCGGCGGCGCCTCCGGCGGTGGCGAGACGAGAAGGGGGGAGGGAGAGGACCTGGCGGCGGCGCTGGAGGAGTCGCCCCCGTGTGGCCAGAGGAGGGCGACGCGGGGGTGTTTTTCCCACCCCGGTCGAGTTGCTCACAGAGTTTGAAGTTAAGTACTTGACCTCTAAGGTCCAGCCCGTCATATAATGGCTGTGCATTTGGAATTAGTGTTGGTGTTACCAAATTATTTCCTTATTAGCAACATTTCTCTGTAGGGGTTGACACTCTATTTGAAAACATGAAGATCGTGAGTGTATCAGCAAAATCTTTCTACGAGAGTGTCAATTTCAGGGTTATTAAACCCCACCAGGGCATAGCTTTTTGGTCTATTCCTGTCCTCCCTAAGATCCATGTTTTCCTATGGCTTGTTGCACACAACAAATGGCCCACTGTAATGAACTAGAAAATGTTTAACACAGTTACTCTTAACATATTGTGGGCTTGTGGCTAGACTCGCTTGGCAATTGGTACCTGGCATGTTTGAGATTCCTGGCCCTGTAGCATCCTGTTTGGATTAATGGCGGAATATATCATAAACGATATGCAACTCGTAACACTCTGAGTGCCTCATTTTTATGGCCTATTTGGACCTTAAGAAATAGTGAGATCCCAATTGGAGTATTTTGACGTAATGCTAAGATAACAACTCGGCAATGAAGGGGGCAAATAAAACTGAGTTGCATAGTTGTAGAACATCGAAGTATGCAGTGCATGAAGTTGAAAATAGAAACTAAAACGGATGAATCACAAAGTGCTACTGAATGTTGGAACCCAAGCCGCCAAATTCATCTCATAGGGCATATTCCCGGTCGAGTACTCGACCCCCTGATCTGAGAACCACCTCACGATCTTCATGGACTGCAGGTTGAGCCAGAAATATCGGACAGTTGACATGTTGATGAGCACCTTAATGAGCACGGTGCCACTCCTCTCGGCGAACCACAATAGTTTTATATCATGCTTGACTTCCCACCGGCTCGGCGGCGGCCTGCTTCCGCCCGCCTCATCTAGGAACCGCAAGATTGTCTCTGTCTCGATCACCACCCGTGGTCGTCGCTGCCACTTGCCCATTTGCTTTGATTGCGCCCACGCAGATATCTTGTCGCCATCCGTGACGAGCACAATCGGGGACCCACCTGCCGACGATGTCGCCAGGAGTTTGTGGTACCACCCACCACGGGGGAAGCTCTCCGGGAGCATCGTGACCGTGACTTGTTCCACCAATCTAACCTGGAGCTTGAGGACGTAGTCCCCTTTGTCGGTCAAGCACAACCAGTGTGCATCGTCGCCGACGACTTAGGGCCCTGGCGAGTGGTCGTTGCAACTTGCTGCCTTGCAGTTTATGAACCCGGATCTTGTTGTAGCGGCCCCACATGCCATGCTCCGATGAGAAGGTCTGGAAGTGCACGTTGCGGCAGTGTTGTGACAGCTCTAGGTATGCCATGACCACATGGAATTGCCGGCCGACGACGGTCGCACCCTCATCATCATCGTCACCCACGAGCAAGAGATAATTTGTCGTATCATCGTCTTGTTGTGTAGCCACCACATCCACAGGGAAAGTCGGTGCAGATGGCAGGCTCTGGCTGCGGCTGGTGGCCGGATCCCACACGCAAAGTTCTCGGGCCACGCGAGTGAGAACGAGGCCATTGCTCGACGCGAGGGGGAAGCCATGGACGCCGGTGACCCTGCGCAGCGTGGTGGTGTCCGCAGCAGTGGTGTCCACCAGGGACAACTGGTCCTTGCGTCGCGTGCCCCCATACTTGTACGTGTGGATCAGGTGGCCTCGCAGAAGGGGGAGCACGAATCGGTCGCTATGCCGGAGGTGGAGGCGGCCACCGAGGCCACTGCAATCCTTGACGCGGCGGCGCATGTCCATGCAGGTCGCGGCGCAGCGCACTAGAGTGGCCGGGTCGGTGCGCGCCGCGATGTCCACCAGCACGTCCAACGGCACCGACGCTGCCGTCTGCCGCCGCCCTCTTGCAGCTTGCGTCCGGAGCCCGGCACTGCCCGCCGTCGCCTGCCATGGTTTGATGGGTGGCTCTAGGAGGGAGCTCAGTCCTGGGTAAGACCGCAAGATCCGATCGACGTGGTATAATTAGCCGATAGGGTCGTGTGTAGGGGATCAGTTTCGTGCTTTCCACGTTGCCTAGTCCCGGGATTAACTCTAGCAGTTATCGAGTCAACTCTACGTGGTATCTTAGCCTAGGGTAATACTTCTTCAAACGAAAAAATATAGGATGTGATTTAAGAGCAACTTCAATAGCAGCCTATTTTTAGGGGAAAAAATACGGTGGAGTAAAAAAATTGGGCACCAAAACGTGTTCTGTTGGCACGAGCAAGCGACGTCTCCAACAACAGCCCTAAAATAGGGCACTCAGATAAACAAAATCAATCTTTTTTAACTAACATTTGAACTACTTTTATTGTCAAAATAAAAACATTTGAACTACTTTGACCATATTTAATATTTAAACAAAAATCGTCTGAAGTATAAACATGCAAACTAAAAACATGATTTAAGTAATACATGCCACTTAAACTACGACAAGCACTACTACGAACACTACAGATTGTCCCAGTCAATATCGTCGTACCCATCACTTTTGCTGCCGGAATCGACGTTGACCACACCGGAGGATCCTGCATTCTTCTTCTTCTTTCTCTGTGACGATGAAGGCACCGCCTCATCATCATTATTGCTCTTCTCAGTGTCCCTCTTACAATAGAACTCCAACTCGGCTTGGACATACTGCGGATGTGCCCTACCAAACACCGCCATGGCCACCTCATCACTCTATCGGATTTTATCTTGCTCGTTGACAACAATGAGAGAAGTCGGCCTAATAGGGTCTTGACTCGATCGTCACCGGCTGGTCGACAAGCTCCGCATCCACCCGAGACTCGATCTCAGGGATATTGAGCTTCGAGTAGGGGACGCCGAGCCTCTACACGGCAACGTCGTACGCGCGGGTGGCGAGGTTGGCCGTCGAGTACGTGCCGAGCCAGTACCTCCGGCCGGCGTGCACCCATTTGAATCTGGCGGCACCCTTGCCCTTCGGTGGCATGGCGAGGAGGCGGCAGCCCCGGGGAAGCAAGCGGCGGCTCCGGGGAAGCAAGTTTTATGAGACTATAGCAGTATAATGTTGGATGCATTGATTTAATTAATTAGTGATTATTTTTGCATGAGACGATCATTAAGTTTAGTTATGTATGCGAACTATGCATAAATATTTTTTTGTGTTGCACCCATGTCCCATGCATATATGAATTCCTTTTGCTGCGTATGTATTCATGTATATACCACATCCATTTGGCTGAGTTGCTAGCCTCACTTACTTTCTACAAATAAAGTTGTTTCTTATTGGAATTATGAAAAAGTATTTCTATTTTCTTTGAGGAGACCAAGGAATCATATTTTATTAATTTTCTAGAAAAGATCAGCATGCTAATTTTTCCTTAATCTTATCCAGAATTTGTTATTGTCATCGGAAGGTGTACTACTTGACCATGCAGGATACAAGGTGTCTTGATGATTTGATGAGGTAAGGTAATCGTTGAGTCATGTTTTCAAATGCTAATGGATGGAATTTCTAATGTATGGCTGGAAATGCAAGTGGGTGATGATATTGCGATGTCTTATTTGAGACTGTAGACATGGTTTGCCACGCTGGACCTTGTGAAGATTCTGTTTGTTCTTTGGTTAAGATTAATTGTACACATTCATGTTGCAAATATGTATTTGGTTTTTGATTTTAAGGCTACACTAATGCAGAAATATCTGAATTCTACAAACTGTGGTACTTCTTGACTTGTGAGCAAGCATCCCGTTCGAAAGCTACCTAACATGCTGATGACTTGCTAAATTATGCATATAATATTATAATTTCAGTTTCATCCGAGAACTTCTCTTTAAGACAACGGTAGTGAACATTTGTTTCCGACAATGACAGTAGATATCGTATATTTTGCTCTCTAAAAATGAATAATTGTGGTGTTGTTCACCTATCAATGTGCCATCTTTTCTATCTAAAAATATGCCACATTTGTTCAGTAAACCAGCTCATTAAAGTGATGGACAACTAAATATTCTGTGGAACTGAAATAATATATAGGCAACCAAACATCCTTCCCTTTAAAAGTAAGCCAACCAAACATCTAGGTAACTTCCCGGCGCGGCGGAGCGCGCTTGCCCACTAGTATATACTCCCTTCGTTCCCTAATATGAGACCTTTTAGCTTTTTCTTGATTCATATGTTCCTAGACATATTTTAGCATGTATGTTCACTCACTTTAGTACTCCCTCCGTTCGGAATTACTTGTCGCAGAAATGGATGTATCTAGACGTATTTTAGTTCTAGATACATCCATTTCTGGGACAAGTAATTCCGAACGGAGGGAGTATGTACTAGAAGGGTTGGGCGAGCTTTGCTGCGCTGTTGTTATTGTTATATATTTTTTTAAATGCACTATGTTTTAAAATATAAGGTAGATAACTTTTTTGAAAAGTCGAACTATTTGAGTTTGACCAAATTTATAGAGAAATGTGTCAAAATTCATAATATCAAATTGGTATGATAGATTCATCATAAAATGAATTGCCGTACTTTTTTGTTTAATATTGTGGATGTCGATATTTTTTGCTCTGAACTTGGTCAAAGTTAAAGAAGTTTGGTTTTCCAAAATATTAATATCCTTTATATTTTGGAACTTATGGAATATTTAATTTGGCGGGTGAGGGAAATGATGGATTGTTTTTATTTTTATTTATATTGTGGTGATTTGATGGGACTTTCATAGTGTGGTATGTCTTATCTGCTAACTAACCTATATTTATATAGGTAAATTTCTACGTTGATGGCTGCATGTACTATATTGGTGCTAGAATATCACACGGTTGCTTTCTTTTTTCTAGGTAGTGGGGGGTGTGTAGGATTAATGTTTCAATAGGCCGATTGTTGCTGATTGATTTGAAAAATCATTGGCCCGGTCAAAACCCTAGAAGCTTAGGTTTTTCGGTCGTTCATAGTCTTGGCTGTTGTGTTGATGGCGGTGCTGAATAAAGAAGCTTCGGATCCTTCCCCAACGAGGCGATCCGTCCTATGATTGGGGATGAATTTGAAAACTAGTCTGTTCAAGTAAGGATGGCGTGGTGTCGGCGACATTCTCATGCTGGACTTGTCTCCTCGAGCTCTACTGGACAGGTGGTACCTCAACCTGGGGCGTATGCTAGTGCCTTCAGTCCCGGCCAGCGGGCGCGCTCGGCTCCTCGGGATCAACCGCCGGCGTTCCCTTTTGCCTCCAGACCTCCTCCAAGACCCAAGGTATGCCATGGATTCGCTCCTTTGGGATACCTGGTTCCAGGACGAGCACGACATGCGTCGGCATGTGTGCTCTGACCCTGCCATGGACACGTGCTCCCAGCACTCCCCATTGGCGTGCGCATGCACGGGTGGGCGCGTGTGAACCCACGCCATCCCCGCCACCATCGCTAGAAGCGGACAAAGAGATGGAAGAGGCATACCTGAAGGCGCTGGAGGACTCGCGGCTCTAGGAGTTCAAGGAGTGGGACAGCCTCGATGTGCAGCTCGCGCTTTCGGCCGCCGATGATGTCACCATCCCCGAGCCAGAGGAATGGGTTGTCGTGCAGCAAGAGGTGGATGCGGTGCCTGTCTGGAACATGGCGTTGGTTGGGTAGTCACTGGTCGTGGACGTCGAGCATGCCCATCACGTCAGAGTATGTGTCTGCCCCAGCCGTGTGGTTGGGTGCGGAGACGTGGTCACTGCCACGCCAGGCACTACCGAAGCCGCCGCACACGCTGCCTACTCACCTGTGGCAGCCACCGCCCTTCATTGACCTCACCATGGATGAGAACGACAGCAACAGCTGAGACTAGAAGAAGATCTAGGGTTTATTTATGTTTTCTTAAGTTTAAGTTTAAGTTTGGTATACGGCGACGAGGACTTCTAGACTTAATGTTGTTAGAATTAATGGGCTAGGCCCATAGCAATTTCTGAAATCTCAAAGCCCATGTGTAAAATGGCAAGTGGTGGTGCTAAAGTTTAGTCCCACCCTGGAAGTTGAAAAAGAGTTGGACCTCTTTATATAGTGGGTTCTCTCCACCACTCTAAGTGGTGTGTGAGAAGAGAAAGGAAAGACCACACGCGCGCGCTCGCTTGCCTCGCCGGGCCGGGCCGTGGCGGGCGCGTATGTGCGACATGCACATGAATGGTCCGCCGAAATCCGATCCGTCTCCTTGCAGGGGCGCAGCTTCCTTTTGCCGTTTTATTTTTTATGTCTTGGCAGACAAGTTTTTGATTTCTTGTCCGGTAAGTATACGAATTAGAAACCGAGTTGGTTTGGGATTGTGATCGCGACACAATACCGCCTCTGGTCTTAATATATATACAGCTACCGGCTGCGGCCAAAGACACACCGAAAAACACCTAGGGTTTTGCCTCATCTCGCAACTTGCGCCGCCGTCGTAGTCTACTTCATCCCAAACGCTGGCGTGCATCGGCGCGTGGGAGAGCAGGTCTCCGAAACCGTTCGTCCTTGCGATCCTGCACCGGGAGAGGACGAATTAGGTTTTTGGGAAGCGCTCTGCGCGACTGCTCAAATTCGTCATCACGGGTCGTCTTCCGTCCAAGTCGGGCGGTGCTACTCATCGTCGTCTTCATCGCCGTCAGCAGCAGATCGTCGCCAACATCGTCATCAACACCGTCGCACCCACAATAGCTAACGAACAGTACGTCCAACATCATCTGTTCATGTCTGTCTCTACAGCTATTGTTTCGTGTTCGCTGCTGTTATGCATGTCTTGTTGTTCTTCTAGTTTGCTAGATTGTTGCATGCTAGTATCTGTTCTAGTCATGAATTATTTACTGAAATTAATCATGAACTTGCCTAATTTTCCAACAATCCAAAAACCTAAATGTAGGCAATTTCCTGAGTTAACTATGGCTGGATTCGCTGATGCACTGAGGCCGAATAAATTTACCGGTGTGCACTTTAAGAGATGGCAGGTGAAGACCACGCTCTGGCTTACTGCTATGAAAGTTTTCCATGTTAGTGTTGGTGCTCCAGAGGGAATGTCTGATGAAGATCAGAGAAAATTCCAGGAAGCCAATACTATGTTTGTGGGATGCATTCTGAGTGTTCTTGCTGACCGTCTGTGTGATGTGTATATGCACATAGATGACGGAAAGACTCTGTGGGATGCACTGAATGCAAAATTCGGTGCAACAGATGCATGCAGTGAACTGTACATCATGGAGAGTTTTCATGACTACAAGATGGTGAATAACCATTCTGTGGTTGAACAAGCTCATGAGATACAGTGCATTGTGAAAGAACTTGAACTCCTTAAGTGTGTTCTACCCGACAAATTCGTGGCTGGGTGCATGATTGCAAAGTTGTCTCCTTCATGGAGGAATTTTTCCACAACTCTGAAACATAAGAGACAGGAGATATCAGTTGAAAAACTGATTGCATCTCTTGATGTTGAAGAAAAAGCTCGGGCTAAAGACACTACTGAGAAAGGAGATGAGGTTCAGCCTACCGCCAATATGGTGCAGAGGTACCCACAGAACAAGAACAAAGGGAAAAACAAACCTGTTTTCAACAAGTCTACAAGACTACTACCTTCAAGAAGAAGAAGTTCAACAAGGCTAAGCTAGAGTGCTATGCCTGTGGGAAGCCCGGACACTTTTCCAAGGAATGCCCTGAACGTGCAGACCGCAGAGGGAAAACGAGCTCCAAGACTGTCAACATGGTGACCGCTAGCAATACTGATGGGTATGGTAATTTACCTATTATGCTTTCAGTATTTCAATCATCTTCATGGTGGATTGATTCGGGTGCTAATGTTCATGTGTGTGCTGACGTCCCCCTGTTTACTTCTTATCAGGTCGCAAGGGATTCTTCCGTCGTAATGGGGAATGGGTCACATGCTTCTGTTCGTGGCATTGGCACGGTGGATCTGAAGTTTACTTCGGGAAAGATCATGCAATTAAGGAACGTGCAGCATGTCCCTACTATGAACAAGAATCTAGTTAGTGGCTCCCTTCTATGTCGAGATGGGTTTAAGGTAGTTTTAGAGTCGAATAAAGTAATCGTGTCAAGATTTGAACAATTTATAGGCAAAGGCTATGAGTGCGGAGGCTTGTTCCGCTTTTCCCTTTCAGATTTTTGCAATAAGTCAGTAAACCAAATTTGTGCTAGTGTTAATCATGATGCAAGTATTTGGCACTCTCGTTTATGTCATATTAATTTTGGTTTAATGTCTCGGCTATCCAGTATGAGTTTAATTCCGAATTTCACTGTTGCCAAAGGTTCTAAGTGCCATAGTTGTGTGCAATCGAAGCAACCTCGAAAGCCTCATAAGGCTGCCGAGGAGAGAAACTTGGCACCTCTAGAACTCATACATTCTGATCTTTGTGAGATGAATGGTGTGTTGACAAAAGGTGGAAAGAGATATTTCATGACTTTGATTGATGATGCGACTAGATTTTGCTATGTTTATTTGTTGCAAACTAAAGATGAAGCATTAGACTACTTTAAAATCTATAAAGCTGAAGTTGAAAATCAACTAGAGAGAAAGATCAAGCGTCTTAGGTCCGATCGTGGTGGAGAGTATTTTCCCAAAGTATTTGATGAATTTTGTGAGGAACATGGTATTATTCATGAGAGGACGCCTCCCTATTCACCTCAATCAAATGGAGTTGCCGAGAGGAAAAACCGCACATTGACTGACTTGGTGAATGCCATGTTAGACACTGCTGGTTTATCTAAGGCATGGTGGGGGGAGGCTCTATTGACTTCATGTCATGTCCTGAATAGAGTTCCTAAAAATAATAAGGAGAAAACCCCTTATGAGGAGTGGGTTGGGAGAAAACCATCACTTTCTTATTTACGCACTTGGGGATGTTTGGCAAAGGTGAATATTCCTATTCCTAAGAAACACAAACTTGGACCAAAGACTGTGGATTGTGTCTTTCTAGGGTATGCTCAACGGAGCATTGCTTATAGATTTTTAGTGGTAAAATCTGAAGTACCTGATATGCATGTTGATACTATAATGGAATCTCGTGATGCAACATTTTTTTGAGAACATATTTCCTATGAAAGATATGCATAGCATTGCTAGATTTTCTTCTGAGATAATTCCTGAATCTAGTACAACTGATGAATATTTTGAACAATCACATGAGGAAGTCCTTGAGAAGGATAACAATGAAGTTCCTATAAGGAACAAAAGACAAAGGATTGCAAAATCCTTTGGTGATGATTTCATTGTATACCTTGTGGACGACACACCCAAGACGATTGCAGAGGCATATGCATCTCCGGATGTAGATGATTGGAAAGAAGCTGTTCATAATGAGATGGACTCAATTCTTTCTGATGGAACTTGGGAACTAACTGATAGACCATATGGTTGTAAACCTGTGGGCTGTAAGTGGGTGTTCAAAAAGAAGCTAAAGCCTGATGGTACTATTGATAAGTACAAGGCATGGCTAGTGGCCAAGGGCTACACTCAGAAAGAAGGCGAAGATTACTTTGACACCTATTCACCCGTTGCTAGAATGACCACCATTCGAGTGTTACTTTCCTTGGCTACCTCTTATGGTCTTATCATTCATCAAATGGATGTAAAAACAGCTTTCCTCAATGGAGAGTTGGAAGAGGAAATCTATATGGATCAGCCTGACGGGTTTGTGGTAAAGGATGAAGAGAGAAAAGTGTGCAAGTTGTTAAAATCTTTGTATGGCCTGAAACAGGCACCTAAGCAATGGCATGAGAAGTTTGAAAGAACCCTGACTTCTGCAGGATTTGTCATTAACAAGGCTGATAGGTGTGTTTACTATCGCCATGGTGGGGGCAATAGTGTCATATTATGTTTGTATGTGGATGACATACTGATCTTTGGTACAAACATTAATGCGATCAATGAGGTCAAGTCTTTTCTATCAAAAAGTTTTGACATGAAAGATCTGGGAGAAGCCGATGTAATTCTAAACATCAAACTTATTAAGGATGAGAGTGGGATTACTCTAACGCAATCTCACTATGTTGAGAAGGTCTTGAGCCGGTTCGGCTTTATGGATAGCAAGCCTTCTCCAACACCTTATGATCCCAGTATGACACTCAGAAAGAATAAGAAAGAAACAAGAGATCAATTAAGATACTCTCAAATTGTCGGTTCACTCATGTACTTAGCTAGCGCTACAAGACTAGATATCTCTTTTGCTGTGAGCAAACTGAGTAGGTTCATGTCCAACCCGGGTGATGATCATTGGCATGCACTAGAAAGGGTCTTGCGCTATCTGAGAGGTACTATGAGTTTCGGAATTACTTATTCAGGGCATCCTGCTGTGCTAGAAGGATATAGTGATTCAAACTAGATCTCCGATGTTGATGTACTCTACGCAACAAGTGGGTATGTATTTACTCATGGAGGTGGCGCAGTGTCATGGAGGTCTTGCAAGCAAACCATATTGACAAGGTCAACTATGGAAGCAGAATTAACTGCTTTAGACACAGCTACTGTTGAGGCAGAATGGCTGCGTGAGCTCTTGATGGACTTGCCTGTGGTTGAAAAACCTGTACCGGCTATTCTTATGAATTGTGACAACCAAACGGTTATCGCTAAAGTAAACAATTCTAAAGATAATGCGAAGTCATCAAGACACATGAAGAGACGTTTGAAGTCTGTCAGGAAGTTGAGAAACTCCGGAGTAATAACTGTTACGTATATTCAAACAGACAAAAACCTGGCAGATCCCTTTACAAAGGGACTATCACGAAATGTGATAGATATTGCATCGAGGGAGATGGGTATGAGACCCATAGATGTTACACCATAGTAGTAACCCAACCTTTGTGATCGGAGATCCCGTGAATTAGAATCTGGGAAGAACAAGCTATTGGTTAACTGAGGAGAGTAATAACTAATGACCGTCTCTAAGTGAAGATGCAAAACTCTCAGAGCTGTAAGGCAGGTTGGCAACATACCTTAATGTGGTTCTATTGGCTATAATTAGCAAAGATGCTGTCCTATAGAGCAGTCTTGAAAGAACACACCTATATGAGTTCTGACTGTAAATGTCGCAGTCTATGAGATTTGGGTGATCTCTAGTAAGCTCACGAAGAGACCAGGGAGTATGACGTATAAGCTCCAAACCGCGGGGTAGCCTACTGGCGATCAGGTACTGGTTAAGACTTTGAGTGAAACCTGTTCACACAAAACTAGCAATTCAAGGCATAGTCCATTGTTAAGTTGTGAATGGATGTAGTTTAAAGTTCTAGGCAGAAGTTCAACTTAACAGTCTCTGCTGAAACACTGGTATATTAAACAAGTGGTGAGAGAAGGCAAATCTCTAAATGGGTATTTGAGATCTGGTGGGGGATTGTTAGAATTAATGGGCTAGGCCCATAGCAATTTCTGAAATCTCAAAGCACATGTGTAAAATGGCAAGTGGTGGTGCTAAAGTTTAGTCCCACCCCGGAAGTTGAAGAAGAGTTGGACCTCTTTATATAGTGGGTTCTCTCCACTACTCTAAGTGGTGTGTGAGAAGAGAAAGGAAAGACTACACGCGCGCGCTCGCCTCGCCTCGCCTCGCCGGGCCGTGCCGGGCCGTGGCGAGGCGGCGCGTACGTGCGACATGCGCGTGAATGGTCCGCCGAAATCCAATCCGTCTCTTTGCAGGGGCGCAGCTTCCTTTTGCCGTTTTATTTTTTATGTCTTGACAGACAAGTATTTGATTTCTTGTCCGGTAAGTATACGAATTAGAAACCGAGTCGGTTTGGGATTATGATCGCGACACAATACCGCCTCTGGTCCTAATATATATACAGCTACCGGCTGCGGCCAAAGACACACCGAAAAACACCTAGGATTTTGCCTCATCTCGCAACTTGCGCCGCCGTCGTAGTCTACTTCATCCCAAACGCCGGCGTGCATCGGCGCGTGGGAGAGCAGGTCTCCAAAACCGTTCGTCCTCGCCTTGCCTGGCCGGGCCGGGCCGTGGCGTGGCGTGGCGAGGCGAGGCGAGGCGGCGCGTACGTGCGACATGCGCGTGAATGGTCCGCCGATATCCAATCCGTCTCTTTGCAGGGGCGCAGCTTCCTTTTGCCGTTTTATGTTTTATGTCTTGGCAGACAAGTTTTTGATTTCTTGTCCGGTAAGTATACGAATTAGAAACCGAGTTGGTTTGGGATTATGATCGCGACACAATACCGCCTCTGGTCCTAATATATATACAGCTACCGGCTGCAGCCAAAGACACACCGAAAAACACCTAGGGTTTTGCCTCATCTCGCAACTTGCGCCGCCGTCGTAGTCTACTTCATCCCAAACGCCGGCGTGCATCGACGCGTGGGAGAGCAGGTCTCCGAAACCGTTCGTCCTTGCGATCCTGCACCGGGAGAGGACGAATTAGGTTTTTGGGAAGCGCTCTGCGCGACTGCTCAAATTCGTCATCACGCGTCGTCTTCCGTCCAAGTCGGGCGGTGCTACTCATCGTCGTCTTCATCGCCGTCAGCAGCAGATCGTCGCCAACATCGTCATCAACACCGTCGCACCCACAATAGCTAACGAACAGTACGTCCAACATCATCTGTTCATGTCTGTCTCTACAGCTATTGTTTCGTGTTCGCTGCTGTTATGCATGTCTTGTTGTTCTTCTAGTTTGCTAGATTGTTGCATGCTAGTATCTGTTCTAGTCATGAATTATTTACTGAAATTAATCATGAACTTGCCTAATTTTCCAACAAATGTTATATATTTTAAATTTAAGTTTCAGTTTAAATTATTAATATGTATTGTTTAATTTAAATTTAAGTTTTTTTATGTGCATTGTGTGAAATGCGTTTGGCCTGTTGGTCGCACCTACGGGCGTAGGGACACAAATGGTTAATCATGTCCATCTGGCCGACCCAAACACAAATGGTTAATCATGTCCATCTGGCCGACTCAAACGGACGAAAAATAGACAAAACGAAAATCCGTTTGTGTCCCTGCGCTTGGAGTTGGCCTAATGGCCTCAATCAGTAGTTCGGTTGCTTATTCCAACTTAGAACCATGCACAGTCGGATGTCTACGATGGCGTGGCGTCAGCCTTCTCGTACAAATGACATGTAGCGTTATTTTCGCGAAGTTGGACAAGGGAGAAATAAGAGACTATATTGTTTCTTGTTTGGCTGGAATTAACCAGGTGTTTTCTCACGCTACATTATGAGCTAGGTAGCCTTTAACTGTACATCAACCTACGCAGCCGCCGCCTCCTCCTCCAAGAAAAGCTAGGGTTCGTGCCTCCCGCCGGCTCCGCCGCAGGTCCGCCTCGTCTCTGGTGGCCCTAGGGCCATGGGGGCGCGGTGGATCTTGGCAAGGAGTGGCGGGAGCGCTCCGTTGTTAGTCGTTCCTTTGAGATTTGTTAGGATTTGTGTCCTACTCAGGAAGACGGGACGGCGGCATCTCCTTGAAGATGGAATAAATGTCTCATCGCCTAGTCCCTGTTTCGGTGGTGCGTCCAGCATCATTGGTGGGCGTGTGGAGGTGTGTCTCCGGTGGATCTATTCTCGGTGGATTTGCTCGGATCTGGTTGTGGTTCGTCTATGTTCGTGTGTCTTCAGGTTGGATCATTTCAATCTAATTTATTCTTCATCAGTGTCGGTTGCTGTTCTGGTGCGCTGGTCCTACGGGGCCTTAGCCCGATGACTTCCCGACTGTCTACTACAACAAGTTGTGCCCGTCTCCGGCGAGGGAGGGGTGATGATGGCGGCGCGCCTTCGGCTCGCTTCAGTGTTTGTAGTCATCACTAGGTGGTCTACGAATCTGGATGTAATTTTTATTATTTCTAGTGTTCGTTGTACTGCTATGATTGAAGATGAATAGATCGAAACTTTTCTCGCAAAAAAAAAATGTACATCAACCTTCGATCATCACTTTTATTTGAGATTGCCATACTATTTTACAATGCTAAGACCATTAATTTACTAACTGTACATGCGTCATTTGCTTTTTCTGAGGTTTTTCTTTCGTGTTTGAGAAAAACATGAATATTTTGGTTATGGCGCACTTCCCTTTATTTGCATTTGTAGAGGGCCACAGTAGTGTAAATACTATCTGAATTATAAAACTGCTTTAAAACTATTTACCGGCAATTAAACATTTTTCTACTGTGCATGCACATTCTCTTGAAAAAGAACTGGAAGCTCTTAAAACTGTGGCTAGAATCAGTAAATCATTTTGAAAAGTTTGTTGTACTAGTATTTTTTTTTTTCTCGAAGAACATGTAGGTACAGTATACAGGTGAAAAAAATAATATGACTCTTATGCAATCAGCGCTCAAATCTGCAACAGACTTTCCTTTTATTTTAGCAACCAAAACATATATAGGTGTTTGAGGGAAACAAAGGCAAACAAATGACATCAAGCCATTTAGGATGATTCTAGCTGGCAAGCATCTAAATATATATTGGTCCCACGTACTAGATTGTTCTTTATGTAGCAGATGAACATTCAGTGGGATAGAGTATTCTGAGTTGATCCTGAAAAATGTCGTTTGCTTCACTGCTAGTACATGTGTACTGTCTCCACTGTGATTATGCTACTAAATTAGGCAAGGATATTGAGATTGCGTGATGAACTTGTTTTGCCCTTTAGCAAAATTTCCTCTCTATAAAGGCGGACAAACCTATGTGGATGTATGAGAATTCTGGTGAATATACCTGCAGGTATTTCTTGTTTTCCTGTGGCTTGTAGCACATAACAAATTGCTCACAGGAGACAACCTGGCTAAGCGTAGGCCTGTCGATCATAAAACCTGCCTCCTCTGTAATACCTCTTGCAATGTAAAGGTGTTTAGATGAGATGCTAAGTGCATTAAATAGCTTAGTAACCCAACTCCCCAATGCATAGGTGTTTAACTACTTGTTACTAAGGCTGGTCGTAATGATAAGTATCATATACTAGTATCATGTATATGATACTAGTGTATGATACTACACCCGTAGTGCATAGTATCATGTGTTAGTATCATAGATAACTTCATTTATTGCCATACATGACACATATTAGCACAACATTTAATATGATATGGTATCGTGATATGATACTCACCCCACTCTTTCTTCATTTAATTCTATGCCACCTCATCAAATTTGCCTAGTTGGCATGCATGATACTACCTATGATACTCCCATTACGACCAGCCTAAGCTCACTTTATTTAATGATTTAGCACCTAAACTCTTTTATGGATTGGTTAGCTTCTTTCATTTAAGTGGTTTGTCTAGGTTCACGTGCTATTTTAAAAATATTTGTGTAGTTTAAAAAATCAACTATCTAAAAATTCATGTAGTTTTGAAAATGTGTTCACGCTTTTAAAAAATCTAATTGTAATTTTTAAAAGCCTTCACACATTTTAAACTATCTTTATGTGATTTTAAAACATGTTAACCTATTTAATAAATGTTCACTCCTTTAAAAAATCATGTAGTTTAACAAAATGTTCAAGTATTTTAACAAAAATGTTCTTGTGTTTGTAAGAAAAACTGTTTTTTAAAGAAAGTTCATGTGTCTCTAAAAATTGTTCATGCATCTTGTAAGATTAGTACCTTGGTCTGCTTTGAAATTGGTACGGAGTACTCCCTCCGTCCCATAATGTAAGACGTCTTTTGACACTACACTAGTGTCAAAAAACGTCCTATACTGTGGGACGGAGGGAGTACCTTCTAATGATTTCTCCCTTTACTGCATTTCGCAACTCTAACTGAGAAATGGTTGCCTGTTGCCTACTTGCTACTTTGCCGTTGAACGCGGGCACGCATGAAGGCTCTTGATCTGTACTCCTACTTGTCAGAATTCATTTGTGTTCAGACCGCATGCGGCCCGACTTGGCAACATGATACGGGAGGAAATCTCTCGTCTGAAACGTGGTCCTCAGCTTTGCTGTCCTGCACCGTTTGCCAAAAGCGTCACACTGGCTTGCCATGCATCTGTACACAGCTTGTTTATTGCTATCACTGCACGTTTCTGACGGAGGATTGACGCAGCTTCACTGTGTTGGTGAAGATCATTTAACTCGTCAATTCGTCATTGCTGCCCATGCCCATCCTAGGTTTATATAAGCTTGTTCAAGGTGACCTGAAGTGAGATTAGTTTTGCGACAAGAGCAGATGATGGAATCTTCAGTTGCAGGCAAGTGTTCATTTGATGGAAGTCAAGATCAATACCAAGATAAATCCAGGCAACATAAGCTTAGTCCCAAACTCATTGTGCTTGTCGAGTGATTTTTTTAAGAGTTAATTCCATTTTTTACCCCCTCTTTTCTCCTTTTTGACAGGGATTACCCCATATAAGAGAAATTCATCCATCTTACCCCATTTAACTAAATTTGTGCCCGAGTTTACCCCTTTTTTTTGCACATTCTGTCAATCTATTAAATTTTTTTTGCAGCTCGATGCACACCCGGTTCTTTCTTCGGTTCGGCTTCATGCACGCCCCATCCTTGTCTGCCACCAGCTCCTCCAGCTTGTCGTTCATCCATCTCGCCGCCACACCTCCTCCTTGTCTCCCTCCCCCATCGCCACTCCTTGTCCTGTTATGCCTCCTCCGACCCCCGCTGCACCAGAACATCAACCGCTTTGCATCTCTCCCGAGCTTCCTCTACGAATTGGGTATTCTTTGCAGATGTTATCTCAAAGAAAACAAGTGTCTGCTTGTATTGCATCCCATTTCAAACATTTGATAGCTTACATCAAGTTGCAAGCGCCTTTGCAAGTAGCAGCACCTAGCGCTACACAGCACAAAAGAAGCAACATGGCACACAAAGCAGACCAACCAGCAGCAGCTGCACGTAGGCAACAGACCAAGCAACAGCTAGCCTGCACCTACAGCTACCATAAGCTGCAAGTGTGGCGAGGCGGCAGCGCTAGAATAGGAGAAGGACGCCGAGCATGTCACGCACACGCGCGCACGCGGCTCAACTCAAACTCAGTCACGAGTAGGTCACGCGCACAAATAGCTAAACTAGCATGGGCAAGGAGTCGATGGGATTTATCGATTTGATGGGTCCTAGACGAGGAACAGCTCGAGATAGATCCGGGTGTATTTTCCTCCAGCGCTTGGATCCGTACCGTAGCGAACCGGATGTGCGGTCAAGGAAGGGAATAAAACTGGCTACAGACAAAGAAAAATGCCTACAAATCATGTGGGAATCAATTGACAGAATGTGCAAAAATCTAAAGAAGGGTAAAATCTGGCATATATTTTGGTTAAATGTGGTAAGATGGATGAATTTCGCTTAAATGGGGTAATCCCTGTCAAAAAGGACGAAAGGAGGGGTAAAAACTGGAATTAACTCTTTTTTTAAACCCGTTCCATTTTCCAATAGTTACTGATCCAATCTAGTATTCATGTTGAAGAACTTACTTGAGTTTCTATCATGCATATGCATATGCAGTAGTTACGGAAATTGCTAATGGATCTCGTGCTCCGGGAGCTTGAATTTAAAAAATCCATGTGATATGTTTTCCCGTGTAGGTAAGATAAAGACATATTTCATATCAGAATTTATAGAAATGTAGTATACATCCCTATGTATGTGTGTTTTTCAGAATTTCCTAAGCTTAAAAATGTGGATTTTGATTTATTTTAAAAACAGTTCGGGCAATTTCAGGCCCCATAGAGCTCAGGAGCCAAAAATCCTCACTCATTCCATAAGCTTATGCTAAGTTTTTTTTTAGATCAAGCCTATTTATACATATTTGGACTGCCTCAAGAAGTCTGAAACTTTAGGATGTAATATAAGCATGAAATGTTTAGCGCATGGCCAGGAAATTTGGGATGCATATTTTGTATTTAATAAAATAGAAGCACGCACATGTTCTTAATACTAGTAGATACCCCGCGCGTTGCTGCGGGAACTTGAGAAAAGAATGTCATAAGCATAAAAAAGATACAATGCAACCATGATAGAAAAATAATATGAGAACATGATCATCAGGATTAAGCACATAGCGTTTTTTTACAACTGACCCATAACAAAGAAATATACAGGTTGACATTTTGCATGTAGAGTTGGCAGTGATTAAACATTGTACCTCGGTTAAGAACCTTTTCGCCAAATTTTTCCCTTCTCTTCAGTCGGTGTGAAGGTTACAGAAAAAATGTAAAGGAGAAAATAGAAGACATAGTCATGCTAACCTGAACCTGTAGGTGCCCCTAAAATGAGAGGTGCAAAGGTTGGATACCTGAGTGCCACATACACATTATCTAAAGCATTCCAGTAACGTAACGTAACCAAGTTTGTTTCCTACAATGGATATCAAAGGGAGGTTGTCAAAGTTTAATATATCAAGCAAAAATTAAAACATTACCAACGTAGTATTTTTAAGAAAAGCTTCCTCTCATATTTCTTTTGGCTGCTGCAAAATTGATGAAACAACATTAATATTGTTAAAACCCATAGGCTATACTTGAATACATTAAACTACTCTGTAAATCTGATTGAACTATTTCTTTGTCTAGTTAATAGAAGGTTATTGGATAGTCAAAAACTAATCAAATGCCCTTTACAGTGTCGGAACACGGAAACTAATCGAATGCCCTTTACAATTTGGGAAACGCTTGAAATCCACGGGCGGATCTATTCGTTTCGGCCTCCACTTCCCCTATGCGACGCGTGTCCTAGTGGAGCCCACCACACCGCTATCCTTATCCCCAACGCATCCACACGTTTCTTCCCCGAGTCGTCTTCTCCAACATGAGCCGTGTTACATCATCCTTTATGTAAAAAAATAAAAAATCTGCAACATCACTCATGTTGCAAAAGTCCTTCCGTAACATCATTTATGTTACCAAAAAAAGATGAAGACGGAAAAAAACTACAACACAACCCCTTTTTGCTCGTACGACAAATTTTTCTACAACAACACCAATGTTGGCGAAGTTTCTCCCATAAAGTAAGCTATATTGCAAAAAAAAAGTGAAGGCAATTTTGTTTTTGCAGCAAACCTCTGTTGCAAAAAAAAAAAATCTACAACAAGACCTTAGTGGCAAAAAAGTTCTGCAACATAGACCGTGTTTCATAAAGGTAAATAGCGTTTCGGTCGTTTTGCAACAAGCAACCTGTTGCGGACCGTGTTATGCAACACCGCTTTTTTGTTGAAAAAGGGGGGTGGCGCGCATGGGTGGATAGATCGGATGGCCATCCCCGTGTCCATCCAACGGCTAGCGAATCCCCGCGTCCATCCAACGGCTAGCGAGGGGGCGGATGTTTGAAAAACTAATCGAATGCCGACCATGGCGTTTACTCCTACGTAGGCAGCGTGGGTCGTCCCCCGTCCGTGTGACTCTAGCGCGCGGCTCCAGAGAAGCCTGGTTCGCATCGATCGATTGCGTGATCCTCCCACCACGCGCTGTGCTTTGACGCGGGTGGGTGCATCGCAGTTTTCCCGTCAAAACACGTAACCTGTGATCTGACAAGGATGGCCACAGTTTTCCATCCGGACCAGGGCCCCAAGGCCCCCATGGGAATTAATGGAATCTTTGTGAGCATCTCTTGCTCGCATTTTAGGGATGATATTCAACAAGGATCTCATGCTTTGGTATTTGTAACATTATAAAACCTTTGACACGGATTAACACTAATTATATGTTGGGTCTGCATTGACAGCTGAAGGATGTAAATATCTATCAGGGGGGCAGGAAATAAAGCAAGTTCATTAATTTTCCACCACAGCTTGATGCTTCTTCACCAACATAAACCAGTCATTTAACTTACATAACATCGACCAAACACAGATACAAAACCAAAGTACGAAATCGCCATCTCATCCCCACTAAAATAGACCAGCCAGGTTAGCTCAGCAGAGTCCCATCACTCCCACCGGATAAAGATCCATCTGCCTTCTCTATAGCTAATCCTCATCAAACTTGATCTTCTTAGCTGAAGGCTGAACGCTTCCAATCTGCATAACCAACAAAACGTTAGCAACCAGGCAAATATCTTGTCATCACCTCACACGGCATACTATCAGAAAAAGAAACGTCGTCATTTAGCTAAAATGAGACAGGCAGAAAGCAAAAGCTAATATACTGATCAATCATGAACTGTTTATCCTTTATTACAACCTATCTCCACAGAGTACCGGCCGCATATGGCATGAAACAAAAAAGAACAATTGAAGCACAGCACAAAATATGATTCAGCAAAGTCTGGGATGAACATTGGTGCTATTGCATAAATTATTTGAATCCAGCAAGCGAATGTAGATAAGAATAAATAAGCACTACTATAATTATCAACAACCTACAAAGTAACGCATGGCAAAATTGGCTCTAGAACACTACAATTGTGTGCCTTTTGCTCCAGGTAAATAAAAAGGTTGAAATATGCAGGCAAATTGCTGAACTAATTCATATCTGGTGAAGTAAGACCAATTTATTAGATCAATGAGCAGCATCAAGTGTTACTTACAAGGGCCGGACACTCGTAATCGATACCAGCAGCCTTGATTCTTTTGCGACGCTTCTCATCCCGCTTTACAATTCCTTCGAGCATCTTCTTGTGCTCTTCCACTGTTTTATCCTGGTAACACAACAGCTTATTAATCTACAGCACAAAATTTCACTTTCATGTTGTAGTTAGCAACAGATTACCTTACTAAGCCGCTTCCGTTCAATTGCTACCCGGTCAACTGGTATAAAACCCTTCCGCACACCTTTCCATCTAGAAGCAATACAAGATGTGGAATCAGAACGCAAGAAACGGTGACTATGCACAGCTATATGTTACAAACTACAGGAAAGCAAAACTGTAGTGATGTAAGAATTACTACAACCTCCATGTTAATAAGTACACAAAAAGAACAAGGATTCAAGAATAAATAAAGGCACGCGAAGGAAATCTAAGACAAGAACCTTGCAAGTTCTTACAAGAGATTACCACCAAGCTTCAGTGGTGCACTTACCGATGCAGTGGCATATATACCGATTCATATTACTCTCAGAAACCCTTGGCTCACAAATCTTCCATTATTGCATGTTTTTATCATCATAGTGAATTCTTGGTTTATAGCTATTCATAAATATTTCTAACATGGCTTACAGTTTGGGTAACGCAATCAGCAAATATTAACACCACTCTGAATTACCCTAACCAGAGCTTGCATCATTATTTTCTTTCTATGAACAGGCATAAACCAGCTGTGCAATGCGGTGGAAATAAATAGCCTGGTAATATTAACTGGGTGTCTGTAGCCTATGGGAAAGCATATCACTGTAAACAGTATTCCATGACAGAAACACAGAGTAGACAGCATTTTCCCAGGAATATATAATATTGGCTTCATTTACTGGTAATTGATGTGTAGTCCTAAACAGAAGATGAATGCTATGCTTTCGTTACCAAAAGGCGAAAATAAACAGAATAACCAGCACGGTTGCAGTGATTACAATTTGGCATGAACTTTCTCCGGTGGGACAGGCGCAATTTGCAGAGTGTGCTCAAACAACAGGTAGTTATTCATCTCATCAGCCACAATCTTCGCCACCTGATATACCAAGAACATGCCAGGAATTTGTAAGCAGACAACAAGCATACAGTGTGCCCTGATATATATACCCAAAAATGCATGTGCTTACCTCAGGGTTCTCAAACTCAATGAATCCATAATGCTTGGACTTCCCTGTCTAAACACATCACCAAACAGCAAGTTAGATGCTTGCAGAAAACACACACACAAATATCAAACACCTTGTGATGCAGTATGGGATACCTTGCGGTTCCGGGCAACCCTGACCCTCTTAACAGCCCCAAACTGCTGAAAGAAACCTGCAAAAACATCCAAACCAACAAAGACGAATATTAAGACCAGACCCCTCCTCGCAGCCGCTGCACTTCTCTAAGCTCTACCGAGGGAGGCAGACCTTGCATCTGGTCCTCGTAGAAACCGTGGGGGATGTGGCCGATATAGAGGACGGTGGCCGTGCTCTCCGGCTCCTCGGCTTGCTTCTTCTCCCGGACCCTCTGCTCTTTCCCCTCCAGCGGCTGCACCAACCAATCACAACACAACATCAGGGACAGGAACAAAACGGATGTGTGGGTGTCTTTCTTTCTGTTGGGTTCGATTTGGTTAAAAGGCAGGCAAGCACACACGCACCAGGAAATCCTTGCCCTCGCCAGTCTTGGGGCCAGCCGAGCGGCGCGAGAGCACGCGCCTCTGGTTCCTCTTCTTGTCCCTCAGCCCCATCTCGCTCAATCAAACCTCTAAGCAGCTCCCTGTAACAGAAGAAGTCAGGCTATCAAATGTGCAATATAGCAGCTGTAGGTGAGTATGAATTATATATAAGATTACATTCCTACAGCAGGGTGTTCAATCTAGAACGAACACGGAGTGACCATTACTGTGGCCTTTCACACGTTTGTTTAGCTACACTATTATTCTGACAAAAATTCTTCTCGGAGAGACAACTACGGCATATACCGGACTGATTTACAACAGTATCATCGGTATATAAGTAAATGATGATGGATCTGGACAACATAGAAACACCGATAGTCGATCATTGCTGTCAAACCAGAAAATATAGAAGTTTAATCTAGACGAGCAACCATTAATTTGATTTCCAACTGGAATGTTTAGCTGCACTATTCTGAGACAAAATTCTTCTGGAGGAGACAACCATGGCACATCATACCAACCAGACAAAGTGACAACCATATCATTATCAGTATTTAAGTAAATGGCGAATCTGGGCAACATAGAAGCACCCCGTACAATCAAAAGAATCAACATCACTCAATAGAAACGTGAGCATGCTTATCGAGCAACGGAAACAAGAAAAAAGAACACTTTCTTAAGTAACCATTTAGCAATATATTCCATCCTCGAGTACCAAGGAGAGCTAGGTAGCACATCTCCTACGGGTTGCATCGAGAAGAAGCTACGGGGAAGACTGTTTTCTGGGTAGCATCAATGAAGAGGACGCGGTGAATGAGGGGCGGAGGGAACTTACGGAGGAGGGGAGGTCGGGGCGGCGGAGGTCCGGCGAGGCGGCGCGGAGGACGGCGGAGCTGCGGCAGGGGAGAGGAAAAGAGGCGGAGCTTGGCCGATAGCGAGGAGTATAGGGGAGGCGGCGGCGGTGGAAACCTAAGAGGGTCCGGGCCAAGGGGGCGTGTGTCTCGATTTAGGTCATGAACGAATGGGCTGACGGCTACCAAGGGTCCGTTTCGTTCTTTCCGGCCCATCTAGCCCATCTCCTCCTAACAAAGCCATACAGCTGTAATTTGTCTTACAAAAATACACATGGCTGTAATTAATTGCTATTTTTTGCATGGAGTAATTAATTGCTTACCAGGCTGTTCTCAGAAAAGCAAAAACTTGCTTGGCAGGCTAAGGCTATTTTGATTCAAACGAATTATTTAGGATTTTTTGGGGGATTTCAATCCTTACGAATATTTTCACTGATGGTCATTCTATTCGCAAGATTAGAATCCTTGGTGTTTTTTTCCATAGGATTCATATGTACTCTATTTTGGAGAGAAAAATTCATCCCCACAAACCTCTTGGTAGAATTCATGTTACTCTATTTTGGAGTATTTTTTCTGTTTTTCTTCTAATATCAAACACTATGACATTCAAATTTATGTAGTTTTGTAATTCTATAGGATACAAGAGGGCACGACACTATATTCTTGCGTTTTTTGCTATTTGTGCATTTTGAGAATCATGCAAATCAAAGAAGGCCTAAACCTTGTTCATGTATGGATCAGTTGGGTCACCACTGATTCATCGCAAATAAGAACTATATATAGACTTTCGAGAGAAACCCAGGTAGCAGCAAGAGAATAGAAACCATATATGTTCCATTACAATACCGACGATAACAAACACAAAATATCCTATTACACCGCCCGAGGAAAAGAAAAGGGCGAAACAAGTTGCGCCATCAGATCAGATTCTTTCTCATCTGATAGCAGGAACAGGCTGCACGCAGGCCAAATAGTCAGCACACCTTCGGTGACTATGCACAGAAACACACTATGAAGACGAGGTTGTATACATCTTCTTTTTCACATCTCCATGCAAAGGCTGAAACCAGCATCGGGGTCCCAGTCGTTGCATCTTCTGTGATTTTTCAGCACCAGATGGCGGGATTCATCGGAGTCCTCGCCGATGCGAACATGAAGAGCGACTGCTTCGGCTATCGAAGCGACCTCCTCGTCCAGCATTTCCTGCTCCTCTTTCTTCTTCTGCTTCTTCTTTTCCAGCTCTGAAATGATGGCAGCAGAGTTTGCGAGCAATTTCTCCAGCCGACGCCGCTTCTTCTCAGCCTGCTTCTGGCGGCCCGGATCATCTTTCTTCTTCGAAGCGACTTCCTCCTCGTCCAGCCTTTCCTGTTCCTCTTTCTTATTATTCTGCTTCTTCTTTCCCAGCTCTGAAATGATGGCAGCAGAGTTTGCGAGCAATTTCTCCAGCTGACACCGCTTCTTCTCGGCCTGCTTCTGGCGGTCCAGCTCCTGTTTCTTCCTTCCCTTCTTCAAGACTTTCCCTGCCTGGTTAACAGGCACCGGGAAATCCTTCCCCTCACCGGTCTTGGTCTTGTCCCTCAACCCCATGTCGCTCAATCAAACCTCAATGTAGCTCCCTGTCGTTGAAGATGACAGGTTATCAAATGAACGCAATATAGACACTGTGGGTGAGCATGAATCATAAGATTGCGTTCTTAAAGCTGGGTGTTCAACCCAGACGAATAACCATTAACGTGGCTTTCGCCGATTTGTTCAGCTACACTATTCTGACAAAAAAAACTTGTAGGAGAGACAACTATGGCATATAGCAGACTAATTTACAGCAATGTCATTAGGTATTTAAGTAAATGATGAATCTGGACAAGATAGAAGTGCCATCAACAGAAACGTGAGCATGCTTATCGAGAAACGGGAACAAGAGAAAGAACTCTTTTCTTCACTAACAATTTGGCAATGTATCCTCGAGTACCAAGGAGTTGGGTAGCTCATCTCCGGCGGGTTGCATCGGGAAGGGAAGAAGACGCGGGGCTGATCGACTCGGCTGTTTTCTGGGTTGCATCGATGAAGAAGACGCGGAGAAGGAGGGGCGGAGGGGACTTACGGAGGAGGAGGCGATGTCGGGGCGGCGGAGGTCCGGCGAGGCGGCGCGGCGGCGCAGAGGACGGCGGGGTTGCAGGGCAGAGGAAGGAGGCGGCGGTGGTGGAAACCTAGAGACTCCGGGCCTCGGTAGGTCTTGGACTAATGGGCTGACGGCTGAGTCCGTTTCGTTCTTTTCGGCCCATCCATCCCATCTCCTCCTTGCTCAACCCGCACCGCTCCAGTACAACAAAGCCTTTGGAAAAAAAAATAGTAATACAACAAAGCCATACTTTTTTGCGTTTTTTTTCCTATTCCTGCATTTTGAGAATTCTGTGAATCAAAGAAGGCCTAACCTTGTTTGTGTACGGATCAGTTGGCCGTGATGCTTGTGAGCATCTAACTATGCAAAAGGTCGAGTGCGTGCTCGTAGTGTTTGTATCTTCTTGATGCTTCATCTTGAGTCAATAAAGTTCACCAAAGTTCACCCTTTATCAGTTGGGTCACCATCGATCCATCTATAAATGCAGCACTGTGCAGTGATTGGTCAATAAATCTGAAGTACGGCTGAATCTGTTCTGGTTCTAGTTCTTACCAGTACATAACTCTGCAGTTTATAATTCACAGATCCATCCAATGCAATGATCAATACATGCATGTTCCCTTCTGGGTTTTCATTTGGCATAACAAAATACTCTGGGGAACAATGCACTAATGAACGAAGGCAAAAAACGCAAAAAAGTTTCCATTCCACAGGCACATTTTAATTTTGAGGAAACGCAAATAAGAACTATATATAGACTTTCGAGAGAAAACCCAGCTAGCAGCAAGAGAATCGAAATCATATTTGTTTCATTACAATACCGACAATAAGAGACGCAAAATATCCTATTACACCGACCGACGAAAACAAAAGGGCGAAACAAGTTGCGCCATCAGATTCTTCTATCTCGAAATCATATTTGTTTCATTACAATACCGACAATAAGAGACGCAAAATATCCTATTACACCGACCGACGAAAACAAAAGGGCGAAACAAGTTGCGCCATCAGATTCTTCTGATAGCTGGAACAGCTGCACGCAGGCAAAATAGTCAGCACACCTTCGGTGACTATTATGTACAAGAACACAATGACGACGAGGTTGTATATATATCTTCCTTTTTCATATCTCCCTGTAAAGGTTGAGCCTGTTGGTGCCGCCAAGCATCCTATTAACGACGGTCGCGGCGGCAACTCCTTGGCCTGGAGAGGACGAGTCTTCTCGGATCTGCAGCGACGAGACGGCCTGGGGAGCCATGAAGCCCGGGCAGGCGACTGTTGACTGGTGGAACATTCCTTGGTAGTAGGATGCTTTCAGGTCCCTCACTTCCCCCCAGGTTGGCAGCGGATGCGCGTTGCCCCAGTCGATCCACCTCCCCCTGGAAGCATAAGCTTGGTTGGCGCACATAAGTCCACCAGGGGAATAGATATCAGCTGCGCCTTGCGTGTCCAGAGTGAAATCCAAACCAGCCGAGGGGTCCCAGTCGTTGCATCTTCTGTGCTTGTTCAGCACCAGATGGCGGGATTCATCGGAGTCCTCACCTATGAGAACATGAAGAGCGACTGCTTCGGCTATCGAAGCGCCTTCCTCGTCCAGCCTTTCCTGTTCCTCTTTCTTCTTCTGCTTCTTCTTTTCCAGCTCTGAAATGATGGCAGCAGAGTTAGCGAGAGCTTTCTCCAGCCGACGCCGCTTCTTCTCAGCCTGCTTCTGGCGGTCCAGCTCATCTTTCGCCTGTTTCTTCTTTCCCTTCTTCAAGACTTTCCCTGCCTGGTTGCCCGCAGCCTTCTCCATGGCCACTGTGACTGCTTTCTATTGACTACTATCTCAGCTAAACTCCTCTACCAGTTATAATTACGGAAAACCAAAATCTGCAAAGTTCATAGTTATTGGACTCCTGTCTAGATGCTTTCTTCCTACGGGCCCGCCGATTTACTCCCGGACCAACTAGTGCTGAAGCGGTTGCTGCAGAATGCTACACCCACTCAGGTCTGAAGGAGTATCTTATCTTGCGGAAGATGCAATCCCAGTAGGAGACAACAGGGGAGAGCAGGAGGGAGAAGTAGAAGGCGCTCGCTATGTCATCAGCTGTTAAGTTTGATCCAATCTTGTCTCTGCCCAGCTGCTGACCCATCTTAGTAGCCCCCAAACTGAAGTGAAACCGCAGCCAACCAGCTCATAAGGGATCTACTACTGCAACAATAGAAGAAGAAGCTTCAGGTAAGAAACCCTAGTCAACTTTTGAAATATGAAGAGATATAGATGGTGAAGAAGAAGAATAGACCCTCTCGTGATTCAGGCAATGTGATAATAATGTTACAATACAGAATAAACCAGACAATAACACATCATGTACGGAAAACGATCTCGCGACAGATTTTCAGTATTCGAATTATAATGGCAATCAGTGAGCAAGGCAGAAAAATTCTGCCATCACGGCAAAACAATATCCCCATGAACAAATTTCCAATTGGCACCCAATTATAAGGATTTGAATTCTCAAGTTTGTGCTGCTCTCCAAAAGCAAAAGGACAGATACAAGATGTCATTTCTTAGGTGGAGCCTGGCAGAACCAGATGAGAGAGGCTTGGAGTGTCGGTATGGGCTGTGGTATCTTTTTCTAGAAGAGAAATGGTCCGATCTTTGTGATCATGCCAAGTAAAGTGGCCGATCTGAATAAATAGCACAGTTTAACTCAACTTGCCATCAATTCGGGTGTATCTAAACGGCAGTAGCAAAATTTCCCTATGATTACTGTACATCATGAGCCAGGATCTTAACATATCCAGCCAATAAATTAGGGAAATATTAACCTCACTAGAAGAATAGAGCAGAATTCACCGCATGCCTGGCAGAAGCAGATGAGAAATGAAATAGAGAGGCTTGGAGCTTGAATTGTGCAACTTGCCATCAATTTGGGCGCATCTAATCTAAACGGCAACAAACGGCATCAATTTGGGAGCCCACGAGGCGAGATCTCGGGCAACAAAAGGTACTGCCCGGATTGCTTGATGGCCAAACCTACCATCGAGGCTGCCAGAGCCGCCGACGAGCAGATCCCCCGGGCTCTCGTTAGGATCTAGCGCGCGCGGCGGGAACAGACCCCCGATTCCTCCTCAGGGCACGACCGGCCACACCAATTCGACCGAATCGTCGGCATAACCTAGTAGCACCGCAGGGCCGTTCCTCTGCGCGCGATTCCGAAAATTAACCGCCGATTCCCATCCGCACGCCCCCAATCGAACGCATAATAACCGACGGCATCACTCGAATTGGGCCTAATTCGCGCGGGGAAGAGGAGCGTACAGATCCGGATTAGCAAGGGAGGGAGGGGGGAGGAGTGGTTACCTGGCAGGAAGGCGGGGGTGGTGATGGGGTGCCGCTGGGTGTGGGGAGCGAGAGGGATCTGGGCGGGGAGGAGGAAGGATGGGGACTCTGGCGGAGTCGTCGCGGGGGGCTGGGGATGTGGATGCCTGGCTGCGCTGCTGGATCGGGGAATTCGAGGTGGATTTGATCTGCGGAGAGCGAGTCTCAACACAAGAGACGGAGAGAGAGAGCGACGCGGGTACGGGTAGGGGGGGGTGGCGGCTATGGGATGGGAAGGAAGGCACGCGCGCGGTGGGAGGAAACCCACCCGGCAGGCAGACGGGTTCTCTCCAGGCGGCTGCAAAGCCAGACCGCCGGATCCAACCGATCTGCCTGCCTGCATGATGAGTGCCGCCTTTGGCCTTTTGCTCTGCTTTTCTCCCCCCTTCGCTTCGCTTCTTCTCTTTCTGTGTGAGCCACTGCCACTAGCCACTTGGGCGTGCAATTGCATGTACCGTCTTTTCCTTTTCTTTTCCAACTGCATTATTGGCGATGATGATGATGATGATGATGGTCTCTCGGTCCATAGGATGAGGAAGGGGTGCCATCACCTACCTTATCTTATCCGCAAAGCAGCTACTACTACTTCTAGCCCTCAATGAGATCACTCGTGCCGCAATAATGCTAGCTAGCTCACTCATGGATGGCCGCCTTCTGCCATACAGGGCCCATTTCAGGGACGTTTTTTTTCCTTTACCTTCTTTACCTTTGGGGTGGACATGCTGGTTCGTTTGGGATGGTCGACGAGCATCCTCGCACAGCCCGGCCCGGCCCTGGACAAATACCATTTTTCTCACCTTTAGCGCGACACAAAAGGGGCAACTTGGGAGCGCCTAGTCCACACCTTTAGCACCACGGCGCTTGGTGGGCTGGCCCATGAACGCGCGCCGCGGCAGATTGTATTTATACTGTGAAAAACCAGCAAAAAGGCGGCTCTTCCGAGGAATAAAACTCACTCCATAACACTCGTCATCGCTCTTGGCTAACCACTAGAGCTACTGGATTCTAGTGGCTCTTTGTTACCTCATTATTTTTTAGTAATGAGGTAACATTTTGCCAAAAAAAACATGATTTTCTTAAGTAATGTGAACAAAATTTGAAAGTTCACAGATTTTAAAAAGAAACACGAAAATGAAAACAATGCTGGCCTATTCAAAAAAAGTTCACGAATTAGAAAAAAGTTTGTGTGTTCAAATAAGTTCATGACATCCGGAAAAGCTCAATAATTTGAGGAAAAAATCAGAATTTGCAAATTGGCCTCAAGTTTGAAAAAGTTTTGCAAGATCTTCAAAACTGGAAAAAAATGGCGAAAAACAAAGTTCACGAATTTGACAAAAAAATCAAGGGTTTGGAAAAAGTTCACAAAAAATGGAAAAAGTTCATTGGTTTTTTAAAAAAGTTCATGAATTTGAAAAAAAAAGTTCACGAACTTGAAAAAAGTTGATGAATTTCGACAAAAAGTTCACAAATTTGAAAATAGTTCACAGAATTAAAAAAAGTTCTAAAATTTGAAAAAAAAAAGCTCACGAATTTAAGAAAATGTTCATGGATTCAAAAAAATGTTCACGAATCTAAAAAAAAATCATAAATTTAAAAAATTCGTTAATCTAAGCAACTGAAAATAAAAAATGAATAAAATCGCAAAAAACCACACAGAGAAGACACATAACAAGAGCAGGAAGAAAAAGTAACTGGGCACGTCAAGTTTGCTTTCCTAGTAGGTTAGACCGTTTTGTAATTACACCAAGTGGTAGAGAGTTCGAATCCCACTTCACGCACTTATTTTTTAAGGTTAAAATAAAGAAGAAGAAAATCAAATGGGCCAAGCCCAAGGCCGAGGGGGGTGTGCGCCGGTTTGTGAAATACACTATAATCGGCGCAGAGGGCGTCAAATAGGAGTCAGGCAACTAATTAACAGGTACATCTGAAGGGCGTCAGCAAATGTCACTTTTTGTGTCTCGGATCGTTCCAAGCGGTGCGCCCAACGGTCACCATGTGTTGCATGCTAACGATCCCATCTGTACGCCTTTTTGGGCTTTACATGATTTTTTTGGTTTCTTTGTGCTTTAGGTTTTTGCCTGATTTCCCTAGGTTTTGGAGGGATAAAACCGACGCGAGAAATACAACGGTAAAAATGGTTCGTGATTGGATGCATGACTAAACAAATAAATCATTTAAAAAAATCTAACAAAAAAGAAAAACTCTCAGGTTGCGAAAAGTGACGCACATGTAGTGCACCGCTTATGAGCATCAGAGAAGGTGGAGTAACCTTTGGAAGGGGCACCCCCTTAATTAGTGGTTTTGCTTATTCTATGCTTCAAGTGTCAAATGGATCCCTTGTGCTAGCTAAGTTCGTGGGTTGCGGCCCAATATTGCCAGCTCCCTTTCCCACCGCTCGCTCGCTCGCTAGGGTTATTGTTTTTTTCATTCACTATTTTCCTACTCTAATGACTTGGTCACTGATTTTAAAAAACTTGCAATTTTAAAAAAATTGTGAATTTTAATAAAGTTCACTGATTTTAAAAAACAACTGTGAATTTTAAAAATTTATTGGTTTTAAAAAATATCACAAATTTAAACATAGTTTATAAATTAAAAAAAGATGATTTTTAAAAATATCATCAATATACAAAAATTATGTGAATTTCACAAATGTCCACAAATTTTGATGCGAATTTGAAAAAGTCCGGGAATTTGACAAATGTTCACGATTTTGGAAAAAGTCCAGTGATTTGAAAATTGTTCTGAATTTAGAAAATTTTCGAAATTTGTAATTTTTTTGCATATTTGAAAATGTTCACGAGCTAGAAATGATTTTTTTTAAATTTAGAAAAACATTGAGAATTTTAAAATGTTCAAGAATTTTAAAAATATACCAAAAAGGGAAAAATCTAACTATAACGATATAATGAAAAATTTAAAAGTTTCCTAAAAATGAACAATTTAGGCAAACGGAAACAAAAATGAAAACCCCTAAGAAAAATTTGATGAAAACTGGCCATAAACACAGATTTTTTTTTTTTGAAAAACTAGCCTAGAGGCTTCCGAAAGTTTCCCAAACTAGACTACAAGAGCAAAACCGAGTCAAAGGTCTCGAATCTTCTGAAAATAGAGAACATAGCAAGCTTTATATGGGTCGGCCTGTACAAAACATGCGTTGGCGCTGGCCACCGTTAACCTACTATTTGGCGCATAAGAAACTACGACGGAAGGGCCGCCAAAACCAATAATTAAGGTGTATTCATTGCGAAAATCACATTTCTTTCCTTCAACGGTGACAAGTGGTGCATCTCATGTGCGCCATTTGTGGCATTTGGAGAATTTTGATAAAATTCTCTTCCCTCGTGGGAGGAGTTAGTTAGATTTTTTGTGCTTAAAAAATGAAATATCTCGTGAACCGTGTATCCAAATTATTAAACCGTTTCACTATTGCATTCTTTGTGTTGAGGTCTTAAAAATAGATCCATGTTGATAGGTTTCGACGAATATTTTCTCAAACAAAAATTGTGCTCCCAAAGTGAACTAAGATGAGATTCCAAATGAACTACCTTGGGCTCCCATGGGGAGAAGCACAAGTATGCTTCCGCGAGGAAGCACAAATGTGTTTCCCGGGGGAGCACAAGTCTGCTTTCCATGTGAACTAACTTTGTGTTGTTGTCGTGTGGAGCATACCTAAGCTACACGTGGACTACACCACATGAAAGCACACATGTGCTCCAAGCGAAAAGCACATCATACCCATGTCGTCGACAGATGAAACCCAAAAACGGAAGATAGAAGAATACAACCAAGAAAAATGATAAGTCAAAAAAATATTCATACATTTCAAAAAAAGATATATGCGGTAAAACTGTTTTGTTCAGGAAAAATCTTCATACATTTCATGATAAATGTGCACACATTTTAAAATACATTCATGCTATTTTTATAAGATTTGCATGGAACGTTAAAAATATTCATAACATATAAATATGTTCATGACACTAAAATAATATCCACACATTTTTTAAAATGTTCATGACATTTTTCAAAAATGTTCAATGTTTGTTTAAAAATGTTCGCCGCATATTTAAAAAATGTTTGATGTGCATTTGACAAATGTTCGAACGTGTATTTGCAAAAATATTCAACATGTGTCTGAAAATTGTCAACCTGCATATGTAAAATGTTCAACGTGTATTTAGGAAAATGTTTAACAAATATAAATACATTTTAAATATTTGAACCTTTTGAGCACGAACTTGAAATTTATGAACACTTTTTTTGATTTACGAAAAAATATTTGAACGTCAAGAGATTTTTAAAAGATTAGGAAGGACACAAGCACCAAAGATGCTGCAGGAAATCTCTAGCCACTGCGGATCAAGGAAGCTTTGTTGCTGTTGTTTATATATAGTACTACTTGTTCTACTGCTCTATCTTGCACAAGGAGTAACGAATTTATTCTTACATACGCATCTACATGCTGAAGTCCACGTCTACTTTATTTGTCTATAAGGATCAGATTACAACGAGGAAGGCTGGTATTTCTTGATTGTCTTAATACTTGTGCGCACCCTGATTTGGGACGGAAATCACAAGGAATTAATTGGCGTAATTTCAGCATCTGTCTTCGCCTAATATACAATTGGCAACACTTTTTCCTCTGTTCGCTGAGTTATTTACAATCCATAAATTCAATATCATAGTTTGGAAGATGGAATATTATGATTGTATTTTCCGTGGAAATTATCCATCACATTATTGATTGAAACTAACTGAACAAGGCCAAATTCAGAAAGCCGCTATTGAAGAAAAGGAAACATATTATGGGTGTCAAATGGCTTGGATACTTATGTTAGGTTCATACCATAGTGAACAAATTGCATGGAAAATTAGTACAATCTGGAATTTTCTTTTCTGGTGTGATATCTCTCGGGAAATAAATATTGTTGGCTATATATTGGTTATTTCTAACTCTATGCCAAATTGATCAAAATAATTGTTTTTTTAATTTAACTTTATTTGATATTGTGCAATATGGGACATTATTCGCTCTATGGAAGAACATAGAAAACTTTTCGAGGGAAGGATCTGACCAAATGTTACTGGTTGCACCTCGAAGAGGAAGATATAAATATTTTATCAATGCAATTGGCAAAGAGGAAGGTATGTCTATAATTTGTATGCACGGAATTTTTCAGTTACCATTTTTTTAAATAGTTGTGTTGCGCATTCTGGTTATATGTCATATACTTCCATGCAAGCAATTCCAAGGAAATGCTAAATTTAATAAACTTGGAATTGAAAATTATGCCCTCAAACTCCGTTCTAGAGGAAAATTATTATTGATGGATACGCTATCATACTAACCTGGCATGAGAAGGAATTCAAAAAGTGTCTACTTTGACAATCACTTATTTATGGAGGAAGATGGGAACCACTCCGTGGAAAATTAAGGAAATTTGCTCTCACTTAACGTATACACATTATTAATATTTGCATTAAATATGTATATGTCACTACTTTTTCAAATAGTTGGATTGTGGATTTAAGCTTCTATGTATTATATTGCTGAAATACAATAGCAATTTTATTTGCATGCTAACAGTACCAAAGGAAATTATATATATTGTGTGTTTTGTCATTGCTACTAAATCTTATACACTTTGGAATTGGAACTTTGCCATGAAACTCCCTGGTGGAGGAAAAGTATTATTGTTATAGGAAACTCTATATGTTACTTCAGTGTGAAGGGATTTAATTTCTGGTTCTATCTTGGAACCTATTGTTTATGAAATACTATTTGAAAAAGGAAGAGTGGAAATATTACTCAATGGTAAAATTAGTGCATTATGGAATTTCACACAATGGTCTATTCTTTCTTCATGGTCCATTGGAAGTTAGCAACCCAAATTATTATTTGGGGAAGATAACTCCATAGAGAGGAATGCTGATAATGGGAACACATGCTTGGAATTTATTGCTTTTGTCATGGACGACTTGGTCACACATCATGTAATCGAATCGATTGGCTTACTAATTCCGGAATTCAAAACTTTAGTGGAAGGAATTTGGTTTTCTGAAGCATATATGTAATGGGTATTTGACTTGCACACATTTTCTTAAGGTGGAAGGAGATAAGAAAAAAGGGCTTCACATCATTTTTATTTTTCATATACTTATGGTATTTTTTTTGGACACTCCCACTAGAGGTCGGATTGTTTATTTTATTTCACTCATTGACGATTGCACTTTATATGGTTATATGTTTACCTTTCAATATACAAGTCAGAAGGTTTTATTGTGTTGTTCACATGTTGTACTGAAGTGGAAAATCGGTTGATTAAAGAATATTAAAGTCTTAATAACTGATTGGTGGAGGAAGTACACTTCAGGAATATATCAATTTAATATGTAAAGGGCATGGAACTACATTCCCAATTGTGATATAATGTATACTTCACAATTGAGTGGATGAATTGAATATCTTTGATACACCCTTGTTTTTCTTTCCTTTCTTTGGATAAAGCATCACATATTGCATTTATAACATATTTCATCTAGCACAGTCACTCCTTGTGGTTTGTAGACTGGAAGGAAGTATTTTATTTTGGAAGGAAATTCTCAATTAGTACAAAGCACACACCAGGAATTTGTTAATTGTTATTCTAGTGAATCAAGGTTATGTTTTTTATCTGAAAAAAAACTGGTGGAAAGTGGGAGCACAATATTTTTCTGGATAATGATGGAATTATTGGCAATCGTACCAGAATATATTCTTGACCCCAAAGGAAACTACAAGTGAAACTCCTGACACTAACATGCTTAGGATAAGTGGGAGGAAATAACTTGGAATATCATGTTTGGATAATTATCGTGTGTTGTTGGGGGAAGCCACTCTAAAACTTTTAAAGGAATAACCAAAGTCTCTTAAGAAGGCTTAAATTTTTCCATGATTGTCAACTATGGGTGGAAGAAATGTGGGAAGAAATAAACTCAAGGAGGAAGAATACAAAGTGGGAACTTATTGTCTCACTAAACTCAAGGAGGAAGAATACAAAGTGGGAACTTATTGTCTCGCTAAACAACTGCAAGCCCATTGTTTGTAAGTGTGTGTTTTTTCAGTTTTACAAGGAATTTGGTTCAATGGATATTATAATGTCACCCTCGATATTCAATTCTTTACACAATGGAATATATACTTTGTGGAAAATCTTTCTCTTGAATTTGGGGAAAGAGGAAATAGAGGCATGGTTTGCTAGTTGAATACATTAATGTATGCTCTTGAAACAAGCTTCGCATCAATGGAATAGCAGGTCACATAGTTTTCTAAAGGAAGCAAGACGATCATCTACAAATGTAAGTGTAAATTATTTTGCATTACTATTATATATGTTAATGATGTCTTTTTTTATTTGCAATGATAATGTCACATTGATGGAAGTGAAAGCTTGGTTATCTTATAACTTTCATATGAAAGGAATGTTTGAAGCTTCCGATTTTTTTTCGGAGTGGAAATACATAGGGAGTGTTGTGATACACTTTTCTATGGAAAATTGCAAACCTGTTAAAATACCTTGATAAGGGAGATCATACCCAATGAGGAATTACGTTTGAACTCCTGAGGAAAAGGGGGATAAGAAATGGTACTGGAATTTTATGTATCTTCGTTATACGATCAACCTTACTACCGAAATTTATTGTTGCATTCAAGCAGTCAAAGGAAGAATGTGTGGTTAAGGGAATCTCACGCATCTTATAAGATCACGGAACGTGCATCACAACCTGTCACGTATTCTGGAGTTTATACTTAAAAGCAAATACATTGAGGAAGTTATCATTATATACATGAGGTGTGGAATGATTAAACCCAGGTACATATATTTGATTTATTTGCATAATACTAATATGGTGCAGGTTCACTGAGAGTCAGGAATTCTTTTCAAAACATGTTTACGCATGGAACTTCATACATTGACTACTATGTTTCAGCCAAGTGGGAGATGTTGGATATTTATGTGGCTTTCAACATTTGTTCAACATGATTATTATTTATTTAACTCATCATGGAATTATTCGTATTATTAATGCTTGTGACAGGGAATAATTGATGCGGAATTTCACTCAAGGAAGTAATACTCGTGGTGCCGAGGACGACTGTGATGGAACACAATAGAGGAATTAATAGGGATCGACTCTACTGGAATTTTATATGTACGTACGTATTTTTCCCGGGACATCACAGGGTGGAAGAGCTGGGTTTGTTTTGCAGGATCGGCTCTGCAGGCCACATGATCGAGATTGGAAGTTGATCTCACATATACAATCTAATCATGGCACATGACTCACACATGTGTTCTAGGGACTAGTATATTTAGACTCAGAAAACTGACATGTTTTATCCTGGTTGGTAACATGCACAGGAGTCGTACGGATCTTTCCGGAAACAGGTGGAATAATAGAACATCTGAAAGTGGAGTCTATAAATAGGTCCCTACCCTCTAGCCTCAATAGGCATTGTGAGCGGCACCACGAAAAAGACAGAGGAATTAGAGGGTAGACCACATAGCCCACAATTTCTAACAGTTACATGGGTCTCACTTGGTGGTGGCATATGTCTGTATGGCCACGGCCGTCGACGTCCTGGCGAAGCATGGCACCGTCAACGCACTGGAGGAGCAGCTGTTAGATTGATCTCCACCCGTTTGAGCCCAACGGCTCAACGGGCCCCTTGGCCTACGCCCTGATCGGGGGCGCCCAACCCTCTTCTGGTTGGTGGGCCCCTGTCGCCAGCGCTATTAAGAGAGGTGGGGGCTGGACGCACAGATCACGAGGTTCACCATGCGCCACACACACCCCACCAACACCCCAATCCGATCTAGGGTTAGCACTAGGCCGACGGGAAGCTCTGCCGCCGCCGCTACCCACTCACCGCCACCACAGCTCCACCATGGCCACCAGCTCGAGCTCCTCGAGCCAAGCAGACGGTAAAACTACCGTTAATCTCTAAGCCTACCCGATCCAAAGGATCTATCAATGGTTTCAGAGCCTGCTAGGCTTAGATTTTTCGGGTAGAAACGAAATCAAAGGAACTGTCACCTTGGAAATAGTCTTCGGTTCGCCCGACAACTTCCGCAGTGAAGATTTGATCTTCGACATCACTCCTTTCCACAACGGTTATCACACACTCCTTGGCCGAACAGCGTTCGCCCGCTTTAATGCTGTCCTCACTATGCATATCTGAAGCTCAAGATGTCAGGGCCTAAGGGCGTCATTACCGTTAATGGTAACACTGAATGCTCACTCCAAACTGAGGAACACACGGCGGCTCTGGCAGCCGAAATCCAGGCCGCCAATGAGGCATCGGAGGACCGGACCACTGTAAAGAGGCTAGACGCACGCAAACGAGTCCGGGCCACAGTCCCAGTCCCGGAGTTTTCTCAAGCCCATCCCAAATAGGGATACGCGCCCCGCAGCATGGCCTTCCCAGCCACAAAATACGTACCTCGAGTACATAATTTCGCGCTTCAAATTCCATGGGAAGCTATGGGGACAAAGGATGCAAGGGTCATGTGCTCGACTCGACCAAGCCAAGGCCAAAGATGTCCTCAGAAAACTCATCACTGACAGGCACCGCTTAGGGCCTGACCAGCGTCAAGCTGATATCCTGCGGTGACTTCTCAAGACCCTCTTTCAAGGGCCCGCCCACTGACAACTACCTCTTCTGCCTGCGGGAACTTCATAAAGAGCAAAGGCGCAGACGTGCAACAGGGCGCAGTAGGGACGTCAAATCACTCATAGAGGCCCTGTGTAAACCTTTCCTCTAGCAAATTTATTTTCAAAGTATCTATATGATGGGGAACGTTTCATGAAAATCAAAAAATTTCCTACGAAACACCCAAGATCCAATCTAGAAGATGTATAGCTACAAGAGAGGAGTGTGTCTACATACCCTTGTAGACCGAAAGCGTTAGTGTCGTAACGCGGTTGATGTAGTCGTACTCTTCACGATCCAATCGGCATCCAATACGATCTAGTGCCGAGCGGATGGCACCTCTGAGTTTAGCACACGTACGGCTCGGCGGTGTCCTCTCCTTATTGATCTAGCAAGGGAGAGAGAGGAGGTAGATGAGATCTGAACCAACACGACGGCGTGGTGGTGGTGGTGGTGGCAGCGGAATTCCGGCAGGGCTTTGCCAAGCGCGTACCGGTGAAACGTGGGAGGAGTTGGGAGAGGTAACGGGCAAGGGTCGAACGGGGGGCTGCCCCAACGCCTCCCCACCTTTATATATATAGGCATGGAGGGGGCTGGTGGCTTGCCCTCCAAGGCCCTAGGGTCGTTGACCAAAGGGGGTCCTGATCTTATCCCTTAGGGATATGATACTATTCCTTTTAAGGGAGGATCTTGGTGCACCTAGACCAGGGGTGTGGGGACTTTCCCCACTACCCACGTTCATGTGGGTCCTCCCATGCAGGTGGCTCCACTCCGGAACCTTCTAGAACCTTCCCGGTACAATACCGAAAAAACTCAAACTTTTTCCGGAACCCCGATAACAACTTTCCATATATGAATCTTTACCTCTGAACTATTCTGGAGCTCCTCGTGATGTCCCGGGTCCCATCTGGGACTCCAAACAACCTTTGGACTTTCCACTATTAATATCTCCACACTACCCTAGCGCTACCGAACGTTAAGCGTGCGACCCTACGGGTTCGGGAACATGCAGACATGACCGAGACTCCTCTCCGATCAATAATCAATAGCGGGACCTGGATGCCCATATTGATTCCCACATATTCAATGTAGATCTTTATCGGTTGAACCACGATGTCAAGGATTCAGTCAATTCCGTATGCAATTCCCTTTGTCCGGCGGTATGTTACTTGCCCGAGATTCGATCGTCGGTATCTCCATACCTAGTTCAATCTCGTTACCGGCAAGTCTCTTTACTCGTTCCGTAGTACAAGATCTCGTGACTAAACTCATTACTCACATGAAGCTTCTTATGAAGTTGTATTACCAAGAGGGCCCAGAGATATCTCTCCATCAGGCGGAGCGAAAAATCCCAGTCTCGATCCATGCAACCCAACAGACACCTTCGGAGATACCTTATGATCACCCAGTTACGAAGTGACGTTTGATAGCACACAAGGCATTCCTTCGGTATCCGGGAGTGGCATGATCTCATGGTCGAAAGAACAGATACTTGACATGAAGAAAGCTATAGCAAATAACTAAACGATCTGATGCTAATCTTACGGTTGGGTCTGTCCATCACATCATTCTCCCAATGATGTGATCCCATTATCAAATGACAAATCATGTCTATGGTTAGGAAACCATAACCATCTTTGATCAACGAGCTATTCTAGTAGAGGCTTACTAGGGACACAGTGTAGTTTATGTATTCACACATGTATTTAAGTTTCCAGTCAATACAATTCTAGTATGAATAATAAACATTTATCATGAACGGGAAATATGATAATAACCAATTTATTATTGCCTCTAGGGCATATTTCCAACACTATAGCAGTTGCTTCGGCAGTTCGGATTGTACGGTTGGATGTAACAACTTTAAAGGAAATAAAGACCATTTTATGGTCATCATGCAGTCGTTTGTGTCGCATACTTCTTTCTGCTTTTCCATGCCGAAGTAAACCAGTTTTGATACGCGTTTTTTAAGATGCGATCGGCTAATAGATCGGGGGCTTGGCTATAAGTCGTACCCCAAGCATCATGCCGGCACTGTTTTCATTTGATGTGCTTGGCGTCTTGGATATTGCATTATATGAATCGGTTCCGAATTACATCTTGGGTCAATAGTTGGGTTGCCCAGCTCCTGTGTTTTCCCTCTTACGTTCCGCATTGTTCGGCTAGGAGGGTAAAGGGAGAACCACTGCGATTGTACTTCTAGCTCGCCTGGTTAAGTACCTTAGTGGAGAAAGCCGAAAACTGACCGTCATAATAAGCGAGAACTGGTCGGCGATCCAATGACAAGTGTCAAACTAAGTATCGTTGGAGGTTATTCTGTGTCACACGAAGGGTTTCCTGTCACAGAAACCAAGTGATAATGGCATCAGCCTCGGCATACCCGAATATCACACACATTGGGGGCTAGTCACTAGCTCCCACAGTCAAGCTCCTATGGCTAAGTGAAAGCACTAAAGCCGCATAGTCCGATTGCCTTGTTTTTCTTACACACTACCGCCTCCGGGCTCCGAGACGTCGGCTAAGGGATAAAGTGTTGAGAGAAAACACCCTTTGCAGTATCTACAAAGGGGCAGAAGCCGACGACTGGTAACTTTCAGTTTAAAACAGCCGCACAGGAGTTAAAATAAACAAACAAGACATTATATACAAGGCCAACCAGTCGCATGATAAAGCACAAAAGTTCCAACCTCTTCGGATAACAAAACATAAAGTCACTCATAAATTACATCCTTCGAGTACTGGGCCTCTATTGCCTGAGCACCATCCATTACGATGGGAAAATACTGCTCGGGCCACCTATGCTCCTTCCCAGGGGGCAGAGGTCCGGTGGACATCTCGGTGGGCTTGATCTTCAATGCATACGGAGCGCTTCCAGACATCAATATGGGGCGTGGCATCGCACAACCTTTGCACCAAGCTGAAGTAGCTGCTCGGCAGCAACTCCGAAGGCCACAGCTTCACGCAGACACTACTGTAGGATGCTCCTAACACGACACTACAATCATAGACCCTTCGATGAAACTGTGTGCGATGCATTAATCGCAAACGGTGATGTGAAGAACCCGTAAAAAAAGATGCGAAATGTTTGCGATGGTGGAGACATCAAACACGATTCACATTATAGTTACATGTGTGATGCGTGGCATACGGTTCACTCCAATGAACTGTTTGTGATGAGGCAAAACAACAGAAACGGGCAGCCAGATGAAGGTGTGTGCGATATACGGCATACAGTTCACTCGGATGAACTGTTTGTGATTAGGCAACTCAACAGAAACGGTCAGCTAGATCTAGGTGTGTGCGATAGAGGGCATATAGTTCACTCGCATGAACTGTTTGCGTTGAGCCAAGAAAACAGAAATGGTTCAACTTAACAAGATGTGTGTGATATGCGGCAAACAGATTTGTAATCATAAATGTGTGTGAAGACCGATAATAACACAGATGATTGCTGCTAATAAGACGTGTGTGTTGTGCGATGTGATTGCATACAGAACAACTATATATACATATACATATATACATATATATATATATATATATATATATATATATATATATATATATAGATATAGGACAACACTATTATGATCATGGTATTAGAATAGTTATTCTGATCATAACATCCCCTATAGGGCGCGCGGAGGTCCTCCTGAACTCCGGAACCCACGGACAAAAAGAAAGGCCACGCCCAGGCACACTCGTCCACCACCTCCCCCTGATCCCCAACCCCCTGATCCCCAACCCCCTGATCCAGATCTGTCGAGCTCTCAACCCCCAGCCATAACCGCCGCTGGCCCCTGGCTCCGGCGCCGCGGCCACCGGCCAACCCCGCACGCCACCGCCGCTAGCCAACTTTGGGCGCCCGCTGCCACCGCAATCGGCCAACCTCGCGCACCGCCGTCGCCGGCCAACCCCACACGCCACCGCCGCCGGCCAACCCCAAGCGCCCGCTGCCGCCGTCCAACCCCGCCCACCGAGAACCCCGGGCGCATCCACCTCCTACCGGATCCCACCAGCGGAGCTAGCCACAGCAACCCCCGCGTTCCTCTTCTCACTGCCGCCCTAGAGAGGACCCTCCCAAGTCCGCGCCACGGCGGATCTCCCCTGCCCTAGTACCTCTTCTCCATGCATGCTGATGCGGGCCGCCGCCTCACCCTGCTGGCCGAGATCCCCCACCCGCTCCCGCGCTGTCCTGGCCGGCCACATCGACCTTCACACGAGGGCCACCTTGACCTTCCCGGAGGAAGGTTCATCCATGGAGCGGCCGCTTCCGCCCCTCCATCTCCGGCAAGGTGTGCCATCCCTCCTGTTGTGCCCTCTTTCGGTGAAGCTCCACGCCAGCACCGTCGTTATGCCACTCTGGCCACCAACACGCACAGGGTGTTCTTCTCGCGACGGACAACTTGAACTTGCTCATGTAGTTTCTCCGCATTGACAGCTCCCCACCAGAACGACAATGCCCACTGTTATTAGAAAATCCCCATTTTGGGAGAAAATTCTTGCCGCCTTGAACTGCTCTATTCAGTTATCCTCTTATTTTTTCATGATTTTTGGTGCTATTTGGGAGTAGTTAATCAATTTTGTTTTCGATTGGATGTATTTTCCAGTAGAAATAGATGGTTTTTTACAGTTGAAAGTCCACATGTTCATTCATATGCTCTGGTAATTTGAATTTTGGAGATGCTCAAGTAAAATGTAACAAGCGTCCTTCCCTTTTTCATTCCGTTGCTAAATTTTTGACGTGATGCAGGAAGTAGATGAACCTTGTACAATACAATATTTGAACTTCTGTTAACTTCCTATTAGACACAGTAATGCAATGCAGTATGCCACTGCTTTCTTTGAGTATTCTTATTAGACACATACGATTCAGGAGCTTGAACAAAAAATGTTGCCGTCATAAAGGCCTTGTAGGTCTCTCCATTCAGTGCCTCTTCTGAAGTGAGTTCACAATTTTTATCTTGTCTGAATTGATTCTCTTTTTTGTGTTTGGGAAGTTCAAATTTTGGTGTTGGGAGAGGTTCGCTCCATCACGCGTGATATATAATTCTGGATACCAGTTTGACCAGAGCGACGCTTGCAGTTCGTCGCACTGAAAGAGGGCATTCAAGTTGATGATGATCTAGAGTAAATGCCGTCTTTGTTGGTACTCCACGAGTGCAAGCTTGAATCTGAAAAAATCATAGAAATGATCATTTGCAAGTTAATAGTAGAAGCTACATTTTTTCAGTTCGAAACTTTACTACATTTGGTCAGATAATGACCTCCTTTCAGCATTTGCAGCTAGGAGTTCAGACAAAATACATTCAGAAAATGCTACTCATTCAGTGAGCAGGGGCACAAATTCAAGGACACATGGAGCACTGAAGGTCCTTATCTTTTCACTTTAGCAATTCAAAAAAACAAGTTATCAGCTCCAGCCAGCCGCTGGGAACTCCTTCAATTCGACATCATCTTGTGCCATGTAGGCTACTGAAGGTGCAACAACATCTGTGTTCCTTCTCGCGGCAGTTTTCTCTGAATTTTTGCTACTACGAACACCCACAGAGGAAGAGAAGCACCTCTGAATCTGAAGTTCTACCTGAAACTGAACTTCTACCTCTTCGCTATAGGAGCGGTCGTCGAGTCCTTAATCGCTTGCACTACTTGCTTGTAGCATCTTGTCCATGGAGTCAAGGCGCTGCCTAGTGTGCCATCTTGTTTTTGGATGGGGCGCCATCGCGACCCAGCGTCTCCCTGAGCTCTGCATCCCGTTCACCACCGCGGCTGTCCTGCGTCCTCACGACCTCCGCGTCCAGTCCACCAACGCCCTGCCAGTGCGCCCTGAGCAAAGCATGGGGTTCGTGCTAATGCGTTTGTTCGTGCACCGGTGTGTGCGTGTGTGCTGGCATTTGTGTGTGCGATGGGTGTGTTGCTTACATGCTGTGATGTATGATGTATAGATTTTCTTTGAAGTTCATGTTGTGAATCAAACTAAGTTTGAACAAAAAAGATCAGATCACTGCTGCTTTGAATTTGCTCTTGTACCAGAAATCTCGCTTCCCTGCTGTTGTACTATGTCCACTTATGTATTGTTTCTAAATGGCTTTTTGTCTGAAGTTCAGTAGTACCTTTGGGTGCAAAAAAGTAGGTTCAGTTTCATGGGTCCTTCAAAACAGATGTTTTGTACAAAAAAAACTTTGGTTTCATGTGAGAAGTTCGAATATAAAATAAGGACAAGTTCGCATATAGTAAAATTAGTGCAAATAAAAAATGTAGTGAGCCATGTATTGTTGATATTTAACAAAAATTAAAATAACAAAGATGTTTGATGTTCTAACAAAGATATATTTTTCCAAATTCTAAAAAACCCCAAGAAGGTCAAAATGAAATAACAGAGTAGTTCAATTTTTTTAATAAGAAAACAAAATTTTCTCGTTTCTAAAAAACTAAACACATTTTGTGCTTTTTTTGGGAGTATGTTCTGTAGCCCAGTCTCATAAAAAAACAAAAACAGAACGACATTTCTTAGGAACATCAAACGAGTTCAAAAAATCTTTAGAAGTTAGATAGAACAAAAAAACAAGTTCAGGTAGAACACAATTCCCGAGCTCCATCTCTCCCATCCTACTCACTGTTTGTTGTGTTCTTCAGTGGCGACAGCAAAAAGTGAATGAAGATATCATCTCCCAAAAAAGGTTATGTAAAAAATTGTATTACTGTGAAAAAAATTGACTTTAATTTTTTTTGTTTATGCAAAGGTCAAAATGTTGTGTTCGGGAAGGTCAAGTATGTTAACTGAAGGACGAACGTGGTACTCTCTAGGGAGTAATATAAGAAAAAATGTACAAAAAGAAGTTCGTGTATCACTTTCGTGAGAGTTCTGGTATTACTAACCTAGAGAGTTTGTGTATTGCTATCCAGTTTATGCACACATAATTCTCTCTCCCGTGTGTGTCTATGCTTTTCCAAACTACAGTGATCCAAAACAAAAACAAAATCACATGTAACCAAACTGAAAACTTTTGCAGTTGCTACTGTTTGTTTGTTGTGATGTCTAAAAAATAAATTTGAGCTGCTCTATGTTAGAATAAATAATTGAAAAAGACCCAAGAAGTCCAAATTTTAAAAAGGAGAAGTTCTATATTTATACAAATTTCAGATTTTCCATAATATTAAAGAATGAGAAAAAAAGAAGTTCAAACATAAAAAAACTAGAAGTTCAAATTTTTCTAGTTAAAGAATAAAACCAATAAGTTCAATTTCAAATAACGAAGAAGTTCGATGTTTCTAAAAAACCTCCAATTTTGACATTTCTAAAAATACACAATGAATTCAAAAATAAAAAAGGTAGAGCGGTTCAATGCCTATAAAAACTCGGATATTTTCACGTAACCGAGAGAAGTTCAGATTGATAACTGCCAGAAGTTCACGTACTACACAGTGTGCATTTTGTATTAAAAAAAGAATGAAAAAGCAAAGGCTAAAAGTTTTGTTGCTAGAAGTTCAAGTGCTCAGCCTGAGAAAGTTCAAAAATTCTTGTGAGAGAGGTTGAACAAAAATACGTGACAGAAGTTCAATGTGAAAACAGCATGAAGTTCAACTAGTACACGGAATGCGTTTCAGATAAGAATATAAGAATAGAAAATAAAAAACTTAAAAGGTTTGTTGCAAGAAGTTCATGTGCTCCTCCTAGCATAGTTCAAAAATCATGTGCGAGACGTTCGTCGTTCTTTTACATGGTGAAAAAAGGCAAAAACACAACGTTGTTTTGCCATTTTAAAAACTGCTCTCAAACGGCAACGAATTTGTAACACCTGTCTACATGAAAAACTTACTGCTATTCATAAGATTTCCAACAGTATATTATGTGCTACACTTTGACGAACGGTTTAAAATTTTCATGTATACCGTTTAAAATACGTTTTTATGTATTCAAAAAATTCTTTTGAACCATCGCGAGTATGAAAAACTGATCAACATGGGAAAGTTGCGTGTTTTCAACAGCTTTCCATCGGTATATCATTTCCTCAATTCTGGTAAATGGTTTGGGAGTTACGGACAAAAATCAGCACGTCAAAAACAAAGTGAAGTTCAAACAGACATGCCCGAGAAGTTCAACTACTTCACACAGTGCATTTCCATTCGCGATGAAGGCAGAAATCATGATCTCGCCATTTTCTAATTTACTTCAAAGCGGCAGGAATATCATTTGTGTAAGTTCAAGTCCTCGGTCGGAGAAAAGTTAAAAAAATTATTGTGAGAGAGGTTTGTACAAAAGGAATATCATTTGTGTAACACTGACAAATGGATGAGAAAATTACAAACGAAAATACATCACAAAAGTTAAACGTCAAAACAGCAGGAAGTTCAACTACTACAAAGAATGAATTTCAGATGAAAAACTTTTAAAACCGTCGCGAGTATGAAAAAATGATCAACACGAGAAAGTTGCGTGTTTACAGTAGCTTTCCTTTGGTATATCACTTGCTCAATTCCGGTGAGTGGATGAAGAGCTATGAGCAAAAAAAGCACGTGAAAAATAGAGTGAAGTTCAAGTAGACATGCCAAGAAGTTCAAGTTCTTCACGTGGTGCATTTTCGAAGAATCTGTTTCGCGATAAAGATAGAACGAATGATCTCACCATTTTCAAAATTATTTGAAAACGGCTAGGAATCAGAGAAAAGCATCAACATTAAAAAGTTTCGCATTTTCCGTAGCTTTTCAACGGTATATTATTTGCCCCATTCCGATAAAGTTTGTAGAAATTACGGCAAAAATACGTTTTTAGCTATTTTCAAAATTGACTTAAAACCGTAAAGAATTTGGAGAAACAATATATACCAAAAAGTTTCGCATTTTTTCAAGCTTTCCAACGCCATATCATTTGCTGCATTCGGACTTACAATTTAAAAATTAACTCAAATATACGAACTCGGTGGGACTTGTACCGTTTTCTAAATTACTCTTAACCGTTCAAAATTAGAAAAAACTTTCACATGAAAAAATAGCGCATTTTCATAAGCTTTCCAACGCCATATCATTTGCCTCAATTGGATTAGCTGTTTAGAAATAGCATCGAAAATACGAACTCGGCTGTTCGGTTTGCGAAATTTTATGATTTTCCAAATTAATCTTTTACCATAGGGAATTAGAGAAACTATCAACATGTGGAAGGAGCGGTTTTGCAGTAGCTTTCCAACGCCATATTATTTGCCTGATTCCGATAAACGGTTTAGATATGCGATCGAAAATACGATTCACGTTTTTTGTATGAAGAAAAAACGGTTTTCAAAATTGCTCTTAAACCGCTTACATTTTGCCAAAAATTTAACTTGGGTCATGATACTCGTTTCCATAGCTTTCCAACGGTATATATATCGCAAGCCCCATTTGGGCAATGTTTGCGGAAGTTCAACCCAGCACTGGGGGAAGTTCAGGTCGAACAACTCAGGCAGTAAAATTGCAACAACCCAGCACTGGGGGAAGTTCATCATGACCCGAGAGCAAAATCCACCAATGAGCGAGATTCCTATTTAAAATAGGTATTTAGTTGCTAAAAACCGTTTGCAGATTACACTTACATCATATAGAACACGACTGACCAGAAAAATTCGCGCGGGGAGACACGGTTTCGAAGATAGCCCGAAGATCGGGTTCCTACAGAGGGAAGTTCAGGTTGTGTAACTCAGGAAGTTCAGATTGTGATTAGAATAATATTCTACTCCCGTGATCAGAATAGTGTTTATGTGTATATATATATATATATAGTAACACTATTCTGATCATAGGATCAGAATAGTTATTTGGATCACGGCGCGCCTATATATAAGAGCGATCGGGTTGTTCCCAAACTCCCAACCCGCTTCAAAAAGAAATCCCACCCCACCACCCCACGACCGCTCGTCCCCAACCTCCCGCGATCCGCTGCCCTGGATCCACCGCGACGGCGCCTCCCCCTGGATCCAGCGCCTCTGGCCGCCGTCGCCCAGGCCCCGACGCGCCTCCCGCCGCTGGCCCCCATCCCCCGAGGCGCCTCTCGCCGCCGTCAACGCGTTCCCGGCGCGCCTCCCACCGCCGGCCCCCATTGCTCGACGTGCCTCTCGCCGCGTCGCCCCGGCCACGGTGCGCCTCCCACCGCTGGCCCCCATCCCCCGACGTGCCTCTCGCCGTCGTCGCCCCGGCCCGGCGCGCAATTACTTGGACGGCGCCTCCCTCCCCTGGATCCACGGCGGCGGCAGCCTCCCTCCTCCCGGAACCACGCCGGCGAACTCCCCCCCCCCTTGATCCACGGTGGAGGCGGCCTCCTCTGCTTCCAACGCGAACATTCTACTGCATGCCATAACCTCGTCCAGTGCCGTCCACCTCCTCTCCATCTTGAAGTTCGATTTGATTCTGCCCAACATGTGTGATGCTCGCGCACGCCTCGACCCACCGCTACCAGCGACGGCCACCGCTTTTACCTTCCTCCACAGGTGTGTTTGAACTGCAGCATAAGGGATTTGAGCTGCCGCCGGCCATCGAGGTACGGAGAGGCGTCCGGCCCAGACTTCGTGCCCGGCCACCCCAAGCCGCCATCTTCCTCACCCTGCAACATCTGCTATCTTCCTCTCCTCACACACCGGCCACTTCCTGTCTCTTGCCCGGCGCTGCTTCCTAACCTTCTTCATAGTAGTTTCCTTCATCGAGGCTCCTCCCCGGCGGTGGTGAGCCTCCTCCTCCCATGCGTGTGTCAACTTGGTCCAAAAACAGAAAAGCTCCAATTTGGGAGAAATTGCCTGCTGTCTTGAACTACTCTGTTTATTTATCCTCTCAATTTTTATTGATTTCTGGTGCTTTTGGGAGTAATTAGTCAATTTTGTTTTTGGTTGGATGTAATTTCCAGTAGATAGAGATGGTTTTCTACAGTTACAATGTCTACATGTTCATTCATATGCTCAAGAAAAATAGTATGGCTGCACACGGTCAACTATTCTTCACCATTTTGTGCAGTAATTAGTATGGCTGACCATTTTCAGCGGTAATTAGCATGGCTGCAGTCCACTGTGTCGATTTTCAGCAGGCCAACTTCAGTTAAATATGTGTGTCGACATGTCGTGCGTGTGCAGACATCTTCAGTTAAGTAGGCAGTGTTGCTCAACATGTGTGGACTGCAGTGCCGCGTGCTCCTGTGTGTTGCTGTTAGGTGCACCATGCGAGCTAGCTCGAATCCCCAAAACATGAGGAGCCACCATGTTGGCCGTAGAAGTTCAGAAATAGTTGTAAAGGAACAACTATAGCTCTCTCTATGCACATGTTGTGTTTGGAGAGGCATGGTTTTCATTTTGATTTTGAGCTGGATATACGAGGTGTATGATGAAGGTCAAAGAGTGAAGTGAAGTCAATTTGTACATGTGAAATTCAGGGAGGCATAAGAAGGGAATCAGACCGTTAGTTTATTTGGTCCCCATTTGTACATCATGTTGTCTACTTTCTTGTTTTGTACTTTTTCCTGAAGTTTAATAGTATGAGTTGATGCAAAAAAATTGTGTTTTTAGTATGTTGGTTTTGGTTAAAAAAAACTACAAAATACAGGGAAACCCCGAGCAAGTTCAAAAACCACGACATAGATAAATCCAAAAAAGGAGAAAACAGAGCACAAACATAATTACGTCTCAAAAAACAAAAGAAGAAAACAAAGGCCCCATCAAGAAAAAATTAACTCTGGAAGTTCAAATATAATTAATTAGAGAGTTCGAAGAAGATCAAAATAAAAAAAACGCAGTAGTTCATTGTATACAAAAACCTCAAATTCTCCCCGTTTGTAGGAAAAATAGAAGTATGAAATGCAATATTAAAAAATGTGTTTGATGTTTATTTTTTTAACTTTTCTACGAATAAAACTAAGAAGAAACTAAAAATACAGAGAAGTTCGAAGTTTTTAAAAAGTTATATTTTTCCTCGTTACTAAAGAATAAAACAAAGAAGTTCAAATTAAAATAAAGGAACAACTAAAAAAAGTTTAAATACATTTTCCCCGTTTTTAAAAAACTAGAAGCTCAAACTAAAAGAACCAAGAGGTTCAAGTTAAAATAACAAAATGGTTCGATGTTTATAAAAATGATTTTTTTTCATTTTAAAAAATAAAACCAAGAAGGTCAAATTGAAATAATAGAGTAGTTCAATTTATTAATATAAAAAGTACATGTTTTCTAATTCCAGATGCTTATATGGTCGTCCTGTGACACTGAAATCTTTTTCATTTTAGGTGAGCCAAATTTTTGTGTGGATGTGCTATGCATGTGCTTGTGCGTAGTACACTGAATAGAACAAAAAAACTATTATGGGAGCCCTCTAAATGTTTGTCCTATTGCTTATGAGGATTGACCCAAATTTTCCTATTGTTTTTGCACATGTTGGATTCAAGGGAAATGTGTATAAAAAAGGTGTGATTTCGAAAGTTCAGGTGTAACGAACATCGAAGTTCTAACCAAAAAAATGTAAACAAAAAAAGCACGGAATTCAAAGAATAAAAACTATGGAGCTTTATAAAAAAAAATAGCACGTGAAGTTCATGTTTCAGAAATTCCGAAGTTCACGTGTAGTACATACAGAAGAAACATCATCAAATAAAAAAAGGGATCGCCTAGGCCATTTCACTGAAAAGCAAAAAATGCATAAAAAATGTCGCGATAAAATTCTACAAGAAGTTCAAATTTAAAGAACCGAAGCAGGTCAACGTTAAAAAAAAATGAAGTTTTTAATATCAAAAAGTCAAATTTGGAAGTTCAAAAAATTTGAGCAATAAGTTCAAATAAAAAAAGTACTTCAAAATCCTTTATAACAGATTTTCCCCGTTTATAAAAAAATCAGAGAAGTCCAAATTAAAAAAGAGGAGCATTTCAAAAAGATGTTATAAAAACAGATTTCCCCCATTCTATAAAAACTAGAAGTTCAAATTAAAATAACGGTGTGGTTTCATTGTTTATATAAAAAAGGATTTTCCCCGTTACTAACCAATAAAACTAAGAAGTTCAAGTTTAAAAAATGGGGGAAATTCGATGTCAATAAAAAATTCAGATTTTTCACATTATTAAAAAATAAAACCAAGAAGTTCAAAATTTTAAAACAAGGAAGTTCAAAAAACTCGATTTTCCTCGTACTAAAGAATAAAACTAAGAAATCAAATAAAAATAACGAGAAGTTCAAGTTTGTAAAAACCTCACATTCTCGTTACTAAAGAATAAAACTAAAAGTTTGAATAAAATAAGGGAACAACTAATAAAGTTTTAAAAAGATTTTCCCCTTTTTTAAAAAAATTGGATTTTCCACGATACTAAAGATTAAACCAAGAAGTTCAATTTAAAAAAACAGAGTAATTCAATGTACATTAAAAACTCAGTTTTTCTCGTTACTGAAGAATAAAACCAGGAAGTTCAATTTAAAAACATGGAGAAGTTTGATGTTTAATTAAAAACTTGATTTTTTTGTTACAAAAGAATAAAACCAATAAGTTCAATTCAAAATAACGAAGAAGTTTGATGTTTCTAAAAAAATTACAATTTTCATATTTCTAAAAATATATAAAAGAAATTCAAATAAAAAAGTTAGAGCGGTTCGATATATGTAAAAAAAGTGTTTTTTATAACTAAAGCAAAACAGAGAGAAGTTCAAATTAATAACTGCCGGAAGTTCACGTACTGCATGGTGTGCATTTCGTATGAGAAAATAATAATAATAATATAAAGTCTAAAAAAGTTGTTGAAAGAAGTTCAAGTGCTCTGTCCGGGGAAGTTCAAAAATTCTTGCGAGAGAGGTTCACCTTGTATTTCCATGTTCAAAAAACACAAAAAAGAAATTGTTTTTTTGCGTTTTAAAATAATTCTCTCATTCCACAAAGAAGTTCAGTTATTATTTGGGAGCAATTTGATTTCAAAAAGAAAATAAAAAATTCAAATTATAAAAATGGGAAAAGTTCATGTACTACATGGTGTGTGTTTAATATGAGAAAAATGAATTAAAAGGCAAGGTCCAATTTGTTGTTGTTATAAGTTGAAGTCCTCGGTCGGAGAAAGTTAAAAAAATTATTGTGAGAGAGGTTTGTACAAAAGGAATATCATTTGTGTAACACTGACGAATGGATGAGAAAATTACAAACGAAAATACGTCACAGAAGTTCAACGCGAAACTTGTACCGTTTTCTAAATTACATTTAAACCGTTCAAAATTAGAAAAACATTTCAACATGAAAAAGTAGCGCATTTTCATAAGCTTTCCAACGCCATATTATTTGCCTCAATTGGATTAGCCGTTTAGAAATGACATCGAAAATACGAACTCGGCTGTTCTGTAACACCCCCTGTCAATAGCTACAGTAATCACTTTTGATAATGACATGTCAGCAAGCTTAACAGTGCGTACTCATCATTAGCATCATGTTGCATTTCAACTCCTAAGTCAAATTCAAATTAAATGAAAGTGAAATATAAAAGTTGTTCAACATAGAAACTAAAATGTTCAATAAATAGCAAATATTGCAGAGACTATTCTAAGATTGAAACCAACAATTAATAAATTAATTAGGTGGCACTAACATTACCAAAACAGCTAGGATTAATGCATTTTAATTGTTATAAAAATTGTGTGAACTCCAATTGCCTTCAAACTAATTTTTGGTAGTGGTAGCGGATGCCTAGTAATTATTGGAACAATTGTGATGTTTTACAAAAACCATGTTGAGGCCTAACAATTTACTAAACAGAGATATGTGAATAAATAAAAGAAAAAGACAAAAGAAAAGAAAACAGAGAAAAGAAAAAGAGAAAATCCCCCCCGGCCCAACTAGGCCACGGCCACCAGGCCGGCCCAGTTCCCTCCCCCCTGGCCTATACCCCTCCCCAGGCCGAACCCTAACCCACCCCACCGACACTTCCCCCCACTCCTCGCTCCCCCCTCCCACGATCCAGAACTGGATCGGGCGCTGGCCCGACGCCGCCGACGCCGCACGACGCCGCCTCCTCGCCGGACCCCGTCGCCGTCCTCCTCGCGCACCGCTGCCCCTTGCCCTACTACCCCTAGTGAGCCCCCCTTCTCCTCGCCTCGCTCGCCCCGCTCCGCCGCACCGGCCCGCGCTCACCGCGGCCATGCCCCGCTCGGCGTGCCGCCGCGCGCGCCCGCACCTCTCGTCGCCGCGCCCTCTGTCGCCGGACCGCGCCCGCCCCGGCGCCTGCTCGCGCCGCCCCGCATCCGCGCGCGCGCGCCCGCCCCGCTGCTCGCGCCACCGCGCCCCCGTGCCGCCGCTCCGCCCGCTCGCCGCCCCGCGTGCGCTGCCTCGCGCTGCCCGCTGCCCGTCCCCGTCCGCCCGCGCGTGCGTGCCCTTTGGGCACCGGACATGTCCGGTCCCAAATGGGCATGCCCCGGACATGTCCGCCCCTGGTCCACTGACCAGTGGGGCCCACAGCCCAGCCCCTAAATAAATAAATAAATAAAACTATTAAAATTAATAGATAATTAATTAATTAATTAGGTTAATTAACCCTATTTGGATTAATCTAATTTAATTAATTAGTTTAATTAAATGTTAATTAATTAGTTAACCCTAATTAACCTCACCAGTCTATGACATGTGGGACCCACGTGTCAGGACCCCTGCTGATGTCATGCTGACGTCAGCATAACACTGTTTCGGATAATGTTAATTTAAATAATTAATTAAATTTCAGAAATTAATAAAAACTTTAGAAAATCATATTAAATAATCCGTAACTCCGATGAAAATACTTTATACATGAAACTTGCTCAGAGTTCCGATACGAACCCGAATACGCCCTCCGTATTCCTGTCAAATGCCCCTAGCTATATAAACATTGAACTTTTAGACCGATTTCGATAAATGAATAGTGCCCAACTTTAATTAAATAAATCCGAATAAATTCCTAAATTAACTAAAATCATTTAGTTAGGCAGTAGAACACGCATTATTATTTGCCTCATTCCGATAAACGGTTTAGAAATGCGATAGAAAATACGATTCACGTTTTTTGTATGAAGAAAAAATGGTTTTCAAAACTGCTCTTAAACCGCTTACATTTTGCCAAAAATTCAACTTGGGTCATGATACTCGTGTCCATAGCTTTCCAACGGTATATTGCAGGCCCCATTTGGGCAATGTTAGCGGAAGTTCAACCTAGCACTTGGAGAAGTTCAGGTCGAGCAACTCAGGCAGTAAAATTGCAACAGACGCATGTTCATCACGACCCGAGAGCAAAATCCGCCAATGAGCGAGATTCCTATTTAAAACAGGCATTTAGTTGCTAAAAACTGTTTGGAGATTACACTTACATCACATAGAACACGACTGACCAAAATAATTCGCGCGGGGAGACACGGTTGCGAAGATAGCCCGAAGGTCGGGTTCCTACAGAGGGAAGTTCAGGCGTGTAACTCGGGAAGTTCATGTTGTGATCAGAATAATATTCTGATCCCGTGATCAGAATAGTGTTTATATATATATATATATGACAAATTTTACTACTACCGGATGTAATTACACTCACTTTTGTTTGATACGTTCTATGTAGTATCTATCATATCGGAGTGTATATACGTGTAGTATGTAGTATATAAGAATGTTTAGATAGTATATATACTACTTTTTTGTAGTATGTATCATATTTTAAGCATACTCTATTTTACGTACAAATATGTACGTATTTCACAAATAGAATAAAAACTATGTGCTCACTTGCAATTTTTTCGTACAACTCGCTTTGAAGTATATCTTAGATATAGTATATGAACATACTAAAAATAATAAAGTAGAGTATATACTACCACATGGTAGTATATGAGAAATGAGTGTAACTACACCTGGTAGTAGGATGTATTTTTCCTATATATATATATACACACACACACACACACTTATAAGGACATGGTTACATAACCAAATTAAACATCCAATTACATAGGTGGCTACGACACACATGACATTTGCACACACCAAAGTAAACTATTACATGCATAATTACATAGGTGGCTACTACACACATGACATTTGCACACCAAAATAAACTATTACATGCATAATTACATAGGTGGCTATTACACACATGACATTTTCACACACCAAAGTAAACTATATATTACATGCATAATTAACTAGGATAAACGATCATCTGATCATCATCTATTTCTTGTGACGCTTGCCGCCACTGCTCTGCTGGTGGCTCGATCCGGCCTCGTCGATTTCGGGAAGGAGGCACTTTTTCATGTCAACGATCTGTCTGTGCATCTCATAGCATGTGTACACGCTCTTGATCGCGAACCTGAGGTAAGGTTCATCCAGTTGCTGCATCCAGGCCCCGTACCAGGATACGGGACATGTTCTGTGTAGTGACCCGTGTAGGAGACATGCCCTAGAGGCAATAATAAATGTTATTATTTATCTCCGTGTTCATAATTAGCTTTATGTTCCATGCTATAACTGCTGTGGTTCCCGAGCCCGTATATCCATAAAGGCTCTGGGGAAAACCCATGTGCACGTGTGGAATAATAAACGGTAAAATGTATTCCTAGTCATGCCTCTAAGACTAGCTCAAGTGTTGCATGATGATTATGTTTTCCCAATCATGGGCATGTCTATGCCATCAACTTTGAGGGCACAATGTTAGAAGAACATTTGTGTTGAATCGACCCGATTGGTGTTATGCTATGAGATTCATTCGTCACAAGTTAATGGTTAATAACACAGAGATGGTTAACGTTTACATGATTCCTCAGACCATGAGAGTATCGAGTTTCTTCATGCTTGCTTCATGAACTTTGGGGTTTGTTAAACGTCATCCGTAAATGGGTGGCTATTACGGCGGCTTACGGGTTCATGGGAAAGTATGTCAAGTAACTTGATAGCTCAAGATTGGGATTTGCTCCTCCGACGATGGAGAGATATCTCTGGGCCCTCTCGGTGTTACGGTATCCATCATCGTCTGGCCAGACACTTTGTGATTTGATCACGGGGATGCCGGAACACGGTAACGAGAAAAGAGAACAATACCGGTAACGAGGTAACTAGCATAGTGGACAAGTTGTTGATCCACGGGAATGCCAACATGTCTCACCTCAGGTATTTGTAACATATCGCGAAGCAACAGGAATAGCACACGGCAACTGGAGGTTCACTCGAATATTCATTCGTGTGGGTATAGGGGTCAATATGGGTGTCCACGGCTCCGATGTTGATCAGTGATCGGAAGGGGTTCCGTGTCATGTCTATACTTCACCGAACCTATAGGGTCACACGCTTAAGGGTCATCTATCTGCTGAATACTAGACAGGGAGTCTGAGAGAAAATCACCGAAAAAGTTTCGGACACCGAAAAGTTTCGGACAGCGGAAAAGTTCCGCAGAGAGAGGTCACCGGATGAGTTCCGGTGAAACTGAAAAGTTGTTTCAGAGGATACCATCAAGTCAAATTGGTTTCGGCACATGCCTGATAATTCTTGGAGGGTGCCAGAATCATTCTGGAAACTTCTGGGAATTTTCTGGAAGAAAAACCGGAAATGTTTCGGAGCTGCCGGAACCGCTTCAGATGCTTTTCGCAGATGAAAATCACTAATCTGGAATTGTTCCAGAACGCGTTTTAGTGGGTACTGGAATTGTTCTAAGCCCACATAAATATTTTCAGTTCGAACGGACGCTGAAAAATGTCGTCGTGAATAGTGAAAGTGCTTTTTGGATAATTTTTCGAAGCCACCTTTTAGGGCTTTTGCTAAAGGCTTCTAGAAGGTGATGTGGATGGATGAGAACCCCCTTTGGGGGGGCCCTCATGGGGGAGTGGCCGGCCACACTAGGGGCTCCACCTTGGAGCCCCTCTTGTTCCTTGGTTTCTCCTTTAGGTCCTTGTGGAAGGACTTCCCTCATATGCCTTTGGGTTTTATTGGATAACTACCCTACCCCTTGGCTTTCCTATAAATAGAGGTGGAGGGGCAGCCCTCCACACTCATCCCTTGCTCTCATACACATGCCAAGATGTTATCTGGCTTCTCTCTCCCTCCCACGAAAAGAGTTTCGTAGAGCCGAAAGGCTGTCTGGGTTCTGGCAGGAACTAGTTCTGGACGGCGAAGCCCTGCCGGATAGGTGACACCGTATGTGTGCAACTCTGTAGAGAGGTCGTAGTTTCGATCTTAGTGCCCGAGGGGCTGTTCGAGAGTGCCTCCCGAAGGGCTGTCCAAGTGATGGTCCGAGTTCTGTGAGTCCTCCCGAAGGGCTGTCCGAGTGACCATTCGAGTTTCGAAGGTCCTCCCGAAGGGCTGTCCGCGACATCGTCCGGGGGACTGTTCGACCGCCTCCCGGAGGGCTGTCCGAAGGGAAGACGAGGGTATACATCCTCGCGGTTGGGAGGTTGTAAATCCTAGCTGCGGGGATCTGCACCGCCGATCGTCATCGACTCTACTTCCGCTGCGCTACGAGTCGGTAACGAAAATGATCAAACCTTGTATGCAGTCTCCATAGTGGTCCTGGGCTGGTGCGTAGGTCGGAAAAATTTTGTTTTTTGCTGCGTTACCCTACAGTGGCATCATGATCCGTGCTATGCGTAGATGCAGGTTGCGATCTAGAATACATAGAGATGTATGGGTGTTGCACAATATAATTAGGTAGTAGATGAGTTCTATTACTGAAAATTATTTGTGCGGGTAGCAGATGAAATCTGTTACCCGATGTTCTTGTTGCTTCCCTGGAATTTGCATATTTCTGATCTTGATAACAGTATGGTGGAGTTTCAAAGTTCTAGCAATCCGCGATCCTGATTGATCAACAAAGTGCTAACAGTTCATTGAATTCCACCGTAGTTAAAAGGAAAGATGAAATTTCGCAGACAAAAGGGCAATGCAGATATGATCTGCACGGGGGTCATGCGTATGACGAAGTTTAGTATGGGGCTCGAGATTTTATTATCTCGGTTTTCATACACCCTGGAAAGTTAATCTAGCAACTTGAATTATCATACTTGATGATGGACGTTGGTAGCTTCGGTTTGTTTCGAAACCTTAGAAGCCACGTAAAACAAGTTTTTGCATGAACCGATTAGAGGCGTCTAACTTGGTTTTGCAGGAGGGTTTGCATGTGCATATGATGTGGTATAGCAGTGCTCATAATAATTTGATTATGTATGAGATGACTATATAATGTAAATTTATTAACATGACCTGCGTGTCATGATTCGGCATGATGGCTGGAGCCATATGATTGCACTTTAATGACCTGCGTGTCAACCTTGTTGTAATGCATTATTTTATTAGCTATAAAGATAGCAATATTATCTGGTGCATCGACAAGGTGGTGGCAATCTTCGCGAAGGTGAACACCGACGCGAATGCCGAAGACGAAGAAATACAAGACTTCTCCGTCAGAAAGGGCTATACCATATCATGCTATTATGAATTGCCTGAGATGTTTATCCCTTATGTTGCACCCTTTTTGATTGCGCGGTAGTCGCTTTTATTAGGGTGATCTCTCACAAAAATATCAAGTAGTTAGTGTTCTCCCAAGTGTAGCACCGTCACGGCACCTAACTTTTCGGGGCATCACATGGACACATGGGTGCGAACGATTAGGGAAGTGTGAGGCGGGTGAGTTGAGACCTCGCAGTGAGATCACTTGGTTGTCTTGATGTTCTGGAGGAGCGTCCTGAGCTCGGAACACGCCCATCGAAAGATGAACAAGAGTCACATAGAGATGTGATTGGCAAGTTGGCCTACCGATTGCAATTCTCGTCACTTGAGATGGACACATCCTTGGCGTTGAATTGTAATATGGATCTTGAATCACTCACAATCAATTATGAGAGATATTGATTTGAGTGGGAGCGCACTGTTGAATTAACTTGTTTAATTCTCAGTGCAATTAATTTTGAACTCTGTCTAAGTGTGATTTGCATAATAGTTGTAGAATAATGGCTCGCATTTCCACCTTCCCTATTAAAATTGAATAGCTGTTAAATATTTGGTTAAAACTTTACGGTTGGTAACGTAATGTGAGGATTGTCCTCAAGAGTGCCGAGAAGGACTTTGTCCTATCGCATACTTTCGGTATTCTTTCGCTTATGCTATGGATCATGTGACTCTCGTCCTTCGATCCAAAAGCTAGAATTCTGTTTCAGTCAAGTGCAATACATTTGCTTCCATGAGACCCGAACTTCGAAAGTTTGGATAGTTATGTGATATTCATGGAATCTGAAAATCATTTTCAGAGACAGACAAAGGCTACAAGATATGAGATATCCAAAGCAATGTTTGTTTGCAAACTATTAGTAAAGGAGTTTACTATGCATTAGACTGATAAGAGAGGGATCCAGAAGAACGCCTATCATATGATGAAAGGTGAATAAAACAACAACTTGAAGAGAAAGGAAGTGTCCGAAGGGTGTTAGTAAGACTTTCACGCCTAGTAAGTCCGGGGCTAACGCCACTCTTAAGTTCGGTGTTTTTTCTAAGAGTAGGAGAAATACTGAAAGTTAAACAGTTAGAAGTATAAAGGCAGAAAGAAAGGAGACTGGAATATCCAGCTCATGTATGAATGTCATACAAGTTTTGATGTATAGAAGGCTGGTAAAAGATGTAGTTCTTGGGAATTATGGTTAAACATGTTAATCACTAATTCTTGGGTATTGTGAGTTAATCACAAAGATACCCGCTCGATTGCATTCTGTTGCAACTCGATGTAAGAACTACTATGGCCTGAAAGACTAGCCAGGAATGAGGTTTAGGTATACACAGGGAACATAGTAAATGTTACTATACCTTCCATCGGTGTATTACCGTCTGTATTCATTTTCATAATTCATTTAGAGTTTCACGAACTCTAGCCCATTGCATAAGGTATCTTGCAAGAAGGTTGTTCATAAGAGAACTTTTGATGTTCGATGTTATGAATAACATAAGGGCCATACTTTCATTATGAATGAGATGTATGTTATGAATATTGATAATAATATATTACCTCTTGGTTTACTTTCATAATTCATTTTAGAGTTTCATACACTCTAGCCCATTGCACAATGTTTGTTGCAAAAGAGTTGTTCATAAAACAACAATTGTTGTTCAGTATTATGAATAACATGGAGGGCCATGCTTCCATCCAAAATTGGACGTATGTTATGAATATTGATGGTAATATGATACATCTATAACACTGACGCTAAATGTCGCAAGACTAAAAGAATACCACACAAGTGTGGCACTGCATTTGGTCACATTGGAGAAACCCGCATGGAAAACTCCATTATGATGGATTTTGAAGTCGTTTGATTTTGAATCATCTGACACTTGCAAATTTCCTCCGAAAATTGAAGTGACTGAAATACCGTTCACAGGCCATAAGGAATGAGCAACAAACTTATTGGTGATCATACATTTTGATGTGTGTAGTTCAATAAATGTTGTTGCAAGTAGTGGATTTATCTATCTTCAGAAATGACTCAAGTAGATATATGGATATTTACTTGATGAGACGTAAGTCTGGATCTTTTGAAATCATTCGAAAGGTTTTCAAATATGAAGTAGAAGTTATTATAACAAGAAAATTATGTTTCTACAATTCGATTGCAGAAAGAAATATTTGAGTTACAAGTTTAGCGAATGTCTGATGAGTTGTGAAAAGAGTTTCATAACTTACACCTCCCGGAACACCACTGTGAGTGGAAAGTCCGTGAAGATGTAATCGAACCATTTATGACATGGTAAGATCAAAGATGACATAAATAAATTTGCCATTATCCCTTTTAAAAGGTGATGCTTTAGAGACTGCGGCTTTTACACTGAAAAGAGCTCCATCGGGTCTGTTAAAATGACAGCATGGTATGGTACGCCCAACCATGTTATATCTTTTCTTAACATTTGGAATATGGGGCTTGTGTAAAAGGTTACAAACCTATTCCAAATCAGACAAGTGCTACTTTGTAGGTTATCCCAAAATGTTGGGTATTCCTCCCTCACTATACCGAGGCAAATAGGTTTGCCACAAAGAACGGTATGCTTTTTGAAGAAAATGGTTCTTTCAAAAAGGTGAGTGGGAGAATAATGCAACTCGACGAGATAACCAGTATCTCCGTCATCAGGTCAAAGGAAAGAGACCTTGGAAGTAATTCCAGAGTTTCCTACTGCGACTGATACGGAAGTCTCTACAATAAAATGTATGGACTTCGATCGAACTTGCAGCTGAACCATGTAGGCAAGGCTCGTGCAAACCTCTCAGGTGCGCAAATGAGATATTGTTGTTAGACAACAGTATACCTACGATACACAAGGAAGCATAGGTGGGCCCTGACTCCGGAATTGGCTAAATGCCAATACAATCCGAGATAGTTTCCATATAAGTGATTCAAGATTAAAACCTTGATACACCTTTCGGAAGACTTAGAGTCTGACGAATATTTATGGAACTATAACTGATACGAATAAAAATGTTTTATCCATAAAGCTCGACTTGTTGCAATATACAAGCTCAAGGAGTTGACTACGATGAGGTTGCTTCACCGTAGCGATGCTTAAAGTCGGTTCGGGTTGAACTAGCAATTAATACATATTTCAATCATGAGATATGAAACAAGGATGACGAAAGGATTTCCATCTGATGGAAATAAAACCAAGGACTTGCATGTGATACAATCCAAGGTATTTTGTCAGTCAAAAGGATGCTAGTAAGTATGCAAACTTCAGAGTTCCAGCGATGGATAGAAGAGAGCAAAATGGAGTTGGAATCTTCGTGTTTTGATGATATGGTTAAAAGGGTTTTGACTTCATCAATGGGTAACGAAGATGCTTGTGATTCAAGAAAGTAAGTGGGAGCATAATAATATTTCTAAAAACGTTGTGTGCTTGACACATTGTTAATTGGAATTAAATTTCTTGACACGAATCAGGACTTCATTTAAAAAGGGGTTTTTTGATGAAGTGCTTGGGCTAAATAGCCTTAATATTAGGCATGATGATCTATGGAGATAGATTTACCTGATGGGGCTGAGCAAAGATACATATTGACAAAATGCTAAAACCTTTTAGTATTAAAAAACGTCAAGGAGTGATTCTTGCCGAAGTCACATGGAAAGAGTTTTTGCAAGACTCGGTGTCCCAAAACACTGATGAGCAAAATACATGATGGAGATTCCACACACTCTTGTGTTTGGATTAATCATGTATTCCATGGTATGTAAAACAACCAGATATGTCCAATACTCCCAAAGTTGTTGCGAGTATAGATACCAAAGTGATCAAAAGTACTGATCATGGGACAACAGTGAAAAAGGGTCATTGAGTACTATAGTAGCACTGATGACATGTTTTCTCGCAAGCGGAGATCATGAAGAGTTTGTTGTAAAAGGTTACATCGATACAGTATTCATCCATGCTCCAAGCGATTTTCGATTTAAGTTAAGGGTTTTGTGTAATACACAATATGGTGGCACGGCAGTTGGAAATTGTTCCAAACAAGTTACTGTGGCGAATTCTATAACAGAGGCAAAGTATGTTGCCGCTTTTAAAAGCGACAAAGAAGATGTTGAATCATATAGTTCATTCATGTACTTAGTATGGTTCCAAGATGGCTTTTGTCAATGGGACACTACTACAGGTAGTTGCTCCATAACTCAGTCTGAGGAATCCAGGTTCGACCTGTGATTCGCATACATACCAAGCCAAGTCCACACAAAATATGAATTTTGTGAAAGCGTGAAGACGCGAGGATATGCAAAGATACACACGGAGCTGAAGTCGTCAGATCCGTTGGACATCAGGCTATACCACAAGCGAAGCATATTTACACCGGTGTGCCACAGGTGTAAAGTGCATTAGCATTAACTAGATTATTGACTCTAGTGCAAGTGGGAGTCTGTAGGAGATATGCCCTAGAGGCAATAATAAATGTTATTATTTATCTCCGTGTTCATAATTAGGTTTATGTTCCATGCTATAACTGCTGTGGTTCCCGAGCCCGTATATCCATAAAGGCTCTGGGGAAAACCCATGTGCACGTGTGGAATAATAAACGGTAAAATGTATTCCTAGTCATGCCTCTAAGACTAGCTCAAGTGTTGCATGATGATTATGTTTTCCCAATCATGGGCATGTCTATGCCATCAACTTTGAGGGCACAATGTTAGAAGAACATTTGTGTTGAATCGACCCGATTGGTGTTATGCTATGAGATTCATTCGTCACATGTTAATGGTTAATAACACAGAGATGGTTAACGTTTGCATGATTCCTCAGACCATGAGAGTATCGAGTTTCTTCATGCTTGCTTCATGAACTTTGGGGTTTGTTAAACGTCATCCGTAAATGGGTGGCTATTACGGCGGCTTACGGGTTCATGGGAAAGTATGTCAAGTAACTTGATAGCTCAAGATTGGGATTTGCTCCTCCGACGATGGAGAGATATCTCTGGGCCCTCTCGGTGTTACGGTATCCATCATCGTCTGGCCAGACACTTTGTGATTTGATCACGGGGATGCCGGAACACGGTAACGAGAAAAGAGAACAATACCGGTAATGAGGTAACTAGCATAGTGGACAAGTTGTTGATCCACGGGAATGCCAACATGTCTCACCTCAGGTATTTGTAACATATCGCGAAGCAACAGGAATAGCACACGGCAACTGGAGGTTCACTCGAATATTCATTCGTGTGGGTATAGGGGTCAATATGGGTGTCCACGGCTCCGATATTGATCATTGATCGGAAGGGGTTCCGTGTCATGTCTATACTTCACCGAACCTATAGGGTCACACGCTTAAGGGTCATCTATCTGCTGAATACTAGACAGGGAGTCTGAGAGAAAATCACCGAAAAAGTTTCGGACACCGAAAAGTTTCGGACAGCGGAAAAGTTCCGCAGAGAGAGGTCACCGGATGAGTTCCGGTGAAACTGAAAAGTTGTTTCAGAGGATACCATTAAGTCAAATTGGTTTCGGCACATGCCTGATAATTCTTGGAGGGTGCCAGAATCATTCTGGAAACTTCTGGGAATTTTCTGGAAGAAAAACCGAAAATGTTTCGGAGCTGCCGGAACCGCTTCAGATGCTTTTCGCAGATGAAAATCACTAATCTGGAATTGTTCCAGAACGCGTTGAAAATTATTTTAGTGGGTACTGGAATTGTTCTAAGCCCACATAAATATTTTCAGTTCGAACGGACGCTGAAAAATGTCGTCGTGAATAGTGAAAGTGCTTTTTGGATAATTTTTGGAAGCCACCTTTTAGGGCTTTTGCTAAAGGCTTCTAGAAGGTGATGTGGATGGATGAGAACCCCCTTTGGGGGGGCCCTCATGGGGGAGTGGCCGGCCACACTAGGGGCTCCACCTTGGAGCCCCTCTTTTTCCTTGGTTTCTCCTTTAGGTCCTTGTGGAAGGACTTCCCTCATATGCCTTTGGGTTTTATTGGATAACTACCCTACCCCTTGGCTTTCCTATAAATAGAGGTGGAGGGGCAGCCCTCCACACTCATCCCTTGCTCTCATACACATGCCAAGATGTTATCTGGCTTCTCTCTCCCTCCCACGAAAAGAGTTTCGTAGAGCCGAAAGGCTGTCTGGGTTCCGGCAGGAACTAGTTCTGGACGGCGAAGCCCTGCCGGATAGGTGACACCGTATGTGTGCAACTCTGTAGAGAGGTCGTAGTTTCGATCTTAGTGCCCGAGGGGCTGTTCGAGAGTGCCTCCCGAAGGGCTGTCCAAGTGACGGTCCGAGTTCTGTGAGTCCTCCCGAAGGGCTGTCCGAGTGACCATTCGAGTTTTGAAGGTCCTCCCGAAGGGCTGTCCGCGACATCGTCCGGGGGACTGTTCGACCGCCTCCCAGAGGGCTGTCCGAAGGGAAGACGAGGGTATACATCCTCGCGGTTGGGAGGTTGTAAATCCTACCTGCGGGGATCTGCACCGCCGATCGCCATCGACTCTACTTCCGCTGCGCTACGAGTCGGTAACGAAAATGATCAAACCTTGTATGCAGTCTCCATAGTGGTCCTGGGCTGGTGCGTAGGTCGGAAAAATTTTGTTTTTTGCTGCGTTACCCTACAACCCGACCTCAAACGGTCAAGCCTCTGTGTATCTGTGCCATCCCTGGATCAGTATGCTGGCACACACAGTACATCAATGTATATATCAAAGTGCAATCACATGTATAAAGAACGTAAAACTGATATATACCTTAATTCTCAGCGGAAACAAACAAACAGGTGTGGAGTCCCATCAACGCCATCGGCAGGTTGAGTGTAGACCGTAACCCTGTACCGTACTCTTACTCGTCGGAAGAAAATATCTGCAACATGATACGTTGCAGCTGTGTAGGTCAGTACATTGAATGTACCGGCAAGATCACCAATAAGAGAAACAAATGATAAAAACTATACTATTTGCAATATGGTTGTATGGCTCTGTGTCTGAGTTTTGTTTGCGTAAAAGCTGGTTTTACTTTCCCTACAACAAAGGAATATCTGGAGTCTGTACTACGGAGTTTTCTATCATGACATGGTTCCGCCAACCGATGTCTCATAGCCCAAATCATCATAAGTTGCCCACAATTAAGTTATCAGTCCAGTGTTGAGAGTTCCGAGATAGATCCAAGTCCAGAGGCTCAAATTGTCCGTAACCGGGGACACGGCTAATCGATTAGGTTTTAACCCTCTGTAGAGGTTTGTACACTTTACCCGCAAGATTCGATCCCTCTTTTTACGTTCTCGCACTTCAGGGTGTTTGAGAACAAGACGACCGAAACATGGTCTTCCGAAGAGTTCCCCTGACCACTGTCCGGTGCTCATCCAATCCTACCATAGTTCTACATCTGCTAGCACCGTCCCAGCCAGAGTCACAACTAAGGTCAACCAAGCCAGAGCCCATAGTGACTTGCGGTTGCACAGGTAAGCTTCCGGGAATGAAGTATTCTTTCGTCTCTTTGAGTCTGGGTGAAGCTTTCCGCAAGATGTCATGGCGCTTCTTCATGCATCCCGGCCATCCACTGGTTGCTCCAGGGTGCCCGTCAACTGTCCTTCACCCAGTAGTGTGTATTGAATTCTTGTCTCGAGTCTTGAGGTCTTGAAGATGCAGTCCTTGCAGATGCCATCATGAAGTTGTCATCATTGACGTAGAGTCCTCCATTCTCACACCACTCCCGAGCACTCATACCAAACCCCGTCTACATTAGCGTAGCATTAAAACTATATAACGTCCCGGGCTTGATAACAGGGAGATGGGTTCCTACCTCATGCATTCTTCTCAACTACAAGAAATCAATATCACTACTGGAGGGATTATTGAAAGGGTGCAACTACATGCAAATAAAACATAGGTATGAAAAACATGGTCAAAGTGAACTTGCCTGGTAAGTTGATGAAGATAACAACGCTCTCACAAAACTTGATAGAACTATTCGTCACTCTCCGAAGAAAATTTATACAAGTCAAACATAGCATTCACATAAGCAATCATTCTAGCAAGCAATACTAACACTCAAAATAACAATTAAAACAACAAATAAAAACTCAATAATAAAACTCCAACAAATTCCAAAGAAGCTTCAAATAAAACTAGAAAGAAAAACTACTAACGAAAATCTATGACTTTGCTCCAAACATCTAACATAGTTTTGCCCTAAGTAAAAACTCTTAAACAGCAATTTAAAACACTAAACTAATAAGTTAACAAAAAAATAAAAAAGTAAAACAACTAAGTTAACAGAAAGTATTTTCATAAAATTTTATTTGCAAAAAGAAACAAATAAAAAGCTTTTATGAAACTCTAACTATGACCTATACAAGTTTTCATACAAAACTGAATGAAATAAATTTTTAAAATAAAATTAAATTTTCATCTGTTGAATAACAAAAACAAAACTAAATTTGTCAAAAGTGACAAAAATAAATAATTTAAAAACAATTAAAACTATAAAGAAAAGAGTAAAACAGAACTAGAACTTAAATAGTCGTTTCTGCTATAAACCTAATAAAAATAAACTAAAAAATAAATAACTATATGCTACTGGATAGACAAAACAGTAACAAAACAGTAGCAAAAAGAATCAATCAAACATCTATTTCTAAACTCAAGTTAGATCAAATCTAAAGATTTAAGAGAATTTGATCAAATTCAAAATTAGATAGTCAAACATAAAAACTTTTTACCTATTCAGAAACTTTACAAAATTTGCGATCTAACGCAATTGGAATCACTCAATTTGGATATGTATACTAATAGATATGAATTTTCTAAGATCGCTACTTTTCGAAAAAAAAAAGAATTACGGGATTTCTTTGATCTCACCGGAGTAGTCGCCGGAGTTGGGGAAGAAGATCGGATCCGAGGTTGTGGGGGCTCCTAGAAGAAGGAGAGAATAGGACGGTGCTGAGGAGATCTCAGCATCCTCAGGGGAGGCCGAGTAAGGACGAACCGAGCCTCGGGCGGCAATGGAGAAGCCGCCGGAGTTTATGAACTCCGATGAGTAATTATGCAGGATAGGGAGGGGGATAAGCTCCCATAAGAGAGGGCTTTGGGCGAGGGGAAAGAGGGCAACACGAGGGAGGTATTTATATGGCGAGGGGGTGTCCAGATGCGTGCAGCCATGGTGAGCCAAAAAAGACAAGTTCGGATCTCCGGCGAGAAAATCTGGGGCATTAATGGTCTTTTACTTGGAGAAGGAGGTGTAGGGGAAGGAGGTGGATCCATTCAGAGGATTCTTGGGGAAGGGGAAGGAGGGAAGGGGGTGGGGCGCGGGGTGGGGTGCGGGCGTGCGTGGGTTCTACTCCTGTAGGAAGGTTCGTAGGAGGAAGACGACTTGTTGGGTCGTGGAGGGGGCTGGGCCTGGTGCGGCTGGGCTTCGGCCAATTTTGTTTTTTATAAATACAGACAAGGAAAACAGAAATAAAGAGCAATAAATAAAAACATTATATAGGCATATTATATATCAAAATTTCAAGAAAAACATTTCTTACAGTATGAACTATTTTTCAAGTTCAAATAAAATTCACAAAAAATCCCAAAATTCAAAAAGTGCCACTGTTGCATTTAAAATGCAAACAAAATTATTTTAAAATACCAAAATCATTTCAAAATCATTTTTCTCCCTTTTTATATTGTAGGTAATCATTTTACCCTATTTTCCATATATTTTAGTTTTGGAGAAAAATAATTTGAATAAAAATAAATAACTCCAAATTGAAAGTGGGTTTCAAAATACTTCCAAATGACTTTCAATTTGATTCTTTTAACTTCCAACTCATATTTCATATAGTTTGAAGAAGTCATTTTATCTTCTCTCATGAAAATCATTGAGTTGGATAAAGTTTTGAATTTGAAATATTTTCAAATGAAATTCAAATTATTTTCAAAACCCTTTTCATTTCAAATGGAAGAAGTCATGTCATCTTCACTCTAGGGTTTTTGTGTTTGAATTGAATTTGGATTGAGATCAAAATGCAAGGATGAAAGTTTGGGAAAGTTATTTCATTCCCTCTCATTCAACTTTCAAAAAGTTTCAAATTCCACTCAATCATTCACACAGCAATCAAACAAACAGTCAAAACTATTTATTCAATATAACATTCCAAAATTTAGAATTTTGGGATGTTACATTCTGTTGGCATCATGCTTCATCTTTTCGTAGTAGAGGTCGATGATGGCTGAGACAAGTTCAACCAGGGAGTCTTTCTTCGTGCTGCCCCAGACCCTGTAGTGGTCATGGATTTCGGCAAGGTTCTTGCAGGCCAAGCTCGTAACCTTGAGCGCTTTTACATCGTCGGAGGTTTCCACCGTAGCGAACTTGTAGTCGGTGCTGTTGACAAACCTGGCGAAACGGTCGCAAGGCTCTGTGGCCATGCAGTAGTGGTAGATGAGGACATGATGGTGCACACAAAACTGGGCGACGGCAACCTTCTGACCTTTGCCGGGATGACCGCCGGTGTACTAGAGGTCGATGCCGACCACCTTGTACTTGTCTTGAACAAGCAACTGCTCCACGGTGCTGATGTAGTCCTCCACCACGGCCGGGTCGATGGTGTACACCACCGAGAGATCCGTCTGCCTCGCGTGGGTCTCCACTATATACTCGCCGAACTCCACTGGAGCGCCGCTAGATATGCTCTCTGATTGTGTCATCGTGGGCGTGCTTGTTGTGTTGTGGGACGCGATCGAAAGGTTGAAGAGACTAAGGTTATAATGGCCGCGGGAATTAATGGGGAAGCCGGACGACCTGGAATATCGGCACGCCCGGATGGCAGTTCTAATTTGTAGCGCGTAACTCCATCGTGCCGCACGTAACTGCATCAGGGCGACGCGCGCGGCGTAATCGCATGCATATGGGGTCCTCAATGTGATCGTGTGGCGGCCCCAACCGCTGGCAGAGCGCGCGCGGAGGGACGCGAGCAGAGCGCTCTGTGTCCGCCTCAACGGCGAGCAACCATATATGTATATAGCAGTTGAACACGCAATGAAAAGCTGTTCACAAGCCGAGCACGTGGATGTACGTGAGCAGAGCGCGCCGCGGTGCCTAACGGCGAGCAGAGGACGGCACAGTGATACGTGGCAAATAAGACAAACTGTGCGAGGGATGGCGGAGACATCAAGCACGATTCAGATTAGAGTTGCGTGTGCGGTATGTGGCATACAGTTGATCCATCCGAGCTGTTTGTGATGGAATAAGCCGTGTGTGTTGTGGGCAAACGCTTGCTGGTATACAATTGTCAACGATTGATGAATTCATCACCGACGGGTTCCCTTGTGTGGTTCGTGTGCGATGTGATATGCTCTGTCTGCACAACATCTATGCTCTGTCTACATAAGAATAACATATATACTTATAATAACAGGACATGATTGCAAAACCAAATTAAACATCCAATTACGTTATCTAACAAATACCATAAATATTGCAAGGTTCAAATTCCTGCATTACAAGGCTCAAATTCAAAGATTACAAGGTTAAAACTATTCTGAGAAATAAAATTCATCTTCTTCAGAATCTTTTTCATGCATTATTTCTGCGAAAGGATCAGCCACCGAGAAGTCATATAGCGGCTTGATACTGTGACTTCCGAATAATCTGTCATATGGAGTTACAAACTGAAATTCAGTTTCTGCAGAGCCTTTTCCATTCAGCTATAGACACCTGCTTTGTTTAGCAATCCATTCACTTATGCGCAGTAAATATATGGCAAATCTCATTACCTTGAGCAACCTTATTTTCCCAACAAAGAACCTGGCGAATTTAATTTCTGGTGTGGTGCCTCGGTACTCGTTAAAAGTAATTTCAGTGAGATGAATATCAAGGCATTCAATGGGATTGTTATATTCCTCAACATTTTTTACTTTCGGGCCTGCTAGTATCTGCAAACAAAGACAACATATTAGTGCCTAGATGCAGATTTGAACACTTTAGGCCTCTATGATTTGCAAGATTTCTGAAATACACGAAAAGAGTGAAATGCCACCTTCATTTTTTCATGATTAACATCACAAAAATATATGTATTGAAATCCTTCAAATTTTATTTAGAAATCATTCTACATTTGTCATTGTAATCATGGGTAAAAGTAACAACAATTGAGCTCCGTTGTGGTTAACAATTAACAGGAAAGGAGCATCACCTCGATGTATAGCTTCTCCGTGCAAGGAAAGCATCTAAGGATTCTAACGACTTCATCCAGATCGGGGCCGACAGGTTCTTTGATGTGCATTTAACAAATGTTTGAACGTGTATTTGCAAAAATATTCAACGTGTGTCTGAAAATTGTCAACCTGGATATGAAAAATATTCATATGAAAAATGTTCAACATGTATTTAGGAAAATGTTTAAAAAATATAAATACATTTTAAATATTTGAACCTTTTTAGCATGAACTTGAAATTTGTGAACACTTTTTTTTATTTACAAAAAAATGAACGTCAAGAGATTTTAAAAAAAATGTCAAACAATTTTTGGAAAACTGAAAAAAACTGACAAAACCGACATAAAGATGGAGCAAAAAAAAGGAGAAAACCGAAACGAGAGGCTATAGAATGTTCTTAAGACTGGAGTGACCAGGGATTTTGTACTATGGTAGGCTGCGAAATGTGCCAGACCAGATCGCTACCGTTCTGTGTGATTTGGCCTTTAGGTTTGTGTTTTTTTAATGTTCGTACCATTCAAAAATTGTGTATGACATTAAAAAATCATGTTTAAAAATATGTTCATGATATTCTAATAAATGTTTTTGAAATCTAAAAAAGTGTTCGCAATGTTTTTGAAAATGGTCGCGCAATTTATAAAAAAATGTTCAGAACATATGCGTGCGCCATTTTACAAAATGTGAATAATCACTTGAGAACTGTGACGCCCCCGACTCAATCGTGCACTAAACATAGACGCAAACATGCACGATCAAGCACAGGGACTAACGGGAAGATATCACAACACAACTCTAACACAAATAAACGGAGATCCACAATATTACAGACCAGGGATCGCGAGGATCCGAATATATAAGTCAGTCATACAAATAATATCTGAGTACAGACATAGTTAGACAAGGTTTGCCTTAAGAAGGCTAGCACAAACAACGACTCTAGATCGAAAGGCGAAGGCCTCCTGCCTGGGAGCCTCCGATCCTACTCCTGGTCGGCTGGCTCGATCCAGTAGTAAGTACCGTCTAGACCCATCTGGTAGTATGCTCCTGCAGTGGCATCTGGCTCCTGGGCTCTATCGTCTGTTGTATCATCAAGTAGGGGAATATAGGGAAAAAGAGGAAGCAAAGCAACCGTGAGTACTCATCCGAAGTACTCAGCAAGCAAGGATCTACACTACATATGCAACATTATCAAAGGGGAAAGGCTGTATATGTGGACTGGGCTGCAGAAATGCCAGAATAGAGAGAAGGCCTAGTCCTATCGAAGACTAGCATCTTCAAACATCTTCACGAAGCCACCATCTTGCAGCAATAGAAGAGAGTAGAATAGCATTTTATTAAGCAAACATGTTGAAGTAAAGCCTAGAGATCCTTCCTCGACTCCCTACGAGAAAGCGATCCTGAAGCTTCAATTAAGTAACAAGTATCCAGTTCAAGTAGTAGATCGGGATACTAAACTAAGCGCCCTTTACCGTAGGACTGGCTATCGATAGATTATTCTTCCCTGGAGGGGTGCACTACTGTTACCCAACACGCTCGATCAACTCTGGCCGGACACACTTGCTGGGTAATGCCCGGCCTCGGGAGATCAACACGAAGCAGCGCCCTACCTAGGCTTAGCAGAGAGGTCAGCACGCCGGACTAACCTATGCACCCAGGGGTCTTGGGCCATCGCCCCGGGCACCCTGCGCATTGCGTGACTGGCCGGGGTGCAGGCGCGACACTAAACTCGTCAGTGAAGTATCTAGCCCATTCCCGACAATCAGCCCGCACGGTGAACTGTGGCGTCTGATGAGCTTTCGGGAGAAACGTACAACGCAGAGGGCCCCATAAACCATTACCCCGCGTGGTGGTAGTGCGTATAGGGCACGTCGACCCACTCAGATCAAATACCCAAATCCGATAGGCTGATTTAGTAACACGCGGAGACGATCAGAGTTTTTGAAGCTCCGCCACAATATCACTCGAGTGCCCTTCCGGCACACCCGACATCATAGATCCCCTACGGGTACCCATCAGGGACGACCCGCCTGTAACAAAGGTCAAAATAACCGTGTGGTCATAACATCAAGGGAGAAACCCCGAGGAATCACCCTCGGTGGATTCCACTCGATGAAATCATCAGGGTGAATGTATGAGGCATCACCCTCGAGGTTCACACTGAGGGTTTGCACGACAGAGTCGTATCGGAAGTGGAGAAGGAGGAATCACCCTCGATGACCACAACCGAACAGCTACACTGCAGAGTATTCATCAGGAGTGCGTTACGAGGTATCACCCTCGACACTCGATAGTAACTATGCAGAGTCGTACAACTAAGGGGGTGAAGTGATGTGTCGGTCTCTGGTCGACGATCACATTGATCGAGTCGTAGATGATTAAGCAGGGGCAACAAGGGTAAGGTGGTGGGGTCACTGATGGTTCACTACCAACTTATACTAAGCAGTTTAACATAGGTAGGTAAGGTAACAATAAACAGGTTACAAAAGCAGGTTATGCATCAGAATAGGAGCAAACATTAACAGTAGCAAAATCTAATGCAAGCAGGAGAAATGGAAATGGGCGATATCTGGATGCTCAAGGGGGGGGGGGGGGCTTGCCTGGTTGCTTTGGCAAGGAGGAGGGGTCGTCAACACCGTAGTCGATCGGGGCAGCAGCGGTCTCGGGGTCTACCGGAAAGAAGTAACGGAGGGGAAACACAGTAAATAACAGAGCAATCATAGCATCACAAAGCATAACATGGTAATACGCGGTGCTAGGGGTGACCTAACGCAGTGCTACACGCTACAGATGAAGGGGGGAAACATCCGGGAATGTTTTCCCAGCGTTTGGCATTTTTCAGTCAGATGAAAGAGAGGGAACGGTTCCATGTTTGGCATGCTAGAGGCACCTGACAGACGAACGGATTGCATATTCAAATTCGTTGGATTTTTCTGAGCAACTTTCACGTTCAAAGTATTTTCATCCGAGCTACAGTTTATTTTATATTAATTTTTAAACATTTAATCAACTTCTGAAATTTCTGGAATTATTAAATTCGAATTATCGGAAACAGTGTATGCTAACGCCATCATGACGTCAACATGACATCAGCAGTCTGTTAAGATTAATTAGGGTTTAATTAGACTAATTATAGATTAATTAGACTAACTAATTAATTAGTTTTAATTAAACGGAATTAATTAAGTTAATTAATTATTTAATTAACTAATTAGTTAATATTTACTTATTTATTTTAATTATTTTAATTCTTTTTAAACTCTTTTTTTAATCGTTTTGGGGCGTGGGCCCCGATGTCAGTGGCCTAGGGCCAAACGGGCGCGGGCGAACGGGGCGAGGCCAGCAGGCACACGGGCGGCCGGTGGAGGCCGCGGGGCGCGCGCGGCCAGCGGCGGCGCTAGGCGAGGGGCGAGGCCATGGCCGGAGTGGGGGAGGCGGAGCCGGGCGAGGGCGGCCGTCGGCGTGTGAGCGCGCAGCGGAGGCGGGCGGTGGCGCGGTGTGGGCTCGGGGGTCGGGGCGCGGCCAGAGCGGCTAGGCGAGGCGCAAGCGCGCGCGCGGAGGCGCGGTGCAGCGCGTGCGGACCGGAGCAGTGGCAGGCGGCGTGGGCAACGGCGAGCGCAGCGGCAGAGGGAAGAGGAGGCGGTGGGGTTCCTCACCCGCGTTGCAGGGGCACGGGGCAGCGAGGCGCGAAGAAGCGAGCCGGGGAGGAGGTCGAGGAGGTCCGGCGTGGGGAGGAGACGAGGAGGCGACGGCGGAGACGGGCGGCGCCGGCGAGGGGGGAGGCAGGACGAGGACGCCGCCGGTCGGGGCGCGATCCAGATCCAGGCGGAGGGGGGGGTGGGGTTCGTGGGGGGGGGGGGGGGAGTTAGGGTCAGTGGTGAGGGGGAGGGGCTTTGTAGGCCAGGGGCTGGCTGGGCCGGTTCGGCTGGACCGGTTGGAGTGGCCAGCTGGGCCGGTTGGGGGGGGTTGTTTTTACTTTTATTTATTCTTTCTTGTTTTCTTTTCTATTTCTCAAAATGTTTAACCACTAAACTACTTTTACAAAATAAGTGAACTAGCCTATAAATTACAGTGCAATATCTGGAACTGCTATAAAAAGGTTTTGAGTTCACATAATTTCATTTGGAATTTATTAAATTATAAAAGGATTAATCACTTTTGTTTTGCTGCTGTTTTAGGATGTTAGGATCATTTAAATATTCTAAACATTGTAGCTGTTAATTTTATAAATGCCTCTAGATTACTTGCAACATGATGAACAATTTAGTTCCTGAATTTGAAAAACTTTTATTTTCACTTTAATTTAATTTGAAGTTTGAATTAGGAGTTTGAAATGAAATATGATGCAAATGATGATTAGACACTGATAAACTTGCTAACATGCCATTAACTAAGGGTGATCACTGTGGTTAATTACATGGGGTGTTACGAGAACACTGTCCACATAATTTTAAATGTTCATGACATTTAAATACAAAGTTCAATGTGTGTTTAAAATTGTTAATTGTGTGCTAAAAATGTTCAATGTGCATTTACAAATGTTTGACATGTATTTGAATAAATGTTAAAGGAGAATTCGGAAAATATTCAACATGTATCTAAAAAATGTTCAAACTGTATACAGAAAATGTTTAAGGTGTATTTAGAAAAAGTTGTCATGTATATGAAAATAGAAAAGAAAAAAACAAATGAAAACCAATAAAATAACATCAAAAACAAAAAGACAAAAAAGCATGCGGAACCTTCCAAAAACTGGGCGGAAGGTTCCTAAAACCAATGCCCACTATAGCATAGAAGGTTCCTAAAACCACTCACAACGGCTAGCACAGTTGTTGGACCGACCCATCAGATTGGAATTTTCACTCATTTTTCCCCATGTTTAAACATGATACTTTCAAATATTTTTAAAATGACCACTTCAATTTGACTACTAATGACTAATAAATGCAAAAGATTGCAAATATCGTTGTTTATTTTTGTTCTTGGCACAAATGAGTGATTTAGGTGGAAATCCAAGTCTTATATGGAATTTACTGGGCGTGAAAATCATTGCCATTCAATCGGGCGCACACAATGTATGACCATCGCTGGTCTTACCTCATGCCTTCTCCTCCATGACTTCACCATAGACGACTTTCATAAAATGATCTGAGGCTGATTCTCAACCGAATCACGCTGAAACCCTATTCCACTAGTGTGCACTATATAAAGGAGACCAATACCCTATGGCTTGGGAGCTCGCGAGTTTACCTTTCTAGACGTCATCACCATTCCCAACAACATCGCCTCTGAATTGTCACCATTGTCATATCCATAGCCATCTCCACCACCATAGTCTCCATCTCCATTAGTTTAACTACTTGTAATCGAGATTACATCGCGATCAATTGCATTGTAGGACTTTCAATCATTCATCTTCAAGTAAATTTACCTACAATGCCTATTGCCTGTGATTTATTCTCGATGTGTGATTGGTCCGCTTGGGCTCAGGGCTTAGACATATCATCACAACCCTATTTACGCGCATAAAGGATCGTTGGTTCACTTCGAGAGAACGTTGTTTCTATGTCTTGTGCAACAATTTTGTGTCTTGTCTCTACCTCAATCCTAGGGCATGCATGCATGTACCTGAGATACCAAAGATCGGAATAAGAGAGGTAAGGTCCCGAGAGAAGAGAAACCCTATGCTGAATGTCGATGATAGTAAGATTGGCATGGTAGCTGGAATCAAGTCTGTGAAGGTAAATACCATGCAATCATTAAACACTCAATATGTTTGTCGGTGATAGTAAGATATGGTAGCTGGAATCAAGTATGGGGTAGGAAGGAGAAGGGAGAAGCACTATAAACTTTGGAAGAAGAAGAAGGAAGAAGGAGACGGGGAACATAGTGATTTTGTCAGTTCATTTGTTGCCAGTACCGACGCTCCTATCCAGCTTATATCCTGCTGGATACATGGGTCTCACACCACGCACTCTAACACAACCGCCCAGGGTTTGCTAACCCAACCCACTTATTCAAATATCCACATTCAGGGCCCGTTCGGTGTCCCTCCGCTCCCGGAGCCGACGGAGCTGCAGTCAGAAATCTCGGAGCGGGCAAAAAGGTGCTCCGCAGATCCGTGAATTTTAAGGAGTTGGTGGATTGCCAAACGGGTCCTTACTCTCCTGCCTTAGAAGTGTCCTCCTTAAGATTCCTCTTGCCCGACACGCTGCTTGACAATGCCAGATCGAGGCATGCACTGACACGGGGAGGGGACTGATGTGGGATCGATCGAGTCACTTGGTGGTGGCATATGTCCGTAATTTCCACCGACTCCCGCTTCCCAGTCCAACTCCTCGACTCCTCCAAATTTGTGATGTGTTTTTTTGGTGGTAAATTTACACTGTTAGTTCCTAAATATAAGATATTTTAGAGATTCCACTATGAACTACATACGGATGTATTTAGGCATACTTTAGAGTGTAGATTCACTCATTTTGTTCCATATGTAGTCTATAGTGGAATCCGTAAAAGGTCTTATATTTAGGAACGGGGAAGTAATTAATAGCCAGCTTCTCTGTCATAAAGGCAGGATTTAGACCGTTCGGGTGGGTTCCCGGCCTAGAGTTGAGGAGCCAGGGGGCTAAGACTACCCACAATAGGAGTAACATAGGTGATAACATCACACATCTCTAGGCAAAAACAGATGTTGTGACGAGTAATTAATGAGAAAAGAGAGGCATGTGGTAACATAGCTAGTTACTCTAACATCACACATACCAAGACAAGATGAGTCTACAACCTAATAAGTAAAGTGTTGCATGACACCACACATATGTTACTCCCAATATAAAGGTAGTAACATAGACTAGTAACATATGCATGTTACTAGTCTAAGTTACTATCCATTGTGACTAGTCTAACGAACAAGCCCGACCTTGCCGACGAGGGCGGAGACCGGGAGGGGCGAGCAGGGGCCAGACCCCTGCCAATCGCTCGCCCCCTCAACGATTTGTAGCAAGTAGTGCGTAGCATATGCCTAACAGCCGCAGCTAATTACATAATTAGCCCATAGATAAGCAGTTAACTGGACCAGCACCGAAGTAGAGAAGCCCATGACCCAATAATCCATGATTGTGGTTGGCTATTATTTTACCGCGGCCCAGTGCCAAATCCAAAAGTACGTACATGTGTGTTCTGCACTGCTGCTAGGGCGTTCTTCGCCGCCGCCGCCGCCGCTTGCCGTCAGCGTGTCTAGGGCGTTTGCCATTGCCGCTGGCCGCTACTCGACACAACAACACCACCGTCCACCACTGATCTGCAGTCCGCATGGGCGGACGGCTCGACGCACGCGGATCAAATATGGCTAGATCTCGGGTGAGCAGGATATATAGATGCATGTATATTTACACACATAGTAGTTTTAAAATAATTGTAGCTCTACGTTTGTCCTAAGTAACACTAATTTAAGTTTAATCATGTTTATAGAAAAATATGGCAAGATCTACAAAATTAATTATACATAGTTTTCATATTTTCTAAAGATTTTAATAAAACTATGGTGTTTCAATTATTGATATATTTTTTACAAACTTTGTAAAAATTGAAGAAGTTTAACTTAGAATAAATTTAGAGCTTCTATTATTTTGAAATCGAGGGAGTGTGATTGTTTTGATATAATACGACCTTAATCTGCTTAATTAGTGTTTCATATAAAACAGAAAATTAGTCTAGTAATTATGTGTCTATTTGTACTATCAAGGATGAAGCGGAAGGCATCAACAACTAATGGGTTAAATTCTATTTCAAACCAATTGGTTCAACTTCAAGCACCAACATTCTTGAGAATTATAATTTTTTTGTAGTTCCAAATCATAAATTTATGTATTATCGTCGATACTATCATGAGACGTAATATATTATGATATTCTGTCATTTGCGTCAACAATGGTGTCTCGACCCCTTCATGTTCAAATCCTGGCTCCGCCCCTGTTGCCCACAAACATGGATTCATACTAAGGGAGCTACTAACAAAAATTCCAAATTGCAAACAAACCTGGATTCGCGGTGGTTTACAAGTTGCTTTTGTCATTTACTCTACTGCTTATTGGATGGAGAAAAGTGGAACGGATAATGAAACGCCCGCCCTGTGCCGGCAATTGTATTGTACATGAACGAAGCAATCATGAAGACATGCACGAGGCGTCTGGGCTAAGGTGGTTTACAGGTTGCTTTCTGCCCGCTAGCTAGGGGTTCTCGTGCTGCACCGCCATGCAATATGCATCGTCCTTCTTATCCGATGGCGGTGAACCATGGTCCGTGTGTCTACCAAGGTACCCTGCCCTGCCACCACTATATAAGCATGCACCATGAGCCAGTCTCATGCACAATCCACGCTCCACTCCAAGCAGCCGCGCTACGAAAGAAGAGAAGGAGGATGGCCGGGCAAGCACCCAAGTTCACGGATTCCTTCGCGGTGTTTTAAATAGCGGGCTATGGCATATAGCGGCAACCCTAAAAAACAGCTATAGCTGGGCTATAGCGAGGCTATAGCGGCAAATTGTATATGAAATTATTTAGCGGCAACATGCTCAAACAGCTATAGCGAAACTATAACGGGGCTATAGCCGGCTATTTAAAACTATGTTCCTTCGGCGTGCAGACCGACAGCTACGGCGACTTCATCCGCATAGTCCGGCACCACGTGATCGACTACTGCAGCGACAAGCGCGGGGACGGCATCGTCCAGCCCGTGCTGCCGCCGGAGAAGGCGGTCCCGAGCAGCTGGTTCCACGTCGTCCTCGGCAACACGCCGGCCAGCTCCGTCACGCTCGCCATACGCATGGACAACCTCTACCTCGTGGGCTTCAGGACCCCGACCGAGGTGTGGTGGGAGTTCGGCGAGGAGGGCGACGCCCGTCTCATCGCCGGCTCCAGCTGGCTCGGCTTCGGCGGCCGGTACCAGGACCTCATCGGCCAGAAGGGCCTGGACGCCGTCACGCTGGGCCGTGTCCAGATGGCCGCGGCCGTCGACGTCCTGGCGAAGCACGGCACCGCCAACGCACCGGAGGAGCAGCAGCTGCTGGTAATGCAGGGAGTCCTCCACGCCGACCCGTACGCGGTGCCCAAGACCATGCTGGCGAAGTTGGTGATCATGGTGTGCGAGGGGCTGCGGTTCCTCACCGTGTCCGGCAGGGTGGACAGGGAGTTCGACATGGCGGAGGTGACGATCACCGAGATAGAGGCGAAGCAGGTGAATAAATGGGACAGGATCTCGGCGGCGGTGTTCAAGTGGGCCGGCGACCCGACTGCTCCGTTCCCCGACCTGGTGGCGTTGGACGTCAACAATAAAACGGACGCGGAACGCATCGTCGTGCTCGTCAAGGATCAAACTAAGCCTGAGGAGGGTAGCACGCGCGCGGGTGAGAACAAGAACGATATGTGGTCCGATGAGTCGTTGTTCTTATTGTACTTGTAAGTATGCTACTGTATGTCTATGTTAATACATACATGCATGCGCGTGTGTGGGTGTCTGTGTCTACAAATAAATACACCCGGTGTGGTATATCCTCCTATTCTATGGTGGCTTGTCAGTTGTCACCTGACCCGTATCCCTCTGCTAGTACTATGCCAGTACTATCTCTGTCCTGGTCTATGACTGTAATATGAGCGTCTTATAGACGACTTTTCGCTCAACCACAACCAATTATGGCCAGCCCAACGCGTGCATTAACTCAATCAAATTGGCACTTTCCCCAAAAAAGTCATTCATTAACTCGGTTTAAATCAAATCAGTACTTAACAAAACATCAATTATATTCCGTCGCCAAGTATCAGTAAATCCCTTTTGGTAATCACTACTTACCAAAATACCAACCATGCGTGCGCGCATTTTTATTTTTAGTTATTTTCTATGTTTCGTTTTCTTATTTTTTGTTTCATTTTCATGCTCGACATGGTGAGTTGGTAGAAAAGTTATTTGTACGTGATGGTCAATAGAAATGACCTAATCGGCACAGATCGCAATGGCGTATAGGATAAATGCATTAAAAAAGGATTTGAAGGACATTTTTTGAATTTGATGAACATTTTATAACTCGATGCAGAATTATTATTTTTAATGTTCACCCCGTTTTATTTTTTTTTTCGAATTTGAAAACAGGTTCACGTATTTTAGAAAATGTTCCCAGCTCATGAATTTGGTAACGTACACATTTTGGGCCGACCCAAGTAAACCCTTTTGTGGTTTTGGGAAGTTATAGAACCTTCCCAGACCGGATTTTATTTCCTTTCGCTATTTTCTGCTTTTTCTCATGTTTGTTATTTGCTTTCTTTTTTCCATTCTTTTTTTTATCATTTTGGTTTTTTCTTTCCTTTTTCTTTTTTCATTTTGCAAACATCTTTGTGAACTTTTTTTATGAAACTATCAACATTTTTTGATGTCGCAAACATTTATTTGGAAATTGTGAAAAAAATTGAATCGATGAATATTTTTAAAATTTGGGAAAAATTCTTAAATTCATGATCATTTTTTGTTTGGCGAACATTTTTTGAAATACATTAACATTTTTCAAAATTAATGAACGTTTTTTAATTGATGAACTATGTTTGTCATTCTCAATAATTTTTTTTTCTAAATATTTTGGAAAAATTCATGAATTTTTAAATGCGCGAACATTTTTTTTGAAATCATGAACATTTTTCGGATGCACGAACATTTATGATTTCTTTAACGTTTATTAAAATTCCTAATTTTTGAAAAATTTGGAAAAAAAATTAAATCAAGAATTATTTTAAAGAAGGAAAATAAAACAGAAAGAAAAAAAATGAAAAAAGAACTGGGTGCGTCCCGCCCCATGAGTCTATTTGCCCAAATGGGGTGCGCGGGGAAAGGGGGGAGGGGGTGGGGGAGGGGGGGTGTGCGCTGGCTTGACCGCAGGCATCGTGCACCGAATAGGTTCTTTCGGAATGGTGTGTACGCGTGGAATAGGATCTAACCGCTTCGTGAGTATGCTCTATTATCAACGTGCGTCCACTGCATGTCTGCATGCATGACCATCATACGACCGTACTTTTTTAAAAACTCGGTCATCAAATGTAAATAAGTTTGACTTGGGAAAGAAACAATTATATGGAAAAAATAGGAACATGGCGAGTATGAATTAGTAAATTCAGGCACATACTGTATTGATATAGGCATTTCAGAGTTTTCTCAAAAACCAGATCACACTATGGCCCTACACCTCTCTTTTTTCCCGTGTAGGGCAACTCTGCTCCTGTTTTTTGTTTAATGTTATATTTGCGATGAATGAACATGGCGCTAGGGCAACCCACACAAGTGGCATGAGATCTCCCAAATCGGCCAGACCGACGCAGTTTAGAGGCACATATCTGTCGCCGGTCGATCAAAATTATCCACAAAAAGACTCTTCGCTCGTGACTTGGTCCTTTCCTTTGTCCAAGTATTGTCGCAGTTACGAACGTAAATGAGTAGTTTGGTTGTGTAAATAAGAAATATAAATAAAAGAAATAAATAAATAAAAAAGGAAAAACCTGAACAGGATATGCACTGTAGTCGATGGGCGCCACTATGTCTCGCTTCTAGCAACACGGGAGGATAGGTGACCTCAAAGGCAGCCTGTAGTGGCCCAACCCAGTAGGGATCTTTCAATGTATTTTTTTTTCTCTTTCCAGCGAGAGGCTTGAGTTGTTTCTTACTTATATTTTTGTTTGTGAACTGCGTCCTAGAGCGAAAGTCCTCTTTTGATCCCGAGCTCATATGCTCCCGGATGAACAGTAAATTCAAAAAAATAGTAAAAAAATTCAAAAAAATCTGACTTTTTTTTCTGATGAACATTGATGAATGTTCTAAGTGCGTGCAAAAATTCAGATTGAAATGACATTCGTGGAAGCCTGGGCAAAAATAACAAAATCGATGCTCCAAAATGCTTCTAACAATAGTCTTTTTGGACCATCGATTTTATTTTTTTCGCCCAGACCTCCACGAATGTTATTTCGAACTGAAATTTTGGACGCAGCTAGAAAATTTGTCAATGTTCATCAGAAAAAAAAATTCAGATTTTTTTGAGTTTTTTACTATTTTCTTCGATTTTACTGTTCATGCGGGAGCATATGAGCTCGGGATCAAATACTCCATGTCCGTCTTAAAGCATCTCCACCCATCCCCCAGGAGGCCCCCAGTAGCACTTTTTCACCGCCAGCCGGCGGACAAAAAAAGCCCCACTCGCGCCCCAACGAGCTCATTTAGCGTCGGATCTGGCCAAAAACTGAGCCGGCGACCCCGACGCAAACCCAGGGAGCTGGGGGCACCTGGGGGGCTTAATTCGCCGTTTTACATGCGCTGACCCACCTGCCAGCATCTCTCTCCTCTCTCCTCCCTTTCCCTCCCTGGCCCACCCACGTGCCGCCCTCCACACACCCATCCCCTCTCTCTCTCTCTCGAGGCCGGGCTGCAACTCCTCTCTCTTCTCTTCTCCTTCTCTCGCTTCGCCGCGCCCGGCACACCGCCGCCCTCGCCTCGCCGCGCAAAGGTCCGGGGCAGCACGCGGAGGAGGGGGGCGGCAGGATGAAGGAGCTCCGGGGCCGGCTGGCGGACTACGCGCGCGACCACCGGAAGCACGGCCACGACGCGCTCCTCCTGCAGCTGGGCCGGACGCGCCGGTGCGACAAGGAGATGGCGCCCACGTCGCCCGCGCCCTGCTCTTCCTGCTCGCCGCTGCCGCTCCTCCACGCTGGTGCGGCGCCGACACGGGCGAGCTCGCGGTGCGCGGGCGCGGCGCAGGAACGGGTCGGCCGGCGGGGACGACGCCGGCGCCCCAGATGATGTCGGCCTCGTCGGCCGGCGGGGACGAGCTCCAGGGCCGGGTCGGCTGCGTGCTGCAGGGGGCGGCTCGAGGGACCGGGCACGGGGCGAGGGAGCGTGGCACGGGGTGGCTCGACGTCGGCCTCCAGCCGCCCGCGTCACGCTCGCGGAGCTGGAGGAGTGGTGCGTGGCGGCCATCTACGCGCTGAGCCGCGGCAGCCTGCGGTTCCGCGGCCTAGCGCGCGCGGCCGGCGCGGACAGGGACGAGGGGACCCCCGGCGGGGTCCGACGCGAGATGGCGAGGAAGACGCTGCGCGCCATGCAGGGCGACCTGGACGAGGAGGCAGCGGGCAGGCCGACAACGCGCCGGCGCGGTCGCCGCTCGCGCCCAAGGAGGGGAGGAGCACCTGAAGTCGCAGGAAACCATGCGCGGCACCGAGCAGCCGCTGCTCCCCTGCCCCCGCTCCACGACGGATTCGAGAACGCGCGCTTCTTGACGACGGCGACGATCGACGGAGCTCCGGGAGTCGCTGCGGCTGGGCGAGGCGCTGGACGAGATGAGGCGCGCGCGGACGAGCTCCTCGTCGGTCCTGCCGCGGGGCGGACGCGGCGGCGGACGAGCTCCTCGCCGGCCCTGGCGCAGGGCGGACGCGGCGGTCGGCACGAAGGCGGCTAGGCGGGCGAGCGAGTGAGGCGTGGCCTGGGGGCTTAAACTACTGGGAAAATTCCCACCCTAGAGCAAAATTAGTGCCGGCAAGTTTTTATCCGGCGCAAAAATCATCCCTGGGGGGACACAACGGCTGGAGATGCTCTTATAAATATGTTTTCTGAATGTAACAATTTGTTCTCGCGGTTTTGAAAACATGCTCATACAATTCAACAAAAATCGTGGCATTTAAAAAATGTCCGCACAATTAAAAATATTTCTAATATTCTGAAAAAGTTGTTCGTGAAAATTTTAAAAAGTTTGCACACATAATTTGAAATAAATAAATAACAAACATGAAATTCGAAAAATAAAAAAGGAAAGAAAACAAATACAAACTAGTAGAGAAAAACACAGAAAAAAATGAGAAAAGAATAAACTGATCTGATCCTTCCCAAAGCCGGTAGTGTAGACAGAAGCTTCCTAAACCGCACTATTCGGCCGGCTCATCAGAGGCGAACGCTGTAGGCGAGGCCGGTGGATGTCTTGCAGTAGGCTCATGCATGCAGATAGAAAAACAAAAGCACATGCATGCAGATCGATGTTGCGACCAATTTTTTTATAAGACCTGCACTGCACGCATGCTGCAGTCTGTCAATTATTTTTTGCATCGCTATCCTCCAGTCTCACACCGACCTAAATAAACTGATTTTATATATGGACAAACATATTTGATCGATTTTTGCATCGATCTTCATCGACTGATCGATTGAGCAGATTTAATCAATCAATTTTCTACTGCTGCTAGCTAGAGGACCCGGGCCTTCCAATGACCAGCTCGGTCTCCACTTCCATGTAATGCCGCCGCCGCTCGTCCTCCTCAGCTTCTTCAGCTCCAGCGCCGTCAGGCGATCTTTCAGCAGCAGCAGCAGTGGCCAGCTCTAGCAGAGGCAGCGCCTTGTACTCCTCGCGGAGCACCGAGTTCTCCGTCAACAGCTTTCTCTCCTGTATTAATACACATACATACCATCATGTCACGTACGCACTTATCTTGATCATGCTAATTTTCGTAGACCCTTTTATGATTTTGCTAATAACTAACTAGCTAGCTAGCTATACAGGTGACAAGTTCTCCACATATATAATGTTCAATGCAATAATAGCATTAATTAACGGCAGTTGAACATGTTGACGCATACCTTCTCCTTCAGCTGCAAGATTTTATCCAGCATTTTCTGTTGCTGCTCTTTGAAAATGGAACAAAAGGTGTTATCATCAGCGATTCAGCCTAGAATTTTGAGAAACTAGATCGATAAATACTGTTATACATTTGTAATTATTCAGGTAGAAAAGAAAAGGAGAGCCGAATTAGCGTATTCTGCTCTGCTAGCTTGCCTTCTTTTGCCGGATGCAGCTTAGGCTCTTCTCCAGCTGCAGCTCAAGCTCTTGCAGCTCATGGGCCGAACAGGACCTCAGTCCTTCTCCAGATAGCTTCCTGCATGTGCATTCATATCGTGTACAATTTAGTAATTTATTTCCCAGGATCGATTGGATTACATATATATATATATATATATTCTTGGTTGTTTTCATGTGTAAGTACTAAGAATAGTTGATGATTCAGCAGGCAAGTCACCGTCGTCACCTCTGGTAGGCCTCAATTGCGTCTATCTTGTGCTTCAAGGCGGTAGCTTCAGATCTACACATCTGCATCCGTATACATATACGATGCATCACATACACAGCATATATAATGAGCCAAATATATGTAATATAGCATCTAGATTAATTGCGGTAAGTATTAGAAAGGTAGGGAGTTGCACCTGGACGCCAGCAGCTGGTTGCTCAACAGTTTTCTCATTGGCAGATGTCCCTTTTGTGTGGTTCAGGTAGCGATCAATCGTTTTCTGCAAACTGAGAATTTCCAAATGTTAACAAACAAAAACAATCAATTAATTAAGTTGTATGTGCACATCTGTGTGTATAATTAAATGGTCAAGGTTTAACATTGTGAATAAATAATTATTTTGATGCTCACTGAAGAGATTGGAATTTGAGAATTCTTTTTGAAAAATATAATCCAGTTGTCATAATATTAAAACCAGAATTTTTAGAACCTATCTGAACTTAGTGTGAAGTTCAAGAAACAAAATACTTTAGTACCAACCAATATTTCGGTGAAATTCTAAATTCTGGCAGCGAGTGCTCTTGTAGGCCATATACCTGTTATTAAAGGAAAACAATAATAAAGCACTATAGTATAATAGGAACCTAATTCATGTCCACGAAACTCACTTCCTCGAGTACACAGCTTAGGGTTGGTGGATTAGATGCTAATGTGTATGGAAGGGATATTTCAGCCATATGTATATTTGTTTTCAGCTTAGGGTTGCCTATGTTGTGTTTAATATCGATTAATCGCATTCATCACACTACTTTAGAAACTCTAAATTAATATTTTCTATTTAACAAAATTCTAGATCATGAGATAGAATATATAAGAGGACAATTAAATCAAGAGGCGGAGAAAATGCTGAGAAACCAGTTAGATTTGATGATTACATGTAAATGGCCTAAAACTTTTGTGGGTACTTTCGAAAATTAGTCACACTACTCTCTTCCAAGGATTTATTTTTTTCCCTTTCATGGTTTTTTAATTACATAATAGTGAGCACTGAGAGATACCAATTTTACTAACAAACACAAATAAATTAATGAAAGCTACTACTTTTAGTTTAATCTTCAAATACTCCTCGAAAAAGAAAAAAATGATATTGAATAGACTAATGGTTGCAATTTAAGCCTAAGAACCCAATAAATATAATGTGATAACAAGCATAATAATAGGTTTACATCAAATGATGGCTAATTTGTGGGAGTAGACTAGGAGAAGAGGTTAAGGGGTTGTTACTTCACTGTTTCTTGCTCGATCTGACCAGAAGGTATGCATCATAAGGCCCAGGTAAATGGCTTGTGTCCAAGGTCATCGGTTATCTCTAGAGCTGGTTGTGCCCAACACATCACCCCCAGGTGAAAATTCAGGCGCCCTACCTTCACTTTGATCTTAAGCAGTTCCTGGTGGTTGGTGGTGTAAATCACCACCTGTTGGGTAAGTTGGTAGGCACATCAGCCGGCCAAGTAGGTCATTGAGCTTGTTGAAGACAACTAGACTACCAGCATGCTGATGCCCTTGAGGGGAGATGAGTTTGACAAGGGTGTTACTAAGACACATTCGACCAAATTCGGTACCATTAACAAACTTGATGAATTGGTGCCATGATGAATGGCCACAAGCATCCTTGTATTTGTTGTACTGTGTTGGGTGTCACCCACCAAATGGAATGAGGCTATCCCCACCTTCTTAGCTTCTAAGTTGCTCTGCTCGGCAAAGAAGAGAGAGCAATGTTTAAGACATGTTGGGGAGTCAACCTTGCCAAAAGGTGGGAACTCCATATAAGAAGCTATGGGGTATTCCATCATGTCGTTGAAGGGGAGAAGTGGTGGCCAAAGAATGGCAAGATATGGCAAGATATCATCTTTGCCAGGGCTAGGGCTACCGGGAGGATGCTCCATCTTATCTAGCCAGAGAGGTATACTCAGTTGTGTGTGTATCTCTTGATCCCTTGGCGAGTACGACAAAATCTCCCCTCTAGGCTTCACCGACGAGCACGTGGATGCACCTCCCTTCTTTCTGCCGCTTCGACGGCCGGTGGCGCGGAGGGGAATCTTGGTGCCTCCGCTCCGGCTAGTAGTTTAGGTTAGGACTTTTTTGTCCTTGCAGGTGCAGTGCTGAGGGTCCGTTGCCTCCTCTTTGACTTTTTCTTCCGGGATCTGATCCTCCTCGAGTTTTTTTGTCTAGACATAGTTGAGCTTTGACGTAGGTTTTAGCCGTCTCGTTGGGGCGGTGAGGTTAGGGTTTATCATCGTGTGGGGAGATTTGGTGTCAGGTGCTTCAGATCTATTCAATGGTTCAACAACGACGACTTCGACGCCGGGGTGGTGGTCCTTAGGGGCACGTGCACGAAGACTTTCCAGTTGTCATCAACAAGGTCAAGCCGGCTCCGGTAGGGGAGCAGCGACAGCGACACGTCAACGGCTCTTTCTGGCGGCTGTAGTGGTCGTTTGGAGATCTAGGGACCTCAATGTAATTTTTATTATGTTTGAGGTGTTTTATACTTCTATTGAACTTGTATACTAAATACGGATCCTTTTTGCAAAAAAAAAAAAAGAATACACTCAAGGGGAGGGCGCTAGAGCTCTTGGATCTATTTATAGCTCCCGAGACGCTCTCGTGTTGAGTCTGGAGGAGTCGCGTTACGACTCGGGCCGACGTCGGCCAGGAAGTTGAGAGAGCGTTATGTGGAGCACGTTACGGCCTGCAATTGTCCAACCCCACCCGAGGTGGTCCTAATATAGGACAAGGTCACGCTCCATCAAGACGACTAAACTTATTAAAAAAACATTGTTGTGTTGTTTTTGTTCATGTACTGCCTTTGTTGGCGATGGTAGAAATTGTGGGGGAGGAAGGTGCATAATACCAAATTGTCACATGGGCGGTAGTTTGTGGGAGGATTAGAGCGAAAGGGGCAGACAGTTGTAAGAAGTAATACGTCGAGCCCCTACACCTCTACAACGCAAGTATACACAAGGAGGTTGTCTAGTGGCGGTGCTTTGGAGGGGTCAACCTGGTCCATTGCCCCCAAAACTATCGGAGAGAGAGGAGAACTACTGAGTGGGCCAGTTGGTTAGATATTTGCCTACTCGATGCAAGTAGGAGGTAAGCATTATATGCCCACCACCTAAGTTGTGACCTACGGCCAAGATCCTAACAAACTTTAAAAAAACTATAGAGATAATTAGGATCTTACTAAACTGAAAAGATACATACTGATTTCCTGTTCATCCTGCACCATGTAGCCCACATATGCTCGGTATTATTATTTTTCTTCAACCATAGTAAGCATGTCATGCAGAAACTTTCTAAGTTCAATTGATAACACAAAGTGTAGGAGTGGATGATGGAATTAGTACAAAAAGCTTTTGTGCTGGTATGAGGAATGAAATAACACAAAAAAACAGATCAATCATGATTTTCCTTTATGGAGAATATATATTTATTTTGAGCGTTGGTGCATAAACATGTGCCTATACACCATGTTAGGTTGGAGGCTTGTACGCCCTGGTTGCACTGAAAATACAAGGTGTATACTGAGGTTTCTAGTTACATTTCGACAGCGTAACAACATGACGTTATTTTAGCAACAGTAGCCTTCATATTGAGAATTATTCCAGAAGGGAAGTGGATTTAACATGGAGAGTTCTATCAAAAAGAAAAAGCACCTTGTTGCATTTTAAGTAGAAAAACATATCAAAGGAACTGCCACATAAACAATAAGATGCACATGTCACTGGTGAAAAAAATTGGCCATATGCACGACAATTCAACAATGTTAGCATCACGGTCAATTAGAGGTTTTTCAGGTCCGATCAAAATCACTGTCACAATATTTTTATTACGAAACATTATCTTAATTAGTGTTAAGGGCTGGGAGCTCTCTCATCAGGCAAAAAGAAAGAAAACATGTTGGTCATTCATTCCACATACACATAACATGCACGTATATCCCAATAAAGTGCATGCATTTTATCACCATTTTTTCCACGGAAGAGAAATAGCAAACTGAGCAGATTCCCCGCAGCTGCTAATCAGTTTTACCCAAAAAGGGGCCGAAACTACTGTAGCTGTTCACTGTATTTCATGTACTATCTTCTGATTACTAAAGTATGGAGTATAGTCAGATGACATCGCTGACGCGCACTGCCAGCAACACATTTGCACCTCGGTATGATAGTTGGTGGGTTTGCAGGCAAAGTACAGGCGCATTTATATATATGTGCATTAAAATGAAGCGGCCAGTTCAAGATATAGTCCGTTCGTACCACACAGCAAGCTTAACTCATGGGCGCTGAGCCAGCTCTTGTACGAACGAACGTGCCCAGGTATCGAAACAAAGGCGAGGTAGGATCATCCATGTTACTCCACTGCCAGCAAAAAAAAAAATCTAATGGTACCAATTGAGGGGAAATTATTTTGTGCAGTGCTTGTTTGATGTGCTCACAAACAGTTCATAGTTGAGGGTGACTTCCCAAGATTCCCCATTTTTTTTATGGTTGTTGGAGTCATAACAAGATCGATTACTAGATTGGGAAGAAAATCAGCACACGGCTGTGCTGGCCAGCATGAGTGACTTTTTCAGCAAAGAAACAATGCGCAGAGGTGGACATGTCTGCGAAAACTACTACTAAAAACAGCAAGGCATCTGTAATTAATCATTTGAGTATATACCAAATACTTAAATTATTTCCGGGTTTTTTTCTCGCCTAACACTAGAACAGTGGTTTAATTATCCAAGATCGATCGGCCGATCTGGCGTGCCCGCATCCAGATAAACGATCGAACTCGAAGGAAAGAAGAAATCTGACGAGTTCTTGAGAGATGGAGTGGCAGCGGCCAGTGCGCACATGTGTATTTCATGTGTACGGACGGTGCCCGCCCTTGATGATATAACAAACGATTAAATCTGGAGGCGGATTAAACGCGGAAATCAAGCGGGAGGCGGGGGGGGGAGAGGAGCCGATCTAGGGCTAGGGTTAGCGAGCGAGCGGACGTACTCTGGCGCGGAGGCGTACTCGTAGAGGCGGCCGCGGGGGGAGAAGACGATGAGGGCGACCTCGGCGTCGCAGAGGACGCCCAGCTCGAAAGCCTTCTTGAGCAGCCCGCTCCGGCGCTTCGAGAAGGTCACCTGCCGGCTCGTGGCGTCCTCGATCCGCCGCATCTCGCGCCGGCCCCTCTTCCCGCCGCCCTTCTTGGCCGCCGCCGCCGCCTCCACCACCACGATCTGCTGCTCGCCTCCCTCGGCCGCCACCGGCGACGGCGCCATGGATCGATCTAGAAGAAGGGACGGGCGGATCTCGCAGGAGCACACAGCAGCAGGGCGAGCCCCAGGATTAATCTGGTGGAGGGAGGGAGGAGATGGATGTGTTTTTCCGGGAGGCAAAAGGGGGAGGGGGATTTTGTTACTCAGAAAGGAAAGGTTCCGAGGACGGGGAAGGGGCGGGGCCGCCCCCACAAATGGCAACGCCTGGTTGGGCCGGATGGCACCTCCACGTACCACTCCTCCACATGGACTTGCATCCCGATTGATTCCCTCTCCCCCTTCCCGATTGGCCACACCCTTGACCCCTCCCCCTACTGCTTTTACCCAGCTGCCTCATTGGGTTCCACGAAAGTGGAAACTGCTGCCACCATATGACTGCTTAACATGGTTTTATTTTTGGGTTAGCACATATTCTAATTAAAAATACTCCCTTCGTCCCAAAATTCTTGTCTTAAATTTGTCTAAATACGGATGTATCAAGTCACGTTTTAGTATTAGATACATCTGTATCTAGACAAATTTAAGACAAGAATTTTGAGACGGAGGGAGTATCAGATTTGGTTTATTTAGGGGGGGTTGGATTAGGTTATTGTGCCATCTAGTGTCTTATAATCAATGTCTGGCATGACCGATGGGCGTCGCCAAGGGCGACCGCGGGGACGGGTATAAAAGTCGGTTGCAACAGAGAGCCGCAGATGACCGTACAGGCGCGCATATATACATCTCGGTGGTTGCGGGAGTATCACGCCGGGTATTTTTTTTTTAAGATTCGTGTGGTCCTGATAACTTTTTTTTTTTGAAGTTCAGTGTGGTCCTGATAACTTGAGAGTGAAAACCATTCCCAAGATTCGCCACAGGCATTTTCTTTTCAACCGATTACTTATTTTCTGCTTTTAGCTTTTTTTTACGAGCGGGCCCAGAGTGCTTGGGCCAGTTACTTATTATACCAACCCAAATAGATAGTTGTTTCCGTAGAGTGAGAGCCCGCTTTATTAAGCCAGCCCGAGCGACCCACACCCATACTCGGCCTACCCCGGTGGTTGGACCGAACCGAACGATTCAAAAACGTATGGCGATAGTGGCTCTTGTTTAGCTCTCTGAGGGTTATTAAGGCTGTTTGGTTGATGCCTGCTGAGACAGCCACGCCAAATCGGGGCGTACCAAAATTTTGGCGAGCAAATTTGCCGCCGCTGCTTCGCCCGTGAATGGCGCGGCGTCGTAACTAGCTTACCAAAAAAGTTGGCGTGGCATGAAAACCTAGGCCGCAATCCAAACACAGGCCCGTGATTTTGGTCGACGCCAAAATATTGGCAAGGCGAGCGTGGGTTATGATCCAAACAACCCCATTATTTCTTCTATCAATCTATTTAAGAAATATGATAGTGAATTCTGCTAAGTGTGACTTGTGGCACATGATCAACGAGGGTGATACCATAAACGTCAAGCTAGGTTATCTTTGCATTGATGTGCACATAGGCACAGGCGAAGCAAGGCCGGCAGTAGGCCCCGGTCCGCCTTCAATTACTGTAACGCTATAGCTACAGTAATTGCTACATCAACAAAGGATTTGGGCCTCACGTCCCGGGCTTAGGCCCTAGGGCTCTGCCCATGTATGCAGACCATCATGGTCAAACGAGTGGTACAGAGCTAGGCCGTGATATAAGGCTCGGCTTTGCAAGCTCATGCGTTATATTTTCCATACGATGATTAGCCGCATTGTGAGGATATAACAAAATCTTACTATGTGGTGCCCTTTGTCTCTTTGGGTATGCTAGAGCAAGGAGAAAGCGGAGAAAATTAACGTACTACGCTATGAACACATACACATATAAATTCAATTGAACAAATGTCTTATATTAGTGTACAGAGTTACTACCTTTGTCCCAAAACATAAGACATTTTTGCAGTTCAAAACATCTTATATTTTGGGACAAAGGAGTAGTATATAGTACTCCCTCCGTCTTAAAATTCTTGTCTTAGATTTATCTAGATACGGATGTATCAAGTCACGTTTTAGTATTAGATATATCCGTATCTAGACAAATTTAAGACAAGAATTTTGGGACGGAGGGAGTATTAACAACGTACCCTAGGTAGGGTACACATATACATATATATAGTACATGGTTGGACCAATCAATATTTCCCTTTGTGGCAAGGTATGCATGCAAAGGCATGTGCCTAAACTAATGCCGTACTATGGTGCTAAAAAAACCTAATGCCGTACTGTATACAAAACGAAATTGTCCATGCATGGACACAGAGGCCATCTGGTCTCATACATCATTATGTACTAAAATAATGCTATCTGGCAAACCAACTAGTGGTTGGATGGTTAGGTGGAAGGTGGCATCTCCAGTCCACTAGGGTACAAGTCCTGTTGCTCGTATTTATTTCTGAATTTATTTCAGAATTTCCGTCATTGCACGTTCAGTGGGAGGAGACGTTGTCGTCGACTACAAGGCGCCTCTGAAGACTTCGTCAATCTCAAGATGAAATGCCGGCTCAATCTCTCGGAGGTGCTCATAGGGGTAGGATGCGTGTGTGTTCATAGGGCTAAGTGTATGCGCATATATATGAGTGTTTGCGTTTGTATTGTGTCTCAAGAAAAATGCTATCTACATCTCACAAAAAGTCTATCTACGGATTGTTTTTCGATTGTCGATTTTATTGGTGCCCACGAACGTACTCTGGTCTCTAGTTGTGATGGATCAGAAGCCTTTGCATAAAAAAAAAGAGGGTTGGTGGTAAATAATCCCTAAGAAAAGTTAGGGCCAGTAAGAAACAACCGTAACCATTGCATACTCACCACAGAAATAAAAATGAAATTTACTTTTACTTTTTTTTAATGAATTTACTGTCGGTGTTGATTTACTCGCCTGGTCCACCCCACCCCTGCCTGGTGGCACGCCTGCATGCATGCAGCTAAACTGAAGCAGGACGTACGCCTCAAAAGAATCAGGCTGCGAATTCAAAAAAAAAAAAAAAAAGAATCAGGCTGCACTAATTAATAACCAGTTCAGTTGAGTTCATGTGCGCAGTTGGCTGCAGCCTCCTCAAAAGACAGACAGGCATATCGTATCTCATCTCAAAAAAGAAAGAAAAATAATACTCCTAGTACCACTACATGCGTCGTCCGCCTCTGCCGTCCCTCTCCGTCTCCGACGAGCATCCATCCATCCATCCATCTGCACCCAGTCGTCCGGTAGTTTTACTCAACCCCTGATCGGGAAACCTGCGTCCATCCATTCGCGGCGGCCAAGGGGCCACCGGACCGGTCACCCACGACGGCGACGGCCGCTTTCTTTTCTCCACGTGTCGGCCGGCGATTGCCGGCGGGGAGCGTCCGTACGGCGGGGCGCGTGGGGATCGTACGGGACGGCGAACCCTCGGTCGACACGTGCAGGCCCGGGAGGAAGGACCACCACGAGCGCGGCAGGGCAGATTCCAAGTGGTGGTGGTCCGGTCCACTAAACTATCCGGAAAATAAAAGAGTCCCTTGTGCCAGTGGGCAGAGTGCAGGTCGCTGTACGAGCGCATGCACCGCGTCGGTCGGTAGATGCCTTCATAAATTCTGAAGAGCAGTTACCTTTCCTTGCATGCAGAATACTACTCTTTTTTTCAGGTGAAGATTTTTTTTTTGAGGGAGTTTTAGGTGAAGATTAATACAGTACTACTCAGTATTATAACCTGGGCATGGGCAACCCGGCCCAGAAAACCCATGCCTAGATTGGCCCTCAATCTGCAGCGCAAAGCAATAATCGGGCCAGGCTTGGGCTCCAAGTTTCAGCCCAAAAGTAGGCATGTCCGGTCCGAGGCACACTAGGTATGGAAATATCTCTTTTCTTTGCAGGGGAGGTATGGAAATATCTTAAGCTGCAGCTGCCATGTAAAACTCTCCTTGCCCGCATGTAACCCTGGTCCACTCATCTCCATCAGGGGCGGAGCTGGGCCCCGGGCATGAAAAATTTAACAGGCTATTGTTGTATGTGTTTTTTTGCAGGCCCGGAGTGCAGCGTAGCAAAAGGAAGGAGGCCTAAAGTTTTGATGGGCTGTCTTAGCATAAACGGAGGACGCACTCACGAGGCACAGGAGACGCAGGGCTCCACCCCACGATCTAACTTTTTTCTCAAAAAACAAAAACCCCCACAATCTAACTCGAGGCACAGGAGACGCAGCGCTAGCGCGGCCGCCGCCAATTCGCACGCACGCAGGACGGCACGACCAATCCCCAACGCTCACGCCGCCGTCCGCCGCTGGCGTCGTCCATCGACCGCCTGCGCCCACCCCCATTTCCCCCTGCTCTCGGCCGCCGCCTCCTCATGTGAGTCATTCGCGGGCCGCGACGCGCCATCCCCTACTGGCTTCTTCATTGCCGGCTGCCGCGCCTTGTATTTTTCTTTGATACTACCTCTGTCCGGGTTTAAAAGTCCCCTAGACAAGAACTCTAATACCAAGGTAACTGCAGCGGATTTCACGCAATATTTAAGGGGATGCATGCATTGGCCACATGCTTGCACTTTCATATTGTAGAAAAAGAAGATGAAGAATGGGCGCCAATTGCCGAATTATAGGATGGTTTGCTATATTGAGCGTGTTGTATTTGCAAGTATTGATGATGATGATATTGCATATCGTTTTCAATCATATAGGTCTTGCAAAGGGCATTTACCTCATTGAAATGGTAACTTTTTAGATTTGTACTCAATGATAATTGTTTTAATTGATGTTTATGCCTTCTCTTATGAAATTTTGCTTTTGATGTCTTGAAGGTATTGGCTCTTCTTTCACCGTTGATGAGGGGTAATGCGAGGCACTGATGAAGCAAACTGTTGATTTGATAATCTTTTATCACGTACTGTTCTTATTAGTTTTTGTCATTTTTATCTATTTTCTTGGAACGTTAAGCACCGACTTTAAATTCTAAATATTTCGTGCAATTGAGCCATGTTTTGGATGGGGTATCTTTTGAGGTAGCTAAAAGCCTTATGGACGTTAAGCTTTTCCCTCGCGTAAAAAAAATAGGCCCGGGGCTTGCTCCAATCCTGGCTCCGCCACTGATTACCATCCTCACTTTCTCCTTCCCAACCGCAGATGTTCCAATTGTGTTCCACTCCTCTTCCGGCATGCCATTGAGGTTTGGTGAATAAATAAATAAAAATGAATCTAGACAGACCATTTAAAAGTGTAATATTGGTGCCAATCACATTTTGATTGTAACATTGTCAGCACTATCTAGTCAATCCTCGCAAAAAAAAACAATATCTAGTCAATGGTTACAAAATCATGAGTATACAAAAATGTTTTTCGAATGCAAATCTAACACCACCTACTTTGTGTAATATATGAAAAAAATTAACTTGGTTTGAAAAATGTTCACGAGACGCTAAAAACCTTAGTAAAATAAGAAAATAAATAGTTAGTGCAATTTTAAGAAAATTGTTCGCGCCATTAAGAAAAAGGTTCGTAACTTCAAAAAATGTTCATGCATATAAAAACATTGTTCATGACATTTTTTAAAAAGCATGCATGATATAAAACTTTGTTCGGTCGATTTTTCAGAAAAGTTGATACCATTCAAAAAAATGTGCATTACATTTTAAAATATTCAAAATGTTCATTACGTATAAAAAATTGTTCAAACCTTTTGAAAAAATGGTTGTAACACATAACAATACTCACATGTTTCAAACCATGTTCGTGAAAAAAATGTAAAAATGTTCAAACCTTTATTTAAAAAGTGCTCAAGATATAATTGAAAAATGTTCAACGTGTATACGAAAAGTGTTTTGCCTGATTTAAAAAATATTTAACATGTATTAGAGAAAGCATCAACATATTTAAAAAATGTTTCATCCGTTAAAAGAATGATCATGAAATATAAAAAATTGTTTGTGCAATTTGAGAAATGTGCATCACATATTTAAAAATGTTCCTACACTAAAACCAAAAGAAATACATATTTTATTAATTTTGAAAAAGGGAAATATAAAAAATAATAATGAAGGAAAAAAACCAAACAGAAAATAGGAAAAGGGGGGAAAGAAAAAACCACCAGAAAACTGGATTAAACCGCCAATAACATAAAACCAAAAACAAAAAATCACTTAGAGAACCTCGCTCGTTATTGGGGCTACCCAACCTACTTCAGCCTATGAAGAGGAGACGATAGGTCTCACAGTAAGAGAGACATAGCACGCATACAAAGAGACGGTAGGCCTTGCAGTAAGAGAGACACAACATGCACGCAAATTTAGAGAAGTCTGAATTTTTGAAAAAAATTAATGCACCTTATACTTTGAAACAAAGGGAATATAACTTAATACACTAGAAAATGCATGATCATGTGTGAAGAATACCATCGTGACGGCGAAAGAACCGTCACCTAAGATCATTTCGGTGACGGTAACCATCACAAACTAATGCTTTCCCAGGGCAGCTCTCCGGGCATTGATACGTCTCCAACGTATCTATAATTTTTTATTGTTCCATGCTATTATATTATCCATCTTGGATATTTTATATGCATTATGATGCTATTTTATATCATTTCTGGTGACTAACTTATTAACTTAGTGCTAAGTGTCAGTTGCTGTTTTTTTCTTGTTTTTGTCTTTTATAGAAAATCAATACCAAACGGAGTCCAAACGGAACGAAACTTTTTGAGGATTTTTCTTGGACCAGAAGACACCTAGGAAGCTTCGGGAGGAGGCCAGAAGAGCCACGGATGGGCCACAAGCTCGGGAGGCGCACCCTAGGGGGGCGCCCCCTAGGCTTGTGGGCCCACCGTGGCACCTCTAACCCTAATCTCAGCTCTATAAATACCCAAATATTCCCCTTATACCAAGGGGCACACCAAAAAGTATTTTTTCGCCGCCGCAAGCTTTTGTTCTCGTGAGATCTCATCTTGGGGCCTTTTCCGGCACTCCGCCGGAAGGGGATTCGATCACGGAGGGCTTCTACATCAACCTTGCTGCCCTTCCGATGATGTGTGAGTAGTTTACCACAGACCTACGGGTCCATAGCTAGTAGCTAGATGGCTTCTTCTCTCTCTTTGATCATCAATACAATATTCTCCTCGACGTTCTTGGAGATATATTCGTTGTAAATCTTCTTTTGCGGTGCGTTTGTTGAGATCCGATGAATTGTGGATTTATGATCAGATTATCTATGAATTTTATTTGAGTCTTTTTTTAACTCTTTTATGCATGATTAAGATAGCTTTGTATTTCTCTCCGATCTATTGATTTGGTTTGGCTAACTAGATTGATTTTTCTTGCAATGGGAGAGGTGCTTTGTAGTGGGTCCAATCTTGCGGTGCTCAATCCCAGTGATAGAAGGGGACATGACACGTATTTGTATTGTTGCCACTAAGGATAAAAAGGTGGGGTTTATTCATATTGATTGGATCTATCCCTCTACATCATGTCATCTTGCTTAAGGCATTACTCCATTCTTGTTAACTTAATACACTAGATGCATGATGGATAGCGGTCGATGTGTGGAGTAATAGTAGTAGATGCAGGCAGGAGTCGGTCGACTTGTCACGGACGTGATGCCTATATTAATTCATTATCATTGCCTTGGATATAGTCATAACTATGCGCTTTTTTATCAATTGCTCAAGAGTAATTTGTTTACCCACCGTATGCTTTCTTTCAAGAGAAAAGTCTCTAGTGAAAACTATGGCCCCCGGGTCTTATCATATTATTTTCAGATCTATAAAACCAAAAACACAAAAATACCTTGCTGCAATTTATTTATCTTTACTTTATTTTGCACTTTTAATTATCTTTTATACCTATCTCTATCAGATCTCATCCTTGTAAGTGACCGTGAAGGGATTGACAACCCCTTTTTCATGTTGGGTGCAAGTATTTGTTTGTTTGTGCATGTGCAACTATAGGGGACTTGTGTGTTCCTCCTACTGGATTGATACCTTGGTTCTTAACTGAGGGAAATACTTATCTCTACTTTGCTGCATCACCCTTTCCTCTTCAAGGGAAAAACCAACACAAGCTCAAGAAGTAGCAGGAAGAATTTCTGGCGCCGTTGCCGGGGAGGATCTACATCAAGCCTACCAAGTACCTATCATAAACTCTCATCTCTTGCACTTACATTATTCGCCATTTGCCTCTCGTGTTCCTCTCCCCCACTCTAAAACGTTTTCAGAAAAAGACAAAAATATTTGTCTTTTCATTTGCCTTTATGTTTTACTTTGTTGCTTTGCTTGTTTGTTTGGTATAATTGCATGTTTATTGAAAATCAAAAAACAAAAAGCGTATGGATCCTCATCCCCTTGCTAATATTTTTAAAGATCCAATTATGATGAAACAATTGCTAGTGAGTTGAGTGCACTAGATTATCTTTATGAAGTTTTGCTTGAAATTCATGAATCTGAAAATGGTGATGAAGTGCTAAAAGAGGAAATTTATGAAGTGATTCACGATAGCTCCTTGAATGAAAAGCATGATTGCAATGGTGTTATTATAAATCCTATTAATGTCAATTATGCTAATAATATGCAAAACCCCAAGCTTGGGGATGCTAATTTTGATATGTCCACTACCTATTGCAATGATCATGATTGGGGTGATTCTTCTTATGATCTTGAAAATTTATTTAAGCCTCATGATGAATATGTTTGCGATAATATTGAAAGTGGATTTGGAAGAGTGTTAACTCTAGGTAATAATGATCCCACTACTTTGGAGTGATCAATCTTATGAATTTTTTGATAAAAGTGGGCTTGGAGAGGTCATGACTTTATTTGATGATAATCCCACTATATTGGAAGAGTGTCAACTTTGCATATATGTGGATCATGTAGAGAATATGTTATGTGATAGCTATATTGTTGAATTTGAATATGATCCCACATATAATTATTATGAGAGAGGGAAATATGGTTGTAGAAATTTTCATATTACTAAATTACCTCTCTTCATGTTGAGATTGTCAATGTTTTATTCTTCTTACTTGCATATGCTAGTTTTTGTTTGTTTCAATAATTTGTTTTCTTATAAAACGCCTATGCATAGGAAGCATGTTAGACTTAAATGTGATTTTTGTTGGGGAACGTGTAATTTCAAAAAATTTCCTACGTTCACGCAAGATCTATCTAGGAGATGCATAGCAACAAGAGGGGAGAGTATGTCCACGTACCCTCATAGACCGAAAGCGGAAGCGTTAGCTTAACACGGTTGATGTAGTCGAACGTCTTCGTGATCCAACTGATCAAGCACCGAACGTACGGCACCTCCGAGTTCAGCACACGTTCAGCTCGATGACGTCCCTCGAGCTCTTGATCCAGTTGAGGACGAGGGAGAGTTCTGTCAGCACGACGGCGTGGCGATGGTGATGATGAAGTTACTGGCGCAGGGCTTCGCCTAAGCACTACGACGATATGACCGAGGTGTGTAACTGTGGAGGGGGGGCACCGCACACGGCTAAGACAAATCTTGGTGTGCTTTGGGGTGCCCCCTCCCCCGTATATAAAGGAGGGAGGGAGAGAGGCCGGCCCTCCTAGGGGCGCGCCAAGTGTATGGATTCCTACTAGGACTTCCAAGTCCTAGTAGGAATCACTTTCCCTTTTCGGAGTAGGAGAGAAGGAAAGAGGGAAAGAGAGAGGGAGTAGGAAAGGGCAAGGGGGGCGCCGCCCCCTTCCCCTAGTCCAATTCGGACCCATGGGGGGGGGGGGCGCGTGCCACCTCCCCTTTGGCCTGCCTCCTCTTTTCCCGTATGGCCCAATAAGGCCCATTACTTCTCCCGGTGAATTCCCGTAACTCCCCGGTACTCCGAAAAATACCCGAATCACTCGGAACCTTTCCGATGTCCGAATATAGCCTTCCAATATATGAATCCTCTCGACCATTTCGAGACTCCTTGTCATGTCCGTGATCTCATCCGGGACTCCGAACAAACTTCGGTCATCAAATCACATAACTCATAATACAAATCGTCATCGAACGTTAAGCGTGCGGACCCTACGGGTTCGAGAACTATGTAGACATGACCGAGACACATCTCCGGTCAATAACCTATAGCGGAACCTGGATGCTCATATTGGCTCCTACATATTCTACGAAGATCTTTATCAGTCAAACCGCATAACAACATACGTTATTCCCTTTGTCATCGGTATGTTACTTGCCCGAGATTCGATCGCCGGTATCATCATACCTAGTTCAATCTCATTACCGGCAAGTCTCTTTACTCGTTCCGTAATGCATCATCCCGCAACTAACTCATTAGTCACATCGCTTGTAAGGCTTCATATGATGTGCATTACCGAGAGGGCCCAGAGATACCTCTCCGATACTCGGAGTGACAAATCCTAATCTCGATTTATGCCAACCCAACAAACACCTTCGGAGACACCTGTAGAGCATCTTTATAATCACCCAGTTACGTTGTGATGTTTGATAGCACACAAAGTGTTCCTCCGGTATTCGGGAGTTGCATAATCTCATAGTCAGAGGAATATGTATAAGTCATGAAGAAAGCAATAGCAATAAAACTTAACGATCATTATGCTAAGCTAACGGATGGGTCTTGTCCATCACATCATTCTCTAATGATGTGATCCTGTTCATCAAATGACAACACATGTCTATGGTCAGGAAACATAACCATCTTTGATAAACAAGCTAGTCAAGTGGAGGCATACTAGGGACGCTCTGTTTGTCTATGTATTCACTCATGTACTAAGTTTCCAGTTAATACAATTCTAGCATGAATAATAAACTTTTATCATGATATAAGGAAATATAAATAACAACTTTATTATTGCCTCTAGGGCATATTTCCTTCAGTCTCCCACTTGCACTAGAGTCAATACTCTAGATTACACAGTAATGATTCTAACACCCGTGGAGTCTTGGTGCTGATCATGTTTTGCTCGTGGAAGAGGCTTAGTCAACGGGTCTGCAACATTCAGATCCGTATGTATTTTGCAAATCTCTATGTCTCCCTCCTTGACTTGATCGCGGATGGAATTGAAGCGTCTCTTGATGTGTTTAGTTCTTTTGTGAAATCTGGATTCCTTCGCCAAGGCAATTGCTCCAGTATTGTCACAAAAGATTTTCATTGGACCCGATGCACTAGGTATTACACCTAGATCGGATATGAACTCCTTCATCCAGACTCCTTCATTTGCTGCTTCCGAAGCAGCTATGTACTCCGCTTCATATGTAGATCCCGCCACGATGCTCTGCTTGGAACTGCACCAACTGACAGCTCCACCATTCAATATAAATACGTATCCGGTTTGTGACTTAGAGTCATCCGGATCAGTGTCAAAGCTTGCATCGACGTAACCATTTACGACAAGCTCTTTGTCACCTCCATAAACGAGAAACATATCCTTAGTCCTTTTCAGGTATTTCAGGATGTTCTTGACCGCTGTCCAGTGATCCACTCTTGGATTACTTTGGTACCTTCCTGCTAAACTTATAGCAAGGCACACATCAGGTCTGGTACACAGCATTGCATACATGATACAACCTATGGCTGAAGCATAGGGAATGACTTTCATTTTCTCTCTATCTTTTGCAGTGGTCGGGCATTGAGTCTTACTCAACTTCACACCTTGCAACACAGGCGAGAACCCTTTCTTTGACTGATCCATTTTGAACTTCTTCAAAACTTTATCAAGGTATGTGCTTTGTGAAAGTCCTATTAAGCGTCTTGATCTATCTCTATAGATCTTGATGCCCAATATATAAGCAGCTTCACCGAGGTCTTTCATTGAAAAACTCTTATTCAAGTATCCTTTTATGCTATCCAAAAATTCTATATCATTTCCAATCAACAATATATCATCCACATATAATATCAGAAATGCTACAGAGCTCCCACTCACTTTCTTGTAAATACAGGCTTCTCCAAAAGTCTGTATAAAACCATATGCTTTGATCACTTCATCAAAGCGTTTATTCCAACTCCGAGATGCTTGCACCAGTCCATAAATGGATCGCTGGAGCTTGCACACTTTGTTAGCACCTTTAGGATCGACAAAACCTTCTGGTTGCATCATATACAACTCTTCTTTAAGAAATCCATTAAGGAATGCAGTTTTGACATCCATTTGCCAAATTTCATAATCATAAAATGCGGCAATTGCTAACATGATTCGGGCAGACTTAAGCATCGCTACGGGTGAGAAGGTCTCATCGTAGTCGACTCCTTGAACTTGTCGAAAACCTTTCGCAACAAGTCGAGCTTTGTAGACAGTAACATTACCGTCAGCGTCAGTCTTCTTCTTGAAGATCCATTTATTTTCTATGGCTTGCCGATCATCGGGCAAGTCAACCAAAGTCCACACTTTGTTCTCATAGATGGATCCCATCTCAGATTTCATGGCCTCAAGCCATTTCGCGGAATCTGGGCTCATCATCGCTTCCTCATAGTTCGTAGGTTCGTCATGGTCTAGTAACATGACTTCCAGAACAGAATTACCGTACCACTCTGGTGCGGAACGTACTTTGGTTGACCTAGGAGGTTCGGTAGTAACTTGATCCGAAGTTTCATGATCATCATCATTAACTTCCTCACTGATTGGTGTAGGCATCACTGGAACTGATTTCTGTGATGAACTACTTTCCAATACGGGAGAAGGTACAATTACCTCATCAAGTTCTACTTTCCTCCCACTCACTTCTTTCGAGAGAAACTCCTTCTCTAGAAAGGATCCATTCTTAGCAACGAACATCTTGCTTTCGGATCTGTGATAGAAGGTGTACCCAACAGTCTCCTTTGGGTATCCTATGAAGACACATTTCTCCGATTTGGGTTCGAGCTTATCAGGTTGAAGCTTTTCACATAAACATCGCAGCCCCAAACTTTAAGAAACGACAGTTTAGGTTTATTGCCAAACCATAGTTCATATGGTGTCGTCTCAACGGATTTAGATGGTGCCCTATTTAATGTGAATGCAGCTGTCTCTAGTGCATAACCCCAAAATGATAGTGGTAAATCGGTAAGAGACATCATAGATCGCACCATATCTAATAAAGTACGGTTACGACGTTCGGACACACCATTACGCTGTGGTGTTCCAGGTGGCGTGAGTTGCGAAACTATTCCACATTGTTTCAAATGAAGACCAAACTCATAACTCAAATATTCACCTCCACGATCAGATCGCAGAAACTTTATTTTCTTGTTACGATGATTTTCCACTTCACTATGAAATTCTTTGAACTTTTCAAATGTTTCAGACTTATGTTTCATTAAGTAGATATACCCATATCTGGTCAAATCATCTGTGAAGGTCAGAAAATAACGATACCCGCCGCGAGCCTCAACACTCATCGGACCGCATACATCAGTATGTATTATTTCCAATAAGTCAGTTGCTCGCTCCATTGTTCCGGAGAACGGAGTTTTAGTCATATTGCCCATGAGGCATGGTTCGCAAGTATCAAGTGATTCCAAAAGCACATCAGCATGGAGTTTCTTCATGCGCTTTACACCAATATGACCTAAACGGCAGTGCCACAAATAAGTTGCACTATCATTATTAACTTTGCATCTTTTGGCTTCAATATTATGAATATGTGTATCACTACAGTCGAGATTCAACAAAAATAGACCACTTCTCAAGGGTGCATGACCATAAAAGATATTACTCATATAAATAGAACAACCATTATTCTCTGATTTAAATGAATAACCGTCTCGCATCAAACAAGATCCAGATATAATGTTCATGCTCAACGCTGGCGCCAAATAACAATTATTCAGGTCTAAAACTAATCCCGAAGGTAGATGTAGAGGTAGCGTGCCGACGGCGATCACATCGACTTTGGAACCATTTCCCACGAGCATCGTCACCTCGTCCTTAGCCAATCTTCGTTTAATCCGTAACTCCTATTTTGAGTTGCAAATATGAGCAACAGAACCAGTATCAAATACCCAGGTGCTACTACGAGCATTAGTAAGGTACACATCAATAACATGTATATCAAATATACCTTTCAGTTTGCCATCCTTCTTATCCGCCAAATACTTGGGGCAGTTCCGCTTCCAGTGACCAGTCCCTTTGCAGTAGAAGCACTCAGTTTCAGGCTAAGGTCCAGACTTGGGCTTCTTCCCGGGAGTAGCAACTTGCTTGCTATTCTTCTTGAAGTTCCCCCTTCTTTCCTTTGCCCTTTTTCTTGAAACTAGTGGTCTCGTTAACCATCAACACTTGATGCTCCTTTTTGATTTCTACCTCCGCAGCCTTTAGCATCGCGAAGAGCTCGGGAATTGTCTTTTCCATCCCTTGCATATTATAGTTCATCACGAAGCCTTTATAGCTTGGTGGCAGTGATTGAAGAACTCTGTCAATGACACTATCATCAGGAAGATTAACTCCCAGCTGAGTCAAGTGGTTATGGTACCCAGACATTCTGAGTATATGTTCACTGACAGAACTATTCTCCTCCATCTTGCAGCTATAGAACTTGTTGGAGACTTCATATCTCTCAACTCGGGCATTTGCTTGAAATATTAACTTCAACTCTTGGAACATCTCATATGCTCCATGACGTTCAAAATGTCTTTGAAGTCCCGATTCTAAGCCGTAAAGCATGGCACACTGAACTATCGAGTAGTCATCAGATCGAGCTTGCCAGACGTTCATAACATCAGCATCTGCTCCTACAGTAGGCCTTTCACCTAGCGGTGCATCAAGGACATAATTCTTCTGTGCAGCAATGAGGATAATCCTCAAGTTACGGACCCAGTCCGTGTAGTTGCTACCATCATCTTTCAACTTAGCTTTCTCTAGGAACGCATTAAAATTCAAGGGAACGGTAGCACGGGCCATTGATCTACAACAACATAGATATGCAAAAACTATCAGGTACTAAGTTCATGATAAATTAAGTTCAATTAATCATATTACTTAAGAACTCCCACTTAGATAGACATCCCTCTAGTCATCTAAATGATCACGTGATCCATATCAACTAAACCATGTCCGATCATCACGTGAGATGGATTAGTTTTCAATGGTGAACATCTCTATGTTGATCATATCTACTATGTGATTCATGTTCGACCTTTCAGTCTCAGTGTTCCGAGGCCATATCTGCATATGCTAGGCTCGTCAAGTTTAACCCGAGTATTCTGCACGTGCAAAACTGGCTTGAACCCATTGTATGTGAATGTAGAGCTTATCACACCCGATCATCACGTGGTGTCTCGGCACGACGAACTGTCGCAACGGCGCATACTCAGGGAGAACACTTGTACCTTGAAATTTAGTGAGGGATCATCTTATAATGCTACCGTCGTACTAAGCAAAATAAGATGCATAAAAGATAAACATCACATGCAATCAAAATATGTGACATGATATGGTCATCATCATCTTGTGCCTTTGATCTCCATCTCCAAAGCACCGTCATGATCTCCATCGTCACCGGCTTGACACCTTGATCTCCATCGTAGCGTCGTTGTTGTCTCGCCAACTATTGCTTCTACAACTATCGCTACCACATAGTGATAAAGTAAAGCAATTACATGGCGATTGCATTTCATACAATAAAGCAACAACCATAAGGCTCCTGCCAGTTGCCGATAACTTTTACAAAACATGATCATCTCATACAATAACGTATATCACATCATGTCTTGACCATATCACATCACAGCATGCCCTGCAAAAACAAGTTAGACGTCCTCTACTTTGTTGTTGCAAGTTTTACGTGGCTGCTACGGGCTTCTAGCAAGAACCGTTCTTACCTACGCATCAAAACCAGAACGATTTTTCGTCAAGTGTGCTGTTTTAACCTTCAACAAGGACCGGCCGTAGTCAAACTCGATTTAACTAAAGTTGGAGAAACAAACACCCGCCAGCCACCATTGTGCAAAGCACGTCGGTAGAACCAGTCTCATGAACGCGGTCATGTAATGTCGGTCCGGGCCACTTCATCCAACAATACCGCCGAATCAAAGTAAGACGTTGGTGGTATGCAGTATGACTATTATCGCCCACAACTCTTTGTGTTCTACTCGTGCATATCATCTACGCATAGACCTGGCTCGGATGCCACTGTTGGGGAATGTGCAATTTCAAAAAATTTCCTACGTTCACGCAAGATCTATCTAGGAGATGCATAGCAACGAGAGGGGAGAGTATGTCCATGTACCCTCGTAGACCGAAAGCGGAAGCATTAGCTTAACGCGGTTGATGTAGTCGAACGTCTTCGTGATCCAACCGATCAAGCACCGAATGTACGGCACCTCCGAGTTCAGCACACGTTCAGCTCGATGACGTCCCTCGAGCTCTTGATCCAGTTGAGGACGAGGGAGAGTTCCGTCAGCACGACGGCGTGGCGACGGTGATGATGAAGTTACCGGTGCAGGGCTTCGCCTAAGCACTACGACGATATGACCAAGGTGTGTAACTGTGGAGGGGGGCACCGCACACGGCTAAGACAAATCTTGGTGTGCTTTGGGGTGCCCCCTCCCCCGTATATAAAGGAGGGAGGGAGAGAGGCCGGCCCTCCTAGGGGCGCGCCAAGTGTATGGAGTCCTACTAGGACTTCCAAGTCCTAGTAGGAATCCCTTTCCCTTTTTGGAGTAGTAGAGAAGGAAAGAGGGAAAGAGAGAGGGAGTAGGAAAGGGCAAGGGGGGCGCCGCCCCCTTCCCCTAGTCCAATTAGGACCCATGGGGGGGCGCGTGCCACCTCCCCTTTGGCCTGCCTCCTCTTTTCCCGTACGGCCCAATAAGGCGCATTACTTCTCCCGTTGAATTCCCGTAACTCCCCGGTACTCCGAAAAATACCCGAATCACTCGGAACCTTTCCGATGTCCGAATATAGCCTTCCAATATATGAATCTTTACCTCTCAACCATTTCGAGACTCTTCTTCATGTCCGTGATCTCATCCGGGACTCCGAACAAACTTCGGTCATCAAATCACATAACTCATAATACAAAACGTCATCGAACGTTAAGCGTGCGGACCCAACGGGTTCGAGAACTATGTAGACATGACCGAGACACATCTCCGATCAATAACCAATAGCGGAACCTGGATGCTCATATTGGCTCCTACATATTCTACGAAGATCTTTATCGGTCAAACCGCATAACAACATATGTTATTCCCTTTGTCATCGGTATGTTACTTGCCCGAGATTCGATCGTCGGTATCATCATACCTAATTCAATCTCGTTACTGGCAAGTCTCTTTACTCGTTCCGTAATGCATCATCCCGCAACTAACTCATTAGTCACATTACTTGCAAGGCTTCATATGATGTGCATTACCGAGAGGGCCCAGAGATACCTCTCCGATACTCGGAGTGACAAATCCTAATCTCGATTTATGCCAACCCAACAAACACCTTCGGAGACACCTGTAGAGCATCTTTATAATCACCCAGTTACATTGTGATGTTTGATAGCACACAAAGTGTTCCTCCGGTATTCGGGAGTTGCATAATCTCATAGTCAGAGGAATATGTATAAGTCATGAAGAAAGCAATAGCAATAAAACTTAACGATCATTATGCTAAGCTAACGGATGGGTCTTGTCCATCACATCATTCTCTAATGATGTGATCCTGTTCATCAAATAACAACACATGTCTATGGTCAGGAAACATAACCATCTTTGATAAACAAGCTAGTCAAGTAGAGGCATACTAGGGACGCTCTGTTTGTCTATGTATTCACACATGTACTAAGTTTCTAGTTAATACAATTCTAGCATGAATAATAAACATTTATCATGATATAAGGAAATATAAATAACAACTTTATTATTGCCTCTAGGGCATATTTCCTTCAATTTTCACATATTATATGATGCTCTTGTTGTGCTTCAATTCTTGTCTTTCATGTGAGCATCATTAAAATTGTCAATGCCTAGCTAAAAGGCTTTAAAGAAAAGCGCTTGTTGGGAGACAACCCAATATTTTTCCTTTCTGTTTTTATGAGTTTATGCAATTATACTTTTTTTGTGATTGTGTTTAAGAGTTTTAATTAGTGTTTGTGCCAAGTAGAGCCTTTGGGATGATCTATGGTGATAGTTGATTTGATTTCGCTGAAAAACAGAAACTTTTGCGCCCAGTTCTGGAATTGTTAAAATTCACAGAAACGTGCTTTTGATCTGAATGTTTTACAAAAGATTGATATACAAATTGCCTACGTTTTTCTAATTTTTCAGAATTTTTAGAGTTACAAAAGTATGAGCAATATTCAGGTCTTCACAGACTGTTCTATTTTTGACAGATTCTGTTTTCTACGCATTGTTCTCTTATTTTGATGAATCTATGGGTAGTATCGGGGGGTATGAACCATGCTAAAGTTGGACTACAGTAGATATAATGCTAATATGAAATTGGAATGAGTTCACAACAGTACCTAAGTGGTGATTTGCTTTTATTATACTAATGGAGCTTACGAGTTTTCTGTTGAGTTTTGTGTTGTGAAGTTTTCAAGTTTTGGGTGAAGTTTCGATGGACTAGGGAATAAGGAGTGGCAAGAGCCTAAGCTTGGGGATGCCCAAGGAACCCCAAGGTAATATTCAAGGACAACCAAGCATCTAAGCTTGGGGATGCTCCGGAAGGCATCCCCTCTTTTGTCTACAATCCATCGGTAAATTACTTGAGGCTATATTTTTATTCACTACATGATATGTGTTTTGCTTGGAGCGTCTTCTATTATATGAGTCTTTGCTTTATTTGATTTTTAGTTTGGCACAATCATCCTTTCTGTACACACCTTTTGAGAGGGACACACATTAATCGTGAATTTATTAGAATACTCTATGTGCTTCACTTATATCTTTTGAGCTAGGCAGTTGCTCTAGTGCTTCACTTATATCTTTTTAGAGCATGGCGGTGGTTTTATTTTTAAGAAATTGATGAACTCTCATGCTTCACTTATATTATTTTGTGAGTCTTATAAATAGTATGGCAATTTGCTTGGGTTATGAATTTGATCCTAATATGATGGGTATTCAAGCGGGATATAATAAAAACTTTTATGAAGATCATTGAATATATGAGAAGTTTGATTCCTTGCATTTGTTTTGAGATATAAAGATGGTGATATTGGAGTCATGATAGTTAGTAATTGTGGTTTAGTAAGAATACTTGTGTTAAGGTTTGTGATTCCCGAAGCATGCACGTATGCTCTCTCGTTATGCGATGAAATTGGAGAATGATTTATTATTGATTGTCTTCCTTATGAGTGGCGGTGGGGGACGAGCGATGGTCTTTTCCTACCAATCTATCCCCCTAGGAGCATGCGTAGTAGTACTTTGCTTTCCAGGGCTAATAAGCTTTTGCAATAAGTATGTGAGTTCTTTATGACTAATGTTGAGTCCATGGATTATACGCACTCTCACCCTTCCACCTTTGCTAGCCACTCTAGTACCCCACAACTTTCGCCGGTGCATTAAACCCTCTTATACCTTTCCTCAAAACAGCCACCATACCTACCTATTATGGAATTTTCATAGCCATTCCGAGATATATTGCCATGCAACTTCCACCGTTCCGTTTTATTATGACACATACCATCATTTTCATATTGCTTTGCATGATCATATAGTTGGCATAGTATTTGTGGCTTGGCCACCGTCCATATTTTTATACATGTCACACTAGATCACTGCATGAGGCATTCATATAGAGTCATATCTTTGTTCTAGTATCGAGTTGTAACTAAATAAAAGTGTGGCGATCATTATTATTAGAGCATTGTCCCATGTGAGGAAAGGATGATGGAGACTATGATCCCCCCACAAGTCAGGATGAGACTCCAGACTTATATAAAAAAAAGAGGCCAAAGAGCCCAAGAAAAAAAAGAGGCAAAAGAGCCCCAAAAAAAGAGATAAAAAAGAGAAAAGAAAAAAAATGAGAGAAAAAGAGAGGGGGGACAATGTTACTATCCTTTTTCCACACCTGTGCTTCAAAGTAGCACCATGTTCTTCATGATAGAGAGTCTCATATGTTGTCACTTTCATATATTACTAGTGGGAATTTTTCATTATATAACTTGGCTTGTATATTCCAATGATGGGCTTCCTCAAATGCCTGAGGTCTTCGTGAGCAAGCAAGTTGGATGCACACCCACTTAGTTTTATTTTGAGCTTTCATACACTTATAGCTCTAGTGCATCCGTCGCATGGCAATCCCTACTCACTCACATCGATATCAATTGATGGGCATCTCCATAGCCTATTAATTTGCCTACTTGGTGTGAGAATTTCCTTCTCCTTTTTTGTCTACTACCATCTTCCATTCCACCCATAGTGCTATATCCATGGCTCACGCTCATGTATTGCGTGAGGGTTAAAAATGCTGAAGCGCATTAAAAAGTATGAACCAATTGCTTGGCTTGCCATCGGGGTTGTGCATGATAAATACTTTGTGTTTAGAAGATGGAGCATGACAAGACTATATGATTTTGTAGGGATAACTTTCTTTAGCCATGATACTTTGAAAGACATGGTTGCTTTTTAGTATGCTTGAAGTATTATTGTTTTTATGTCAATTTTAAACTTTTGTTTTGAATCTTATGGATCTGAATATTCATGCCACATAAAAGAAAGATTACTTGATAAACATGTTAGGTAGCATTCCACATCAAAAATTCTGTTTTTATCATTTACCTACTCGAGGACGAGCAGGAATTAAGCTTGGGGATGCTTGATACGTCTCCAACGTATCTATAATTTTTTATTGTTTCATGCTATTATATTATCCATCTTGGATGTTTTATATGCATTATGATGCTATTTTATATCATTTTTGGGGACTAACTTATTAACCTAGTGCCAAGTGCTAGTTGCTGTTTTTTCCTTGTTTTTGTCTTTTAAAGAAAATCAATACCAAACGGAGTACAAACGGAACGAAACTTTTTGAGAATTTTTCTTATACCAGAAGACACCTAGGAAGCTTCGGGAGGAGGCCAAAAGAGCCACGGATGGGCCACAAGCTCGGGAGGCGCGCCCTAGGTGGGGCGCACCCCCAGGCTTGTGGGCCCACCGTGGCACCTCTAACCCTAATCTCAGCTCTATAAATACCCAAATTATACAGAGGGGCACACCAAAAAATACTTTTCCACCACCGCAAGCTTCTGTTCTCGTGAGATCCCATCTTGGGGCCTTTTTCAGCACTCCATCGGAGGGGGATTCGATCACGGAGGGCTTCTACATCAACCTTGCTGCCATTCGGATGATGTGTGAGTAGTTTACCACAGACCTACAGGTCCATAGCTAGTAGCTAGATGGCTTCTTCTCTCTCTTTGATCTTCAATACAATGTTCTCCTCGATGTTCTTGGAGATCTATTCGATGTAATCTTCTTTTGCGGTGCGTTTGTTGAGATCCGATGAATTGTGGATTTATGATTAGATTATCTATGAATATTATTTGAATCGCTTCTGAACTCTTTTATGCATGATTAAGATAGCTTTGTATTTCTCTTCGATCTATTGATTTGGTTTGGCCAACTAGATTGATTTTTCTTGCAATGGGAGAGGTGCTTTGTAGTGGGTTCAATCTTGCGGTGCTCAATCCCAGTGACAGAAGGGGACATGGTGAAGGAAATATGCCCTAGAGGCAATAATAAAGTTGTTATTTTATATTTCCTTATTCATGATAAATGTTTATTATTCATGCTAGAATTGTATTGATCGGAAACCTAAATACATGTGTGAATACATAGACAAATACTGTGTCCCTAGTGAGCCTCTACTTGACTAGCTCGTTGATCAAAGATGGTTAAGGTTTCCTAACCATGTACATGAGTTGTCATTTGATAACGGGATCACATCATTAGGAGAATGATGTGATGGACAAGACCCATCCGTTAGCTTAGCATATTGATCGTTCAGTTTTATTGCTATTGCTTTCTTCATGACAAATACATATTCCTTCGACTATGAGATTATGCAACTCCCAGATACCGGAGGAATGCCTTGTGTGCTACCAAATGTCACAACGTAACTGGGTGATTATAAAGATGCTCTACATGTGTCTCCGAAGGTGTTTGTTGAGTTGGCATAGATCGAGATTAGGATTTGTCACTCCGAGTATCGGAGAGGTATCTCTGGGCCCTCTCGGTAATACACATCATAAGAAGCCTTGCAAGCAAAGTGACTAATGAGTTAGTTGCAGGATGATGTATTACGGAACGAGTAAAGAGACTTGCCGGTAACGAGATTGAACTAGGTATGAAGATACCGACGATTGAATCTCGGGCAAGTAACATACCGATGGACAAAGGCAATTACGTATGTTGTCATAACGGTTCGACTGATAAAGATCTTCGTAGAATATGTAGGAGCCAATATGAGCATCCAGGTTCCGCTATTGGTTATTGACCGGAGAGGTGTCTCGGTCATGTCTACATAGTTCTCGAACCCGTAGGGTCCGCACGCTTAACGTTCGTTGACGATATAGTATTATATGAGTTATGTGATTTGGTGACCGAATGTTGTTTGGAGTCCCAGATGTGATCACGGACATGACGAGGAGTCTCAAAATGGTCGAGAGGTAAAGATTGATATATAGGACGATAGTATTCGGACACCGGAAGTGTTCCGGAGTGTATCAGGTATTTATTGAAGTACCGGAGGGGTTACCGGAACCCCCCGGGGGAATATATGGGCCATATGGGCCATGAGAGGGGAGCACACCAGCCCACAAGGGGTGGCGCGCACCCCTATGGCAGGAGGCCGAATTGGGAGAATGAAAAAGGGGGTTCAGCCCCCCTTTCCTTTCTCTCTTCCCCCTTCCCTTTCTTCTCCGGTGAAATAAGGCAGGGGGGCGCCACTTGGGGAAACCCCAAGTAGGATTCGGATCCTACTTGGGGCGCCCCCTGGCTGCTCCCTCCTCCCCCCACCTATATATATGTGGGAGGGGGGCGCCTAGGACACACAACATCAATTGTTAGCCGTGTGCGACGCCCCCCTCCAAAGTTTACAACCCCGGTCATATTCTCGCGGTGTTTAAGCAAAGCCCTGCGAGGATCACTTCACCATCACCGTCACCACACCGTCGTGCTGACGGAACTCATCTACTACCTTGACGCCTTGCTGGATCAAGAAGACGAGGGACGTCACCAAGCTGAACGTGTGCAGAACTCGGAGGTGCCGTACGTTCGGTACTTGATCGGTCGGAGCTAGAAGAAGTTTGACTACATCAACCGCGTTGTCAAACGCTTCCGCTTACGGTCTACGAGGGTACGTAGACACACTCTCCCCCTCGTTGCTATGCATCTCCATAGATAGATCATTGCGTGTGCGTAGAAACATTTTTGTTTTCCATGCAATGTTTCCCTACAGTGGCATCAAGAGCCAGGTCTATGCGTAGATGATATGCACGAGTAGAACACAAAGAGTTGTGGGCGGTGATAGTCATACTTCTTACCACAAACATCTTATTTTGATTCCGCGGTATTGTGGGATGAAGTGGCCCGGACCAACCTTACATGTCCACGTACATGAGATCGGTTCCACCGACAGACATGCAACTAATTTTGCATAAAGGTGGCTGGCGGGTGTCTGTTTCTCCTACTTTAGTTGAATCGAATTTGACTGCGGCCGGTCCTTGAAGAAGGTTAAAACAGCAAACTTGACGAATCACTGTTGTGGTTTTTGCCGTAGGTAAGAACTGTTCTTGCTAGAAGCCTGTAGCAGCCACGTAAAACTTGCAACAACAAAGTAGAGGACGTCTAACTTGTTTTTGCAGGGCATGTTGTGATGTGATATGATCAAGACATGATGTGATATACGTTGTTGTATGAGATGATCATGTTTTGTAAGTTATTGGCAACTGGCAAGAGCCTTATGGTTGTCGCTTTATTGTATGAAATGCAAACGCCATGTAATTGCTTTACTTTATCACTATGCGTTAGCGATAGTTGTAGAAGCAATAGTTGGCGAGACGACCACGACGCAACGATGGAGATCAAGGTGTCGAGCCGGTGACGATGGAGATCATGACGATGCTTTGGAGATGGAGATCAAAAGCACAAGATGATGATGGCCATATCATGTCACATATTTTGATTGCATGTGATGTTTATCTTTATGCATCTTATTTTGCTTAGTACGACGGTAGCATTATAAGATAATCCCTTCACTAAGTTTCATGGTATTAGTGTTCTCCCTGAGTATGCACCGTTGCGACAGTTCGTCATGTTGAGACACCACGTGATGATCGGGTGTGATAGATTCTATGTTCACATACAACGGGTGCAAGACAGTTTTGCACGTACGGAATACTTGGGTTAAACTTGACGAGCCTAGCATATACAGACATGGCCTCGAAACACTGGAGATCAAAAGATCGAACGTGAATCATATAGTAGATATGATCAACACAGAGATGTTCACCATTGATGACTACCCCATCTCACGTGATGATCGGACATGGGTAAGTTGATTTGGATCACGTATCACTTAGATGACTTGAGGGATGTCTATTTAAGTGGGAGTTCTTAAGTAATTTGATTAATTGAACTTAATTTATCATGAACGTAGTCCTGATAGTATTTGCATATCTATGTTGTAGATCAATGGCCCGTGCTACCGTTCCCCTGAATTTTAATGCGTTCATAGAGAAAGCTAAGTTGAAAGATGATGGTAGCAACTACATGGACTGGGTCCGTAACTTGAGGATTATCCTCATTGCTGCACAGAAGAATTATGTCCTTGATGCACCGCTAGGTGAAAGGCTTGCTGCAGGAGCAGATGCTGATGTTTTGAACGTCTGGCAAGCTCGATCTGATGACTACTCGATAGTTCAGTGTGCCATGCTTTACGGCTTAGAATCGGGACTTCAAAGACGTTTTGAACGTCATGGAGCATATGAGATGTTCCAGGAGTTGAAGTTAATATTTCAAGCAAATGCCCGAGTTGAGAGATATGAAGTCTCCAACAAGTACTATAGCTGCAAGATGGAGGAGAACAATTCTGTCAGTGAACACATACTCAAAATGTCTGGGTATCATAATCACTTGACTCAGCTGGGAGTTAATCTTCCAGTTGATAGTGTTATTGACAGAGTTCTTCAATCACTGCCACCAAGCTACAAAGGCTTCGTGATGAACTATAACATGCAAGGGATGGAGAAGACAATTCCCGAGCTGTTCGCAATGCTCAAAGCAGCAAAGGTAGAAATCAAGAAGGAGCATCAAGTGTTGATGGTTAACAAGACCACTAGTTTCAAGAAAAAGGGCAAGGGAAAGAAGGGGAACTTTAAGATGAATGGCAAGCAAGTTGCCACTCCCGGGAAGAAGCCCAAAGATGGACCCAAGCCTAAAACTGAGTGCTTCTACTGCAAAGGGACTGATCACTGGAAGCGGAACTGCCCCAAGTATTTGGCGGATAAGAAGGATGGCAAAGTGAACAAAGGTATATTTGATATACATGTTATTGATGTGTACCTTACTGATGCTCGTAGTAGCGCCTGGGTATTTGATACTGGTTCGGTTGCTCATATTTGTAACTCGAAACAGGAGCTACGGATTAAACGAAGATTGGCTAAGGACGAGGTGACGATGCGCGTCGGGAATGGTTCCAAGGTCGATGTGATCACCGTCGGCACGCTACCTCTACATCTACCTTCGGGATTAGTTTTAGACCTAAATAATTGTTATTTGGTGCCAGCGTTGAGCATGAACATTATATCTGGATCTTGTTTAGTGCGAGACGGTTATTCATTTAAATCAGAGAATAATGGTTGTTCTATTTATATGAGTAATATCTTTTATGGTCATGCACCCTTGAAGAGTGGTCTATTTTTGTTGAATCTCGATTGTGGTGATACACATATTCATAATATTGATGCCAAAAGATGCAAAGTTGATAATGATAGTGCAACATATTTGTGGCACTGCCGTTTAGGTCATATTGGTGTAAAGCGCATGAAGAAACTCCATGCAGATGGACTTTTGGAATCACTTGATTATGAATCATTTGATACTTGCGAACCATGCCTCATGGGCAAGATGACTAAAACTCCGTTCTCCAGAACAATGGAGCGAGCCAATGACTTATTGGAAATAATACATACCAATGTATGCGGTCCAATGAGTGTTGAGGCACGCGGCGGGTATCGTTATTTTTTGACCTTCACAGATGATTTGAGCAGATATGGGTATATCTACTTAATGAAACACAAGTCTGAAACATTTGAAAAGTTCAAAGAATTTCAGAGTGAAGTGGAGAATCATCGTAATAAGAAAATAAAGTTTCTATGATCTGATCATGGAGGTGAATATTTGAGTTACGAGTTTGGCCTTCATTTAAAACAATGTGGAATAGTTTCACAACTCACGCCACCTGGAACACCACAGCGTAATGGTGTGTCCGAACGTCGTAACCGTACTTTATTAGATATGGTGCGATCTATGATGTCTCTTACCGATTTACCACTATCGTTTTGGGATTATGCATTAGAGACAGCTGCATTCACGTTAAATAGGGCACCATCTAAATCCGTTGAGACGACACCGTCTGAACTGTGGTTTGGCAAGAAACCTAAGCTATCGTTTCTTAAAGTTTGGGGTTGCGACACTTATGTCAAAAGGCTTCAGCCTGATAAGCTCGAACCCAAATCGAAGAAGTGCATCTTCATAGGATACCCTAAGGAAACAATTGGGTACACCTTCTACCACAGATCCGAAGGCAAGATCTTTGTTGCCAAGAATGGAACCTTTCTAGAGAAGGAGTTTCTCTCGAAAGAAGTGAGTGGGAGGAAAGTAGAACTTGATGAGGTAATTGTACCTTCTCTCGAATTGGAAAGTAGCTCATCACAGAAAACCGTTCCCGTGATGCCTACACCAACTAGAGAGGAAGCTAATGATGATGATCATGAAACTTCAGATCAAGTTACTACCGAACCTCATAGGTTAACCAGAGCACGATCCACACCAGAGTGGTACGGTAATCCTATTCTGGAAGTCATGTTACTAGACCACGGCGAACCTACGAACTATGAAGAAGCTATGATGAGCCCAGATTCCGATAAATGGCTTGAAGCCATGAAATCTGAGATAGGATCCATGTATGAGAACAAAGTGTGGACTTTGGTGGACTTGCCCGATGATCGGCGAGCCATAGAGAATAAATGGATCTTCAAGAAGAAGACTGACGCTGATGGTAATGTTACTGTCTACAAAGCTCGACTTGTCGCAAAAGGTTTTCGACAATTTCAAAGAGTTGACTATGATGAGACTCTCACACCCGTAGCGATGCTTAAGTCTGTCCGAATCATGTTAGCAATTGCCGCATTTTATGATTATGAAATCTAGCAAATGGACGTCAAAACTGCATTCCTTAATGGATTTCTTAAAGAAGAGTTGTATATGATGCAAACAGAAGGTTTTGTCGATCCTAAAGGTGCTAACAAAGTGTGCAAGCTCCAGCGATCCATCTATGGACTGGTGCAAGCATCTCGGAGTTGGAATATACGCTTTGATGAGGTGATCAAAGCATATGGTTTTATACAGACTTTCGGAGAAGCCTGTATTTACAAGAAAGTGAGTGGGAGCTCTGTAGTATTTCTAATATTATATGTGGATGACATATTGTTGATTGGAAATGATGTAGAATTTCTGGATAGCATAAAAGGATACTTGAATAAAAGTTTTTCAATGAAAGACCTCGGTGAAGCTGCTTATATATTGGGCATCAAGATCTATAGAGATAGATCAAGACACTTAATAGGACTTTCACAAAGCACATACCTTGATAAAGTTTTGAAGAAGTTCAAAATAGATCAGTCAAAGAAAGGGTTCTTGCCTGTGTTGCAAGGTGTGAAATTGAGTCAGACTCAATGCCCGACCACTACAGAAGATAGAGAGAAAATGAAAGTCATTCCCTATGCCTCAGCCATAGGTTCTATCATGTATGCTATGCTGTGTACCAGACCTGATGTGTGCCTTGCCATAAGTCTGGCAGGGAGGTACCAAAGTAATCCAGGAGTGGATCACTGGACAGCGGTCAAGAACATCCTGAAGTACCTGAAAAGGACCAAGGATATGTTTCTCGTTTATGGAGGTGAGAAAGAGCTCGTCGTAAATGGTTACGTCGATGCTAGCTTTGACACTGATCCGGATAACTCTAAGTCACAAACCGGATACGTATTTAGTTTGAATGGTGGAGCTGTCAGTTGGTGCAGTTCCAAGCAGAGCGTCGTGGCGGGATCTACGTGTGAAGCGGAGTACATAGCTGCTTCGGAAGCAGCAAATGAAGGAGTCTGGATGGAGGAGTTCATATCCGATCTAGGTGTAATACCTAGTGCATCGGGTCCAATGAAAATCTTTTGTGACAATACTGGAGCAATTGCCTTAGCGAAGGAATCCAGATTTCACAAAAGAACCAAACACATCAATAGACGCTTCAACTCCATCCGTGATCAAGTCAAGGAGGGAGACATAGAGATTTGCAAAATACATACGGATCTGAATATAGCAGACCCGTTGACTAAGCCTCTTCCACGAGCAAAACATGATCAGCACCAAGACTCCATGGGTGTTAGAATCATTACAATGTAATCTAGATTATTGACTCTAGTGCAAGTGGGAGACTGAAGGAAATATGCCCTAGAGGCAATAATAAAGTTGTTATTTTATATTTCCTTATTCATGATAAATGTTTATTATTCATGCTAGAATTGTATTGATCGGAAACCTAAATACATGTGTGAATACATAGACAAACACTGTGTTCCTAGTGAGCCTCTACTTGACTAGCTCGTTGATCAAAGATGGTTAAGGTTTCCTAACCATGGACATGAGTTGTCATTTGATAACGGGATCACATCATTAGGAGAATGACGTGATGGACAAGACCCATCTGTTAGCTTAGCATATTGATCGTTCAGTTTTATTGCTATTGCTTTCTTCATGTCAAATACATATTCCTTCGATTATGAGATTATGCAACTCCCGGATACCGGAGGAATGCCTTGTGTGCTATCAAACGTCACAACGTAACTGGGTGATTATAAAGATGCTCTACAGGTGTCTCCGAAGGTGTTTGTTGAGTTGGCATAGATCGAGATTAGGATTTGTCACTCCGAGTATCGGAGAGGTATCTCTGGGCCCTCTCGGTAATACACATCATAAGAAGCATTGCAAGCAATGTGACTAATGAGTTAGTTGTAGGATGATGTATTACGGAACGAGTAAAGAGACTTGCCGGTAACGACATTGAACTAGGTATGAAGATACCGACGATCGAATCTCGGGCAAGTAACATACCGATGGACAAAGGGAATTACGTATGTTGTCATAACGGTTCGACCGATAAAGATCTTCATAGAATATGTAGGAGCCAATATGAGCATCCAGGTTCCGCTATTGGTTATTGACCGGAGAGGTGTCTCGGTCATGTCTACATAGTTCTCGAACCCGTAGGGTCCGCACGCTTAACGTTTGTTGACGACATATTATTATATGAGTTATGTGATTTGGTGACCGAATGTTGTTCGGAGTCCCGGATGTGATCACGGACATGACGAGGAGTCTCGAAATGGTCGAGAGGTAAAGATTGATATATAGGATGATAGTATTCGGACACCGGAAGTGTTCCGGAGTGTATCGGGTATTTATCGGAGTACCGGAGGGGTTACCGGAACCCTCGGGGGGAATATATGGGCCATATGGGCCATGAGAGGGGAGCACACCAGCCCACAAGGGGTGGCGCGCCCCCCCTATGGCAGGAGGCCGAATTGGGAGAAGGAAAAAGGGGGTTCGGCCCCCCTTTCCTTTCTCTCTTCCCCCTTCCCTTTCTTCTCCGGTGAAATAAGGCAGGGGGGCGCCACTTGGGGAAACCCCAAGTAGGATTCGGATCCTACTTGGGGCGCCCCCTGGCTGCTCCCTCCTCCCCCCACCTATATATATGTGGGAGGGGGGGGGGGCGCCTAGGACACACAACATCAATTGTTAGCCGTGTGCGGCGCCCCCCTCCACAATTTACAACCCCGATCATATTCTCGCGGTGTTTAGGTGAAGCCCTGCGAGGATCTCTTCACCATCATCGTCACCACGCCGTCGTGCTGACGGAACTCATCTACTACCTCGACGCCTTGCTGGATCAACAAGACGAGGGACGTCACCGAGCTGAACGTATGCAGAACTCGGAGGTGCCGTACGTTCGGTACTTGATTGGTCGAAGCTAGAAGAAGTTCGACTACATCAACCGCATTGTCAAACGCTTCCGCTTACGGTCTACAAGGGTACGTACACACACTCTCCCCCTCATTGCTATGCATCTCCATGGATAGATCATTGCGTGTGCGTAGAATTTTTTTTGTTTTCCATGCAACGTTTCCCTACACATGGCACGTATTTGTATTGTTGCCACTAAGGATAAAAAGGTGGGGTTTATTCGTATTGATTGGATCTATCCCTCTACATCATGTCATCTTGCTTAAGGCGTTACACTAGTAGAAAAAGGCCCATTTGTCCCGGTTCATAAGGCCCATTTGTCCCGGTTCGGGAACCGGGACTAAAGGGTCGGGACTAAAGCCCAACACCTTTAGTCCCGGTTCTTATACGAACCGGGACAGATGGGGCTCCACGTGGCCGCTGCGGCGAGCCCAGAGAGGAGGGCCTTTAGTCCCGGTTGGTAACACCAACCGGGACCAAAGATCATCCACGTGTCAGCAGCTCAGGAGCTGGGGTTTTTGTTTTTTTTTGAAAGGGGGGGGGGGTTTGGGGGTTTTGTGGGTTAATTTAGGGGTTTCATATATTGTGTTAGCTAGCTAATAGAGAGAAGTGTCCTCTCTTATCTCCGTGCTTGGTCGACGCTACGTACTATACGTATAGAGAGGACTCGACACGCTAGCTAGTAAGCAAAAGAAGGAAACCATTAAGTACACAAGATCGTCATGAACATATACAGAGAGAAGTGATCGACCTCCTCCTTCTCCGAGAGATTGGTCGAACAACAAGTTTTCGTATATCTATCCGACGCTACTAGCTACATATATACAATATAAGATCCCTAACATCTGATGTCAAGTTCCACATGGTATTCTCCGGCTGGATTGATGACGGCATTTCATTTCTTCACATGTAACTGCAGTGATATTCTAGATCAAAGGCATCATCATAATAGTTGTGGAGAGAAAGTCTTCACTTTTTCTTCGCTTGTGTCCTTTGCTTGTTGCGCCGTAACCATGGATAATCTTCATCGTTTAACAGGGTGCTTGGGTCAGCCTTGACTTTGAAGGGAGGAATTTCATGAAACTTTTCATAATCATTAGACATGTCTGTCTTGCCCTCCAATCCCACGATGTCTCTTTTTCCTGAAAGAACTATGTGGCGCTTTGGCTCATCGTATGATGTATTCGCTTCCTTATCTTTTCTTTTTCTCGGTTTGGTAGACATGTCCTTCACATAGAAAACATGCGCCACATCATTGGCTAGGACGAATGGTTCGTCTGTGTACCCAAGATTGTTCAGATCCACTATTGTCATTCCGTACTGTGGGTCTACCTGTACCCCGCCTCTTGACAGATTGACCCATTTGCACTGAAACAAAGGGACCTTAAAATCATGTCCATAGTCAAGTTCCCATATGTCCACTATGTAACCATAATATGTGTCCTTTCCCCTCTTGGTTGCTGCATCAAAGCGGACACCACTGTTTTGGTTAGTGCTCTTTTGATCTTGGGCGATCGTGTAAAATGTATTCCCATTTATCTCGTATCCTTTGTAAGTCAATACAGTCGAAGATGGTCCCCTGGACAACGAGTACAGCTCATCAGAAACAGTGTTGTCACCTCTGAGATGTGTTTCCAACCAACTGCCGAAAGTCCTGATGTGTTCACATGTAATCCAGTCGTCACACTGCTTTGGGTGTTTGGAGCGCAGAATGTTCTTGTGTTCATCGACATACGGGGTCACCAAGGTAGAGTTCTGTAGAACTGTGTAGTGTGCTTGAGACCAAGAATGCCCGTCCCTGCATATTATTGAGTCCCCTCCTAGCGTGCCTTTTCCAGTCAGTCTCCCCTCATACCGCGATTGAGGGAGACCAATCTTCTTAAGGTCAGGAATGAAGTCAACACAAAACCCAATGACATCCTCTGTTTGATGGCCCATGGAGATGCTTCCTTCTGGCCTAGCGCGGTTACGGACATATTTCTTTAGGACTCCCATGAACCTCTCAAAGGGGAACATATTGTGTAGAAATACGGGGCCCAGAACGACAATCTCGTCGACTAGATGAACTAGGACGTGCGTCATGATATTGAAGAAGGATGGTGGGAACACCAGCTCGAAACTGACAAGACATTGCGCCACATCACTCCTTAGCCTTGGTATGATTTCTGGATCGATCACCTTCTGAGAGATTGCATTGACCCATTTGTACGTGATCACCGGTACGCATGGCGGGCTTCTTCCGGTGATCTGCCTCGCCTTTGAAATGCTTGCCTTTCTTTCGACATTGATGGTTGGTCGGAAGAAATCGACGATGCCCCAGGTACACATTCTTCCTGCATTTTTCCAGGTATATACTTTCGGTGTCAGCTAAACAGTGCGTGCATGCGTGGTATCCCTTGTTTGTCTGTCCTGAAAGGTTACTGAGAGCAGGCCAATCATTGATGGTTACAAACAGCAACGCATGCAGGTCAAATTCCTCCTGTCTGTGCTCATCCCACACACGTACACCGTTTCCATTCCACAGCTGTAAAAGTTCTTCAACTAATGGCCTTAGGTACACATCAGTGTCGTTGCCGGGTTGCTCAGGGCCTTGGATGAGTACTGGCATCATAATGAACTTCCGCTTCATGCACAGCCAAGGAAGAAGGTTATAGATACATAGAGTCACGGGCCAGGTGCTATGATTGCTGCTCTGCTCCCCGAAAGGATTAATGCCATCCGCGCTTAAACTAAACCATACATTCCTTGGGTCACCTGCAAACTCAGTCCGGTACTTTCTCTCGATTTTTCTCCACTGCGACCCGTCAGCGGGTGCTCTCAACTTCCCGTCTTTCTTACGGTCCTCTTTGTGCCATCGCATCAACTTGGCATGCTCTTTGTTTCTGAACAGACGTTTCAACCGTGGTATTATAGGAGCATACCACATCACCTTGGCAGGAACCCTCTTCCTGGGGGGCTCGCCGTCAACATCACCAGGGTCATCTCGTCTGATCTTATACCGCAATGCACCGCATACCGGGCATGCGTTCAAATCCTCGTACGCACCGCGGTACAGGATGCAGTCATTAGGGCATGCATGTATCTTCTGCACCTCCAATCCTAGAGGGCATACGACCTTCTTTGCTGCGTACGTACTGTCGGGCAATTCGTTATCCTTAGGAAGCTTCTTCTTCAATATTTTCAGTAGCTTCTCAAATCCTTTGTCAGGCACAACATTCTCTGCCTTCCACTGCAGCAATTCCAGTACGGTACCGAGCTTTGTGTTGCCATCTTCGCAATTGGGGTATAACCCTTTTTGGTGATCCTATAACATGTGATCGAATTTCAGCTTCTCCTTTTCACTTTCACACTGTCTCCTTGCATCAACAATGACCCGGTGGAGATCATCATCGGGCACATCGTCTGGTTCCTCTTGATCTTCAGCTTCCCCCGTTGCAGCATCATCGTATTCAGGGGGCACATAGTTGTCATCGTCCTCTTCTTCTTCGCTGTCTTCCATCATAACCCCTATTTCTCCGTGCCTGGTCCTAACATTATAGTGTGGCATGAAACCCTTATAAAGCAGGTGGGTGTGAAGGATTTTCCGGTCAGAGTAAGACTTCGTATTCCCACATATAGGGCATGGACAACACATAAAACCATTCTGCTTGTTTGCCTCAGCCACTTCGAGAAAATTATGCACGCCCTTAATATACTCGGAGGTGCGTCTGTCACCGTACATCCATTGCCGGTTCATCCGCGTGCATTATATATAATTAAGTGTGTCAAAAACCATTACAAAACATCATGAACAGATAAGTGACCAAATTAATAGAAGTTCATCATCACATTAAAACCAAAGTACATACATAGTTCTCATTGAACAACATATAGCTCTTCAGAGCATCTAATTAAACCATACATTATTCAAACTATGTAAAACATTTCAATGCAACAACAAATGCGATCATAATCGCAACCAAGGTAACAATTGATCCAACGGCATAATGATACCAAGCCTCGGTATGAATGGCATATTTTCTATACTTTCTAATCTTGAAGCGCATTGCATCCATCTTGATCTTGTGATCATCGACGACATCCGCAACATGCAACTCCAATATCATCTTCTCCTCCTCAATTTTTTTCAATTTTTCCTTCAAGTAATTGTTTTCTTCTTCAACTAAATTTAACCTCTCGACAATAGGGTCGGTTGGAATTTCCGGTTCACATACCTCCTAGATAAAAAAAATCTATGTCACGTTGGTCGGCATAATTGTCATAAACAACAAATGAACCAAATAGTTATAAAATATAATATATACCACATCCGAATCATAGACAGGACGAGGGCCGACGGGGGCGGATACCAAAACCATCGCACTGTATAATAACAAACAATAATAAAAGTAAGAAAATTATACAAGTATCTATGTAAATCATACAAGTAAGAATTTTTTTTCTTTTAGAAAGAAGATAAGAACAAGAGGCTCACCACGGTTATGCCGGCGACGAGATCGGCGCGGGCGATCGACGGCGGTGAAGACGGGGACGGGACGTGACGGACCGCTAAACCTAGACAAATCTTGAGGAAAATGGAGCTTGAAGGTCGAGTTTGGAGAGGAGAAAGCTTAAGTAGTGTTGCTCGGGCATTTCATCGAACACCTCATGTGCATAGGAGGTGAGCTAGAGCACCACAAACACCTCCCCTCGCCGGCCAGAAAAAACAGAGTAGTGGAGTGCTCTGCTCGCGGGCGAGGGGTATATATAGGCACAACATTGGTCCCGGTTCGTGGCTGGAACCGGGACCAAAGGGCCTTTAGTCCCGGTTCCAACCATGAACCGGGACCAATGGATGTGGGCCAGGAGCGAGGCCCATTGGTCCCGGTTTGTGTCTGGAACCGGGACCAAAGGGTCCAGACGAACCGGGACCAATGCCCCACGAGCCCCGGCCGGCCCCCTGGGCGCACGAACCGGGACGTATGCCCCCATGTGTCCCGGTTCCTGACTGAACCGGGACTAATGGGCTGGGCTGGCCTGGACCAAAGCCCTGTTTTCTACTAGTGTTACTCCATTCTTGTTAACTTAATACACTATATGCATGCTGCATAGCGGTCGATGTGTGGAGTAATAGTAGTAGATGCAGGCAGGAGTCGGTATACTTGTCACGGACGTGATGCCTGTATTCATGATCATTGCCTTGGATATCGTACTATGCGCTTTTTTATCAGTTGCTCAACAGTAATTTGTTTACCCACCGTATGCTTTCTTTCAAGAAAGAAGCCTCTAGTGAAAACTATGCCCCCGGGTCTATTTTTATCATATTATTTTCAGATCTATAAAACCAAAAATACAAAAATACCATGCTGCAATTTATTTATCTTTACTTTATTTTGCATTTTTACTTATCTTTTATACCTATCTCTATCAGATCTCATCCTTGCAAGTGACCGTGAAGGGATTGACAACCCCTTTTTCGTGTTGGGTGCAAGTATTTGTTTGTTTGTGCAGACACAACTATTGGGGACTTGTGTGTTCCTCCTACTGGATTGATACCTTGGTTCTTAACTGAGGGAAATACTTATCTCTACTTTGCTGCATCACCCTTTTCTCTTCAAGGAAAAAACCAATGCAAGCTCAAGAAGTAGCATGCATCTTATGTGACGATTTCAGTGTCACAAGACACGTGCATATTTTGTGATGGCTTTCAGTGTCACTGAAAATATTGGAAGGGTTGGTAAAGAAAATATTAATAGTTTTTTTTAGAGAAATTTAAATTTTTGGAAAGATATACACCTTACAATCTGAAACAGAGAGGGTATAACTTAATACACTACAAAAAATGTGATCATTTGTGACAAAACCCTTGTGAAGCGGAAAAATCGTGACCTAAGATCATTATAGATGACGGTAGCCATCACAAACTAATGCTCGCCAAGGGCATCCCCTCGGGCATATTAGGTGACAGTTTGGTCTAATTTTAGGCGATTGTTTTCAATGCCGCGAGACATGTGCATATCCGCTGATGGTTTTCAATGTCATCGAAAATCTTGGATTGGTTAGTAAAGAAAATATAAATAGAAAAAAATTGAGCATGCAAGATTCAAACCCATGACCTCACACTTCCGTACGCGTTGGATTGAGGTTTATAGCTGGGCTAGTGTTTGATTAGTGATATTAATTTGCAGCTCAATTCTTTTGTACTATGTCCAATGCCACCACATGTACATGTTAGTGAGATAATTATTTTGTAGTATGTCCATTGGCACTACATGTACATTTTAGCGAAATAGAAAAATTTACTTTGAAACTAGTCTAATTAAAAAGCAGACCCTACCTATCATTTTGAAGGAAAATTAGGTGCTTCCCATGAGATTTGAACCTTTTCATGGGCCTCATGTGGAGAGAGAGGTTTCCTGTCGTTTGAATTGAATTGTAGGATTGTTCAATCAAACAAAAAGGAAATATGGGCTGTAAGTCGAGTGTTGCACTCGGCTTGCAGCCTCTAAGCCTAGTGTTAACCTCGGCTTATAGGCCAATGACCAAATGGCACTGCCTAGATTTTTCATAAGCCGAGTGCAACACTTGGCTTACACACATCAGGCCCAAAATGGTACTGCCCATATTTAGTATAAGCCGGGTGCAGTCAGGGAGTCTCGACTTATATGTGACACGTGGTAGCATCTAGTGGAAGCTGCATTGCATAATAAGTAAGCCGTGAGGGGCCGTCGGCTAATTAACATCAACACGGCTTATTATAAGCCGTGAGTTCACAGTAGCACTCGGCTTAAATACGCACTCAGTTTACTGGTGGGTCCCGCCTAGCACATCCGTCTGCCCCGGCCGACTGTCATCTCGCTCTATTTCGCCGAGTGCCACTTGTTTAGCCTCGGCTTATATGTAAGCCGAGTAGCCGTGAAATGACACTCGGCTTACACAACATAAGCCGGTCCAAATGAACCCGAGGGACATAAGCCGAGTATAACACTCGGCTTACTCCAAGCAAAGTGTATTTAGGGCTTCGCCGAGTATGTTTCATACTCGCCTTTATTTATTTTTCATGTAGTGTCATGATGTATCACACATACATGTATAACCGATAAATACATGTGATGCAACTAACTTGTGGTTAGTACAATCTAGAACCGCTCTTAGTTAATCAGTTGTGGTTAGTACAATCTAGTGCGGCAACCAACTTATAATTAGTGACTCTTAGTGCAACCTTTATGTTTAGTAGTACAATCTAGAACCTCTTAGTTTACCTGCAAGTTGCTATAACTATCTTCTATAATCTGCAGACCATTTATTGTTGTTCAAACTCTTAGTTTATCTTGAAATTAGTGCAACTACAATCTGCAGATCATGTACTGTTGTTCAAAGCGAAATCACTATTTGAAGGGTACCCTTGGAAAGGTTGCCCTCATCTTCTACTATGCTAACAAGTAGCGCACTGTACGTACGCCACTTGTCATAACTTGTGAGTTTTGGTGTATTTTTTCTCATGCATGAAAGGGATGGGTAATTTGTGTTGTTTTAGACTCATCTTCTCAAAATGAAATATCTCTTGAATTGTGTGTTCAATTAAAAAAATGATTTTCACCGTCACATTCTTAGTGTCGAGATCTTTGAAATTAGATTACATGTTGATAGGCTTTGATGTACTTTTCTTGGGTAAATCTATGCTCCCAGCTTGTACCAACATGTGTTTCAAATGTGAACTAACCTTTGATTCCAACTAGCACTAACCTATGCTTCCCGACTTGTGCTCCGAACCGGCACTAATATGTACTCCCTCAGGTCCTTTTTACACTGCATATAAGATTTGTCTGAAATCAAACTTCATAAAGTTAGACCAACTTTACATATATAAAAAATAAACATTCACAATACGAAATTAATATAATTAGATGCGTCATGAATTAATTTTCATGATGTATAATTTTAGTATTGTAGATATTGATGTTTTTTTATATAAATATAACCAAAAATTACAATGTTTGACTTCGGACAAATCTTATATGCGGAGTAAAAAGAACTAGAGCGAGTATGCTTCCAACCACTACTAATTTGTGCTCCCTGTACGCACTGACCTATACTTTCAAGTGAATTAACATGTGCATTCAAAGGGGTGAAGCATATAATTTTGCTTCCAACAAATTTGTTTTGCTCCCACAGGGGTTAAAGCACAGTTGTGCTTCTGCATGAAGCACACTCATGCTTCCGCGTGAAGCACATAGCACACCTCTACATAGTAAAAAACATAGAGAAAAACAAAACGAAAATCTATAAATCCGGTGGGCTAAAAAATCAGAAAACTGTGTGAAAAAACTAAAAGAAAAAAAAGATGAAACAAGAAAAAATGAGGGGAAAAACCTGCTCCTGTAAGGAGCACTCAGTCACTCGTAGTTTGTACGGCTGGCAGCCCAAGACGTGGTGCTAGTGCGCCAGCCACGCGTCAGTCAGCTAGGAGAGTTCCTATAGGACGCCGTGTGCATAAAGAAGTTGTGGCTTCGCACAGGGACGTGCAACTGGGCCGACCCATTTGCAATTCAACTTAAAAAAGTAATGTACAGACACTCTAGCATCCGGTTCACTGTAGCACAGCCCCCTTTTTTTGCAGATTTTTATTTCGAACATTTTATGAAATTACGGCAAAGAACATTTTGTAATATACGTTGTATACTTTCTTAATGGGCCAAGAACAAATTCGAAAATACATGGTGGACATTTTGTAGCTTACGTTGAACATCTTTGAAATACACGATGGAAGTTTTTGTAATACACAATGAACATTTTTATAGTGCATGGCGATCTTAATCATATATACGGTCAACATTTTTGTATAATACACAAAAAAAGAAGAAAATTAAACAGAAAAAATAGAAATGTAAAAGAAAAAAACCTAAAGGGAAAAGGAACCAAACAAAAAAACAACCAAAACAAAACCACCAAAAAGCCGGACAAAAGTGAAAAAACCGGAAGCAAAAAAACACACACCAAAAACGAAAAAAAAGCCCGACGAAAACAGCGATGGAAACAACAGCTAATGTAGTCATCACACGAATCCGTACGTGGGCCGACCAAATTTGAGGCTCGCTTCAGCGAAGACATGACAATTTGGGTGGCAAATATTATCGCGGGAGCTATATATCCCGCCTATAGCGCGATGGTAGTTCCCGGCGCCTAGCTTCCATGCAGTGTGCAGTGTATGGACCGGCCTAATAACGATGTACTCGGTCATTCGTTCGTCCATCTGTTCTCTCAAGTATGTCTCACAAAAAATTGTTCGCCATTCCCTCAAAAAAAATAATTGTTCGCCCAAGTGTTCGTTCATTTTTTTTACGTTTTCCATTGTCTATTGTTTTATTTTAATATTTTCACTGGTTTTATTTTCTTTTTCTTTTTTATAAGTTATATTTCGGTCTTTTTGTTTCTTTTTTGCTTTCATGAGTTTTTATTTCTTGGTTTTCACTGTTTTCCATTGTTTTGCACTTGTTTCTTTGGTTTTATTTTTTGTTTTCTTTGTTATCTTTTCGGTTTTCAACCGTTTTCTTTGATTGATTTGTTCCTTTTTTTTGTTTTTCATTCTATATTTTTTACATGTAAAAACATTTTATGATAAACATTTAACATTTTGAAATATATGATTAACAATGTTTAAATAAATGTTTAGATGCTATTGTTTTCATACATATTATACATTTTTGTATACATCATAAACATTTTTAATACATGTTTACATTTTTTTATATACATCATTAACTTTTTTGAATTATATGATTTGTTGTATAGTTTTCTACGTACACATCATACATATTTATTATACATAAGATACATTTCGTCTCCATAATTCATATTTAAATTTAATATATGCATGTTTAACTTCTTCCAAATACAATATTAATATTTTTCAAAACATATAATTTTTTTATTTCCACTTTTTCATACATACTATTATACATTTTGTATAAGATGAAAAACATTTTTATATAGATGTTAATATTTCAGAAATAGATGAATAACGTTTTCAAACATTTATATTTTTATGTTTAACTTTTTACATACACATGTACTTTTATGTACACATTTTTCAAATACATTAGAAATATTTTTTTATACACATTAAACATTTTTAAATGCATCATGACAAAAGAAAAATATATGTAATGTTTTTTTTTTGTTCTTTTCATTTTTTGTTTTGTATTTTTCTTTCTTCACGGTTTCTTTGGATTTTTTTCTTTTATTTTCCTGTTTTTTATTTTAAAATTTTCTTTTGTTCTTTCTACTATTTATTGATTTTTTGTTTTCTTTCCTTTTTTCTTCGATTTTCTTTGTTTCTTTCTTGGGTTTCTTTGATTTTTCTTGTTTGTTTCTTGGTTTTTATTACTTTCATTCTTTTGTTTTGGTTTTCTTTGGTTTCCATTTTTTTTCCTTTTTCTTTTGTCAAGTTTTTTTTTTCAACATAAGCCAACGTTTTTCAGTACCCATTCTACATTTTTTGTGCATATCATATAGAAATTTTATATACACGTTTAACATATTGAAGTATATCATTAACATAGCAGAAGGCAAAAGACGAGGGGGGCAGTTACTGTTTAGGAGAGGCGAAAAGGAGGCACCGTTTTTCCTGCATCTGTCGCCGACCAGGCCGCGGGCTCCCTCCCTCTTCGGCCGTCGCGCCTGAGATGGGAGAGTGGGGGAGACCCGGATCTATGGTTCTGCATGTAGATACTTGGGTATGTGTTCTTGGCGGCACTATGGGGGTGGTAGTCGCGGCGTTGCGCAGGAATAGGAATAAGTTTGCTGGAGCTCTTTCCCATTTCGGCGGTGTGTCGGTGCGGCGGAGTCGACGAGCTTTCTGGTGTTGTGGTGTGACGACCCGGCTTAATCGTGCACAACCATACACGCAAATGCGCACGATCAAGCTAAGGACTCACTTGAAGATATCACAACACAACTCTAAAACATAAATAAAGTCATACAAGCTTATATTACAAGCCAGGGCCTCGAGGGCTCGAATACATAGTCGATGGCATTAAGGTCAGCGAAAGCATCAGATATCTGAGTACAGAATATTACAGAGAGAGAATAGGCTTCACAGAGGCGGGGTAGGGGGTAAAATAAAATACTACGATCGAAAGGCGTAGGCCTCCTGCCTGGACCCTCCGATCCTACTCCTGGTCGTCAAACGGCTCTCGTAGTAGTAGTACTCGCCAGGCGGGTAGGGTAGTAGTACTGGTCGTCGGCTGGGGCGTCTGGCTCAAGGGCTCGTGTCTGGTGGCATCAAATGGAATATGGGGGAAAAAGAAAGTAAAGCAAACGTGAGTACTCATCCGAAGTACTCAGCAAGCAAGGATCTACACTACATATGCAACATTGTCAAAGGAATGGCTGTATATGTGGACTGGGCTGCAGAAATGCCAGAATAGAGGGGGAAAGCCTAGTCCTATCGAAGACTAGCATCTTCAACAATCTTCGACAGTCTTGCAGCAATAGAAGGGAGCAGATCAACGTAATGTAAAGTAGTAGTAGTATCATCAACCTCGACCTGAGATCCTTTCTCGACTCCCTGCGAGAAAGCAATCCCAGAGCCGTACTATCCAGTTCTCATCACATGTTCTAGTTGTACCGATCGGGATACAACTCCGAGTGTCCGTTACCGTAGGACAGGCTATCGATAGAAGTTTCTTCCCTGCAGGGGTGCACCAAGTTACCCACCACGCTCGCTTAACTCCGGCCGGACACACTTTTCTGGGTCATGCCTGGCCTCGGCTAAGCAACACGCCGCAACCCGACCTAGGCTTATAAGAGAGATCAGCACGCCGGACTAAACCTATGCCCCCAGGGGTCTTGGGCCATCGCCCCGGGAACTCCTGCACGTTACGGGGCCACCGAGAGCAGACCTAGCAACCCCTTATACAAGCGCGGTTGCATTACCAGTCCAACTCGGCGTGCGCCGCTCCTTACCGACGTCAAACAAGCTTCGGCTGATGTATACGACGTAGAACGCCCATACTATGCCCACGTGATGGTTAGTGCTATCGGGCCAAAGGCCCCTCGGATCAAATATCCAAACCGTAGTGGATTAGGAGCGCGCGGAAACGAGCAGAGACTCACGATCGATGTGACCCCGTCGCCCCGTCTCGAGGACTTGCGGCAAGGGCTAAGAATGCCCGGCCACGCCTCGTAGTTATCTCGCGGGCACCATCCAGGTCAACCCGACTCCACATCACTTCGCATTAAGCTCGCGCGGGTACCCCTCAGGGCCGACCCGTCTTTAGTATCATGGTTTAGTGCAAGTCAACTCAATCAACAGTATCTGTGTGTCTGACACCAGGGGAGCCCTGAGGAATCACCCTCGATGGAACCCCACCTGATGTTAAAGTCAAGGTGAACGAAGGAGGAATCACCCTCGAGGTCCACAATTGAGGAGTTGCGCGACGATGTCGTTATCGGGGGTGGTGTAGGAGGAATCACCCTCGCTTACCACGACCGAGTAACTAACCTACAAGGTTAACATCAGAAGTGCTGACGAGGTATCACCCTCGGCACTCGACGGTAACCCAGCAGTGTCGGCAACTAAGGGAAAGTGATGTGCGGTGCTAGGGTCTAGTCTTCAATCCCGATGATCGGGTCTTCTGATATCCAGCAGGGCAGTCGGGATCAAGTGGGGGTCTCTGTCGTGTCTCTACCCAGCCTATACTAATCAGTCTAGGATAACCAGCAAGGTAGCAAGGCAGGGTACAATAATCAGGCTATGCAGCAGATATAGAAAAACAGTAGCAGTAGCAGTTCTAATGCAAGCATAAGAGAGAAGAGAATAGGTGATATAGGCATGTTCAAAATGGGGGTGCTTGCCTGTTTGCTCTGGGGCAAGGGCAAGGTCGCCTGTGGTGTCGTCGGGGACGTAGTCGTACTCCTGAGCTGCGTCTGCCTCGGGAGCTACGTCAATGTCGGGGTCTACCGAGAGAGAAGAGGGAGAAGAAACAGGTAAACATAATGCAAACAAATGCAATACGGTGCGTGGGATGCTATGATGCAGTGCAGGGTTGCCTAATTATGCATCTAAGTCATTTTAGTTATTTTTAGAATTAATGTGGGATTTATTATCCGACGTGTGTGCACTATTCATCTACCGGATTCGGGTCCGGAGTTACGAGTTCTTCTACGTAGGGGGTTCCGATGAAGAAACAGACGGCACGATTAGACTCGTCTCGTCGTTCTGAGCAACTTTCATGTTTTAACTTTTTCGATCCGAGCTACGGTTTAAAAGTTATGATTTTTTGAAGTTTATTTGAATTTTTGGAATTTATTTATTTAGCAGAAAATGAATTATGACGTCAGCATGATGCAATGCTGACATCAGCAAGTCAACAGCGGCTGTCCAGAGTCAAATCTGACATGTGGGTCCAGTGCGACCCACATGTCAGCCTCTGTTATATTAACAGTGAGTTAATTTTAATTAGTTAGCTAATTAAGCTACTGGACCCACCTGTCATAGTCTAATTAGGATAATTATTTTATTTTTATTTAGAAAATTATTTTATTAATTATCTGGGAGGTGGGGCCCGCGTGTCAGTGGCACAGGGCGGCCACGTCAGCGCGTGGACTTGGTCAACTGGCCATCCGGGGCCCCTGGGCCCACTTGCCAGCGACCTAGGCAGTGGCCCCGCCCAGCCACGTCGGCCGGCCGGCGTTTAAACGCCGGCGAGCCCTGTTTCGCGGCGGCGCGGCTCGGGATACGGCCGGAATTCGTGCACCGGCTGCCATTCGAGGCGCCGCTTGGCTCTATCGAAAGCTGGGAACGACGCGCGTCGATTGGCGCGGTCAGCTAGTCGCGGGGAGGCCCGAGCTCGCCGGAAGCGAGCTCGCGGCGGTGGCCGGAGTTCGGGAGCTCGGGGATGCAGCGTTAGGAGGCACGTGGAGCACGGGCTCGAGCTCGTCGGGCTCCTGGGAGTACCAGAAGCTCAACGGAGACCTCGGGCGACGAAGACGAGGGCCATAGTGACGGCCCCGAGCTCACCGGCGGCGATCAGAGCACGGGCTCGGGGGTAACTAGCTACGGTGCGCGCAGAGACGAACGCAGGGGAGCGGAGGACAGGGTAGCTCACCGTGCGGCACGCCGAAGGCCCTCGGAAGTTTAGTAGCAGCAGACGGCACCGGGGACGGAAGGGGATCGCCGGAGCCGAAGCGGAAGGGGGCGGCGTCGTGCAGCGTCAGCGGGGCCCCTCGGCTCTGTAAGGGAACGCGACAGAAAACGAAAATTTTCGGTATAGCGAGCACGCCCAGGACCACTATGGAGACTGCATACAAGGTTTGATCTGATCCGTACCGACTCGAAGCGCAGCGGAAGAAGAGTCGGTGGTGATCGTTGGTGCAGATCCCCACAGCTAGGATTTACAACCTCCCAACCGCGAGGATGTACTCCCTCGTCGGACAGCCCTTCGGGAGGCGGTCGGACAGTCCCTCGGGAGGCGGTCGGACAGTCCCCCGGACGATGTCGCGGACAGCCCTTCGGGAGGACCCTCGAAACTCGAACGGAGACTCGGACAGCCCTTCGGGAGGACACTCGAACAGCTCCTCGGGCAAAAGACCGAAACTACGACCTCTCTACGGGGTTGCACACATACGGTGTCAGCTATCCGGCAGGGCTTCGCCGTCCAGAACTAGTTCCTGCCGGAACCCAGACAGCCTTTCGGCTCTACGAAACTCTTTTCGTGGGAGGGAGAGAAGAAGCCAGATAATGCATGGCATGTGTATGAGAGCAAGGATGAAGAGATGGCAGCCCCCATCTCCTCTATTTATAGGAAAGCCAAGGGGTAGGGCTCCTCTCGGAGCTACACGTCAATGTCCCCGGGGGTTTTTTTTTTTCTGAGTGTGGGGTTGCCCTTTTTTTTGGGGGGTTTTTTTTGGGGGCGGTTTTTTTTTTTCAACATAAGCCAACGTTTTTCAGTACCCATTCTACATTTTTTGTGCATATCATATAGAAATTTTATATACACGTTTAACATATTGAAGTATATCATTAACATAGCAGAAGGCAAAAGACGAGGGGGGCAGTTACTGTTTAGGAGAGGCGAAAAGGAGGCACCGTTATTCCCTGCATCTGTCGCCGACCAGGCCGCGGGCTCCCTCCCTCTTCGGCCGTCGCGCCTGAGATGGGAGAGTGGGGGAGACCCGGATCTATGGTTCTGCATGTAGATACTTGGGTATGTGTTCTTGGCGGCACTATGGGGGTGGTAGTCGCGGCGTTGCGGCAGGAATAAGTTTGCTGGAGCTCTTTCCCCATTTCGGCGGTGTCGCGTGCGGCGGAGTCGACGAGCTTTCTGGTGTTGTGGTGTGACGACCCCGGCTTAATCGTGCACTAACCATACACGCAAATGCGCACGATCAAGCCTAAGGACTCACTTGAAGATATCACAACACAACTCTAAAACATAAATAAAGTCATACAAGCTTTATATTACAAGCCAGGGCCTCGAGGGCTCGAATACATAGCTCGATGGCATATAAGCGTCAGCGAAAGCATCAGATATCTGAGTACAGATATATTACAGAGAGAGAAATAGGCCTTCACAGAGGCGGGGTAAAATAAAATACTACGATCGAAAGGCGTAGGCCTCCTGCCCTGGACCCTCCGATCCTACTCCTGGTCGTCAAACGGCTCCTCGTAGTAGTAGTACTCGCCAGGCGGGTAGTAGTACTGGTCGTCGGCTGGGGCGTCTGGCTCAAGGGCTCCGTCGTCTGGTGGCATCAAATGGAATATGGGGGAAAAAGAAAGTAAAGCAAACGTGAGTACTCATCCGAAGTACTCAGCAAGCAAGGATCTACACTACATATGCAACATTGTCAAAGGAATGGCTGTATATGTGGACTGGGCTGCAGAAATGCCAGAATAGAGGGGGAAAGCCTAGTCCTATCGAAGACTAGCATCTTCAACAATCTTCGACAGTCTTGCAGCAATAGAAGGGAGCAGATCAACGTAATGTAAAGTAGTAGTAGTATCATCAACCTCGACCTGAGATCCTTTCTCGACTCCCTGCGAGAAAGCAATCCCAGAGCCGTACTATCCAGTTCTCATCACATGTTCTAGTTGTACCGATCGGGATACAACTCCGAGTGTCCGTTACCGTAGGACAGGCTATCGATAGAAGTTTCTTCCCTGCAGGGGTGCACCAACTTACCCACCACGCTCGCTTAACTCCGGCCGGACTCACTTTTCTGGGTCATGCCCGGCCTCGGCCAAGCAACACGCCGCAACCCGACCAAATACTTAACAGAGAGGTCAGCACGCCGGACTAACCTATGCCCCCAGGGGTCTTGGGCCATCGCCCCGGGAACTCCTGCGCGTTGCGTGGGCGGCCGGAAGCAGACCTAGCAACCCCTTAATACAAGCGCGGTTGCGTAACCAGTCCAATCCAGCGCACGCCGCTCAGTCGCTGACGTCCATTAAGCTTCGGCTGAAGTATACGACGCAGAACGCCCATACTATGCCCACGTGATGGTTAGTGCTATCGGGCCAGAGGCCCCTCGGATCAAATATCCAAACCGTAGTGGATTAGGAGCGCGCGGAAACGAGCAGAGACTCACGATCGATGTGACCCCGTCGCCCCGTCTCGAGGACTTGCGGCAAGGGCTAAGAATGCCCGGCCACGCCTCGTAGTTATCTCGCGGGCACCATCCAGGTCAACCCGACTCCACATCACTTCGCGTTAAGCTCGCGCGGGTACCCTTCAGGGCCGACCCGTCTTTAGTATCGTGGTTCATAGTCAAGTCATAATATCCAAGGTAACTGTGTGTCGGACACCGAAGGGAACCATGAGGAATCACCCTCGATGGAATTCCCGCTCGATGTTATCATCAAGGTGAATGAAGGAGGAATCACCCTTGAGGTCCACACTTGAGAGGTTGCGCGACGATGTCGTTATCGGGGGTGGTGTAGGAGGAATCACCCTCGCTTACCACGACCGAGTAACTAACCTACAAGGTTAACATCAGAAGTGCTAACGAGGTATCACCCTCGGCACTCGACGGTAACCCAGCAGTGTCGGCAACTAAGGGGTAGTGATGTGCGGTGCCAGGGTCTGGTCCTCAATCCCGATGATCGGGTCTTCTGATATCCAGCAGGGCAGTCGGGATCAAGTGGAGGTCTCTGTCGTGTCTCTACCCAGCCTATAATAATCAGTCTAGGATAACCAGTAAGGTAACAAAGCAGGGTACAATAATCAGGCTATGCAGCAGATATAGGAAAACAGTAGCAGTAGCAGTTCTAATGCAAGCATAAGAGAGAAGAGAGTAGGCGATAAAGGCATGCTCAAAATGGGGGTGCTTGCCTGTTTGCTCGGGGGCAAGGGCAAGGTCTTCAGTAGTATCGTCGGGGACGTAGTCGTACTCCTGTGCGGCGTCTGCCTCGGGAGCTACGTCAACGTCGGGGGCTACCGAGAGAGAAGAGGGGGAAGAAACAGGTAAACATAATGCAAACAAATGCAACACGGTGCGTGTGATGCTATGATGCAGTGCAGGGTTGCCTGAATATGCATCTAAGTCATTTTAGTTAATTTTAGAATTATTCTAGGATTTAATATCCGACGTGTGTGCACTATTCATCTGTCGGATTCGGGTCCGGAGTTACGAGTTCTTCTACGTAGGAGGTTCCGATGGAGAAACAGACGGCACGATCAGACTCGTCTCGTCGTTCTGAGCAACTTTCATGTTTTAACTTTTTCGATCCGAGCTACGGTTTAAAAGTTATTAATTTTTAAAGATTATTTGAATTTCTGGAATTGTTAAATGAATTATGACGTCAGCATGACGCGCTGCTGATGTCAGCAAGTCAACAGGACGGTTGACCAGTCAAACCTGACATGTGGGTCCAGTGGGACCCACATGTCAGCCTCTATTTCTTTAATCAGTGATTCAGTTTAATTACCAGGATTAATTAGGGGGTGGACCCCACATGTCAGTGAGACATTAGGTTAATTAGTTTATTTTTATTTCTAATTTGTTTTAACTAATTAATCAGGGAGGTGGGGCCCACGTGTCAGCGACTGGGCCGGTCCAGTCAGCAGGGCTGACCGGTCAGCTGGCCGGTCGGGCCCCTGGGGCCCACGGGTCAGTGACCCAGGGGTGGGCCCCGCCTGTGCCACGTCAGCGGGGCCGGCGGCTGGTCGCCGGCGACCAAATCGCACGGCGGCGCGTCGCCGGAGTTGGCCGGAATCGAGCTATAGGGCTCGGTTCGAGCCGGGCTTGGGTGCGTTCGAAAGCCAGGGGACTCGTGTAGGAGATATGCCCTAGAGGAAATAATAAATGTTATTAATTATCTCCCTGTTCATAATTAAGTTTATATTCCATGCTATAACTGCTATGGTTCCCGAGCCCGTATATCCATAAAGGCTCTGGGGAAAACCCATGTGCACGTGTGGTATAATAAACGGTAAAATGTATTCCTAGTCGTGCCTCTAAGACTAGCTCAAGTGTTGCATGATGATTATGTTTTTCCAATCATGGGCATGTCTATGCCAGCAACTTTGAGGGCACAATGTCAGGAAGGACATTTGTGTTGAATCGACCCGAATTGATGTTATGCTATGAGATACATTCGTCATGAGTTAATGGTTAATAACACAGAGATGGTTAATGTTTGCATGATTCCTCAGACTATGAGAGTATCGAGTTTCTTCATGCTTGATTCATGAACTTTGGGGTTTGTTAAACGTCATCCGTAAATGGATGGCTATTACGGCGGCTTACGGGTTCATGGGAAAGTATGTCAAGTAACTTGATAGCTCAAGATTGGGATTTGCTCCTCCGACGATGGAGAGATATCTCTGGGCCCTCTCGGTGTTACGGTATCCATCATCGTCTGGCCAGACACTTTGTGATTTGATCACGGGGATGCCGGAACACGGTAACGAGAAAAGAGAACAATACCGATAACGGGGTAACTGGCATAGTGGACAGGTTGTTGATCCACGGGGATGCCAACATGTCTAACCTCGGGTATTTGTAACATATCGTGAAGCAACAGGAATAGCACACGGCAACTGGACGTTCACTCGAATATTCATTCGTGTGGGTATAGGGGTCAATATGGGTGTCCACGGCTCCGATGTTGATCATTGATCGGAAGGGGTTCCAGGTCATGTCTATACTTCACCGAACCTATAGGGTCACACGCTTAAGGGTCATCTATCTGCTGAATACTAGACAGGGAGTCTGAGAGAAAATCACCGAAAAAGTTTCGGACACCGAAAAGTTTCGGACAGCGGAAAAGTTCCGCAGAGAGAGGTCACCGGATGAGTTCCGGTGAAACTGAAAAATTGTTTCAGGGGATACCATTAAGTCAAAATGGTTTCGGCACATGCCTGATAATTCTTGGAGGATGCCAGAATCATTCTGGAAACTTCTGGGAATTTTCTAGAAGAAAAACCGGAAATGTTCCGGGGCTGCCGGAACCGCTTCAGATGCTTTTCGCAGATGAAATCACTAAACTGGAATTGTTCCAGAACGCGTTGAAAATTATTTTAGTGGGTACTGGAAATGTTCTAAGCCCACATAAATATTTTCAGTTTGAACGGACGCTGAAAAATGTCGTCGTGAATAGTGAAAGTGCTTTTTGGGTGGCTTCTTGGAGAAGCCACCTTGAGGGTCCTTTGGTATTTTTCCCCTTGGCTTCTTGGAGAAGCCACCCTTGGGCTTGGCCTATAAATAGGGGTGGAGGGGGCTGCCTAAAGACTCACTCCTTCTCACATACAAGTGCCATGCAATGATCTGGCTTCTCTCTCCCTCCCACGAAAAGAGTTTCGTAGAGCCGAAAGGCTGTCTGGGTTCCGGTGGGACTAGTTCTGGACGGCGAAGCCCTGCCGGATAGATGACACCGTATGTGTGCAACCCCATAGAGAGGTCGTAGTTTCGATCTTAGTGCCCGAGGGGCTGTTCGAGAGTGCCTCCCGAAGGGCTGTCCAAGTGACGGTCCGAGTTCTGTGAGTCCTCCCGAAGGGCTGTCCGAGTGACCGCTCGAGTTTCGAAGGTCCTCCCGAAGGGCTGTCCGCGACACCGTCCGGGGGACTGTTCGACCGCCTCCCGGAGGGCTGTCCGAAGGGAAGATGAGGGTATACATCCTCGCGGTTGGGAGGTTGTAAATCCTAGCTGCGGGGATCTGCACCAACGATCGTCATCGACTCTACTTCCGCTGCGCTACGAGTCGGTAACGAAAATGATCAAACCTTGTATGCAGTCTCCATAGTGGTCCTGGGCTGGTGCGTAGGTCGGAAAATTTTTGTTTTCTGCTGCGTTCCCCTACACCGGCCACCCCTAGGGGCCCCCCCATGAGGGGCTCTCATGGCCCCCCAAGCCCTTCTAGAAGCCTTTAGCAAAAGCCCTAAAAGGTGGCTTCCAAAAAATTATCCAAAAAGCACTTTCACTATTCATGACGACATTTTTCAGCGTCCGTTCAAACTGAAAATATTTATGTGGGCTTAGAACAATTCCAGTACCCACTAAAATAATTTTCAACGCGTTCTGGAAAAATTCCAGATTAGTGATTTTCATCTGCGAAAAGCATCTGAAGCGGTTCCGGCAGCTCCGAAACATTTCCGGTTTTTCTTCCAGAAAATTCCCAGAAGTTTCCAGAATGATTCTGGCACCCTCCAAGAATTATCAGGCATGTGCCGAAAACAATTTGACTTTATGGTATCCTCTGAAACAACTTTTCAGTTTCACCGGAACTCATCTGGTGACCTCTTTGCGGAACCTTTCCGCCGTCCAAAACTTTTTCGGTGTCCGAAACTTTTTCGGTGATTTTCTCTCAGACTCCCTGTCTAGTATTCAGCAGATAGATGACCCTTAAGCGTGTGACCCTATAGGTTCGGTGAAGCATAGACATGACCTGGAACCCCTTCCGATCAATGATCAACATCGGAGCCGTGGACACCCATATTGACCCCTATACCCACACGAATGAATATTCGAGTGAACCTCCAGTTGCCGTGAGCTATTCCTGTTGCTTCGCGATATGTCACAAAACACCCGAGGTGAGATTTATTGCACCCCCGTGGATCAACAATTTGTCCACTATGCAAGTTACCTCGTTACCGGTTTTGTTCTCTTTTCTCGTTTCCGTGTTTCGGTATCCCAGTGATCAAATCACAAGTTGTCTGGCCAGACGATGATGGATACCGTTTCACCGAGAGGGCCCGAGTATATCTCTCCATCGTCGGAGGAGCAAATCCCAATCTTGAGCTATCTCGTTACTTGCCATACTTTTCCGTGAACCCGTAAGCCACCGTAATAGCCACCCAGTTACGGATGACGTTTAACAAACCCCAAAGTTCACGAAGCAAGTACGAAGGAACTCGACACTCTCATGGTCTAAGGAATTATGCAAACATTAACTTCCCTGTGTAAAATACCATTAACTTGTGACGAATGTATCTCATAGCATAACATCAATTTGGGTTGATTCAACACAAGTGTTCTACCAACAATTTGTGCCCTCAAAATTGCCGGCATAGACATGCCCATGATCAGGAAAACAGGATCATCATGCAATACTCGAGCCAGTCATAGAGGCTTGACCAGGAATACATTTTTCCGTTTATTATCCCACACGTGCACATGAGTTTCCCTCCAAGCCTCGTTTTATTGTAGACTCGAGAATCATTGCAGTTATAGCATGGAACATAAACTTTCATTACAAACCAGGAGATACAAAATAACTGATATTACTGCCTCTAGGGCATATCTCCTACAGACTCCCACTTGCACTAGAGTCATAATCCAGTTACATGGCTTCCCTAACACCAATGGCTATCCGGTGTTGCTCATGCTTTGCTCGTGGTAGAGGCTTTGTCATCGGGTCTGACACATTCAGATCCGTGTGAACTTTGCGTACTTTCACTAAACCCTCTTCGACATGATGTCGAATGAGTTTATATTTGCGTTGAATATGTCTTGTCTTATGGTGCGAATTTGGCTCCCTTGCCTGAGCCACGGCACCACTATTATCACAATAGATCTCCACCGGGTCCAGAGCACTTGGAACCACACCAAGGTCTTCAAGAAATTGCTTGATCCATACCGCCTCCTTGGAGGCTTCTGAAGCTGCAACATACTCCGCCTCCGTCGTAGAATCCGCCACAGTCTTTTGCTTGGAACTTTTCCAATCAACTGCGCCACCGTTCAACATGAAAACATAGCCTGATTGAGATTTGAAGTCATCTGGGTCAGTCATGAAGCCTGCATCAGTGTAACCACTTACAATGAGCTCTTCATCACCTCCGTACACAAGGAGTAAATCCTTGGTCCGTCTGAGGTACTTAAGAATACCCTTGACTGCGGCCCAGTGTTCCAATCCAGGATCACTTTGGTACCGGCTGCTAACACTTAGCGCATAGGAAACATCCGGTCTTGTACATAGCATGGCATACATAATAGAACCAACTGCCGAGGCATATGGAACATCATTCATTTGTACTCGCTCATCGAGAGTTCGAGGACTCTGATTCTTGCAAAGCACTGTGCCAGGTGACATGGGGAGTAGGCCTTTCTTGGAGTTCTCCATGTTGAACCTTTTCAACACCTTGTCAATGTACATGCTTTGGCTAAGCGCTATCAGGCGTTTTGATCTATCTCTATAGATTCTGATGCCCAATACATATGCCGCTTCGCCTAAGTCTTTCATTGAAAACCTTTTCTTCAATGAGTCTTTTATTTCACTAAGAAAATTCACGTCATTTCCAATCAATAATATGTCATCCACATACAAGATTAGAAATGCTTTTGCGCTCCCACTAAACTTCTTGTATACACAAGATTCTTCGTCATTTCTGATGAAGCCAAACTCTTTGATCACTTCATCAAAACGAATGTTCCAGCTCCTTGACGCTTGCTTCAGACCATAAATGGCTTTCTGAAGTTTGCATACCTTTCCAGCATCCTCATGAATGACAAAACCTTCTGGCTGTATCATGTATACATCCTCTTTGAGGTTTCCATTTAGGAAAGCCGTTTTGACATCCATCTGCCATATTTCATAATCGAAATAAGCAGCAATTGCTAGTAATATCCGAACAGACCTAAGCATAGCTACAGGCGAGAAAGTCTCGTCGTAGTCCACTCCTGGAACTTGCGTGAACCCTTTCGCGACAAGTCTAGCTTTGTGGATAGTAATGTTACCATCCGCGTCCGTCTTCCTTTTGAAAATCCATTTACAACCAATCGGCTTTACGCCTTCTGGAAGTTCTTCCAAGTTCCAAACTTGGTTTTCGTACATGGATTCCATTTCGGATCTCATGGCTTTGTGCCATTCTTTTGAGGTGGGCCCCGCCATCGCTTCCTTGTAGTGCGCAGGTTCATCGTCTTCAAGAATGAAGATTTCGTTATGAAACCATTTAGGTGGCTGGATAGCCCTACCTGATCTGCGCGGTTCAGTTACAACATTGTCTGAAGTCTCCGCATCATATGCGACAACTTCCGGCTCAGTTGTAGGGATAATTAGCGGAATTTCTTCCGGTTCCTTAGCCATATCAACGGTCACCGAAGATTCACTAATCTCATTAAGTTGCACTGTCCTCCCACTTAATTCTTTGGTGAGAAACTCTTTCTCGAGAAAGTGTCCAACTTTTGCGACAAATGTTTTGCCCTCGGACTGGTGGTAGAAGGAATACCCAATGGTGTTTTTGGGATAACCTACAAAGTAACATTTGTCTGCTCTGGGGTCGAGTTTGCTTGGTTGTAAACGTTTTACATAAGCTTCACAACCCCAAACCTTGAGATGTGACACATTGGGTTTCTTCCCATACCATAATCCAAATGGCGTCGTCTCAACAGACTTAGACGGTGCTCTGTTTAGTGTATAAGCGGCAGTAAGTAGTGCGTGACCCCAAAAAGATATCGGTAGATCTGTAAGAGACATCATCGACCTTACCATGTCCAACAAGGTTCGGTTACGTCGTTCCGATACTCCATTTCTCTGTGGAGTTCCGGGAGGCGTAAGCTGTGAAACGATTCCACGGTCACTCAGATGTTGGCCAAACTCATGACTAAGATACTCGCCTCCGCGATCAGACCGCAGAAACTTAATCTTTTTGTCACGATGATTTTCTACCTCATTCTGAAATTCTTTGAACTTTTCAAAGGTTTTCGACTTATGCTTCATCAAGTAGATATAGCCATACCGACTTAAATCATCAGTAAAAGTCACGAAGTAAAAATACCCACCCCGTGCGGCCGTGTTCATTGGACCACATACATCACTATGTATTATTTCCAACAATTCACCCGCCCGTTCAGGATGACCCGTGAACGGCGTCTTGGTCATTTTCCCCATCAAGCAAGCTTCACATGTGTCAAATGATTGAAAATCAAGGGACGGTAAAACTCCATCTTTATGGAGTCTTTGCATGCGTTTCTTTCCGATGTGGCCAAGCCGACAGTGCCACAAGAAAGTGGTGGTGGTATCAGCCTTCTTAAGGCGTTTAGCATTCACGTTAAAGACATCATTTCCACATTCAAGATTTAGTATGAAAAGGCCCCCAACAATGGGTGCAAATCCATAAAACATATCCTTACAATAAAGTGAACAACCATTGTTCTCAGACTTGTACGAATACCCATCGTGTACTAAACATGATCCAGAGATAATGTTTCTACACAATAGTGGAACAAAATAACAGTTACTTAGTTCTAAGATAAATCCTGAAGGGAGACGTAGAGGCATAATGCCGACGGCTTGAGCGGCGATCCCAGCGCCGTTCCCGACACGCATCACGACTTCATTCTTTGCCAGCTTGCACACCTTCTGAAGTCCCTGTATCGAGTTGCAAATGTGAGCAACCGATCCGGTATCAAATACCCAAGACTTAGAATTTTCGCTAGCAAGCAAAACGTCAATGACATTAACTTGTATAACAATTATACCTTTTCCGGTTTTCCCGGACTTCTTATCTTCCAGATACTTCTTGCAGTTTCTCTTCCAGTGTCCTGTGCCCTTGCAGTAGAAGCACTCAGTTTCATTCTTGGCTCCACCCTTAGAGTTGCTTTGGGAGCCGGTCTTACCGGCGCCCTTGCCCTTCTTTGGCTTGCCTTTCTTCTTTTTGAAACTGGCGGTTTTATTCACAAGCAACACTTGCTTGCGATTTTTCCGCAGTCCTCCTTCTGCAGTTTTCAGCATGGCGAGCACCTCTTCCGGTTCCTTCTCCATCCCACTCATGTTGTAGTTTAATACAAAACCGTTGTAAGACGGGGGGAGTGAAGAAAGCAACATGTCCATCGTATGGCCAGGTGGAAGTGGAAATTCCAGGGTTTTAAGCCTTTCAGCATAGCCAATCATTTTGACCACGTGTTCGCCAACTGAACTACCCTCAGCCATCTTGCATTCCATCAAAGCCTTCATGATATCAAATCGTTCAGACTTTGCGGTTTCCTTGTACAGAGCATCCAATTCCCGGATCATATCACGGGGTTTATGGAATTCAAAACGTTTTTGAAGGTCTGTACACATGCAAGCTAGCATGAGGCACTGCACTAAGTTGTGATCATCATCCTTAGTGGCCCAGACATTTTGTTCATCTTCCGGGGCCTCTGCCGCCGGTTTAGCTGGAAGAGCATTTTCAAGCACATACAGTTTCTTAGCGCTCCTGAGGACAATCCTCAGGTTGCGGACCCAGTCCGCATAGTTGTTTCCAGTCGCAGTTAACTTCTCTTTCTCTAACAACGGGCCTAAGTTGAACGCGGTGTTGCGAGCCATTTGATCTACAACGGAAAACACAGGTTTCACTTAGACTTTGTTTATAAAGAAATTTGCACTAGTTAATAAACAGTTTTATTCTAAAGTGCGCTCCCACTCAAATCAATATCTCTCAAAATTGATTATGAGTGATACAAGACCCGCATATCCATTCAACGCCATTGAACGAGATGAACACTGATGGCGCGAACTTCAATCGGTAGGCAAACTTGCCGATCACATCTCTATGTGACTCTTGTTCATCTTTCGATGGGCGTGTTCCGAGCTCAGGGAGATCCTTCCAGAACGTCAAGACAACCAAGTGATCTTGCTGTGAGGTCTCAACTCACCCGCCTCACACATCCCTAATCGTTCGTACCCAGGGAGATCCTGTGATACCCCGAAAAGTTAGGTGCCGTGACGGTGCTACACTTGGGAGAACACTAACTACTTGATATTTTAAGTGAGAGATCACCCTAATAAAAAGCGACTACCGCGCAATCAAGAAGGGTGCATCAAGAGGGATAAACATCTCAGGCAATTCATAATAGCATGATATGGTATAGCCTCTTCTGACGGAGAAGTCTTTCATTTCTTCATCTTCGGCATTCGCGTCGGTGTTCACCTTCGCGAAGATTGCCACCACCTTGTCGATGCACCAGATAATATTGCTATCTCCGTAGCAAGATAAAATAAATGCATTACTTAAGGTTGACACACAGGTCATTAAAGTGCAATCATATGGCTCCAGCCATCATGCCAAATCATGACACGCAGGTCATGTTAATTACATCATATAGTCATCTCATACATAATCAAATTGAATATGAGCATTGCTATACCACATCACATGCAAACCATCCTGCAAAACCAAGTTAGACGCCTCTAATCGGTTTATGCAAAATTTTATTTTACGTGGCTTCTAAGGTTTTGACTTAAACCGCAGCTACCAACGTTTTATCATCAAGTATGATTATTCAAGTCGCTAGATTAACATCTCGGGGTGTATGAAACACGAGATAATTAAATCTCGAGCCCCATACTAAACTTCGTCATACGCATGACCCCCGTGCAGATCATATCTGCAATGCCCTTTCATCTGCGAATTTCATCTTTCTTTTGACTATGGCAGAACCCAAAGAACTGATAGCACTTCCATGATCAATCAGGATCATGGATTGCCAGAACTTTGTCAAATTCCACCATGCTGTCTCGAGATTGAGCAAACACAAATTCTAGGGAAGCAACAAGAACATCGGGTAACAGATTTCATCTGTCACCCGCATAAATAATTTTCAGCAATAGATCTTATCTACTACCTAATTATATTATGCAATACCCATACATCTCCATGTATTCTAGATCGTAACCTGCATCTACGCATAGCACGGCTCTTGATGCCACTGTTGGGGAACGCGACAGAAAACAAAAAAATTCGGTATAGCGAGCACGCCCAGGACCACTATGGAGACTGCATACAAGGTTTGATCTGATCCGTACCGACTCGAAGCGCAGCGGAAGAAGAGTCGGTGGAGATCGTTGGTGCAGATCCCCGCAGCTAGGATTTACAACCTCCCAACCGCGAGGATGTACTCCCTCGTCGGACAGCCCTTCGGGAGGCGGTCGGACAGTCCCCCGGACGATGTCGCGGACAGCCCTTCGGGAGGACCCTCGAAACTCGAACGGAGACTCGGACAGCCCTTCGGGAGGACACTCGAACAGCCCCTTAGGCAAAAGACCGAAACTACGACCTCTCTACGGGGTTGCACACATACGGTGTCAGCTATCCGGCAGGGCTTCGCCGTCCAGAACTAGTTCCTGCCGGAACCCAGACAGCCTTTTGGCTCTACGAAACTCTTTTCGTGGGAGGGAGAGAAGAAGCCAGATAATGCATGGCATGTGTATGAGAGCAAGGGATGAAGAGATGGCAGCCCCCATCTCCTCTATTTATAGGAAAGCCAAGGGGTAGGGCTCCTCCACTAATTACCAAAAACCCATGCATTAGGTCACACCTCATGGGCATAAGGGTAAACTTGGGATGCCATGTGGAGCTCCAAGGAGCTCCCCCTTCCTTGGCCGGCCACCCCTAGGGGGCCCCCCATGAGGGGCTCTCATGGCCCCCCAAGCCCTTCTAGAAGCCTTTAGCAAAAGCCCTAAAAGGTGGCTTCCAAAAAATTATCCAAAAAGCACTTTCACTATTCATGACGACATTTTTCAGCGTCCGTTCAAACTGAAAATATTTATGTGGGCTTAGAACAATTCCAGTACCCACTAAAATAATTTTCAACGCGTTCTGGAACAATTCCAGATTAGTGATTTTCATCTGCGAAAAGCATCTGAAGCGGTTCCGGCAGCTCCGAAACATTTCCGGTTTTTCTTCCAGAAAATTCTCAGAAGTTTCCAGAATGATTCTGGCACCCTCCAAGAATTATCAGGCATGTGCCGAAAACAATTTGACTTTATGGTATCCTCTGAAACAACTTTTCAGTTTCACCGGAACTCATCTGGTGACCTCTTTGCGGAACCTTTCCGCTGTCCAAAACTTTTTCGGTGTCCGAAACTTTTTCGGTGATTTTCTCTCAGACTCCCTGTCTAGTATTCAGCAGATAGATGACCCTTAAGCGTGTGACCCTATAGGTTCGGTGAAGCATAGACATGACCTGGAACCCCTTCCGATCAATGATCAACATCGGAGCCGTGGACACCCATATTGACCCCTATACCCACACGAATGAATATTCGAGTGAACCTCCAGTTGCCGTGAGCTATTCTTGTTGCTTCGCGATATGTCACAAAACACCCGAGGTGAGATTTATTGCACCCCCGTGGATCAACAATTTGTCCACTATGCAAGTTACCTCGTTACCGGTTTTGTTCTCTTTTCTCGTTTCCGTGCTTCGGTATCCCAGTGATCAAATCACAAGTTGTCTGGCCAGACGATGATGGATACCGTTTCACCGAGAGGGCCCGAGTATATCTCTCCATCGTCGGAGGAGCAAATCCCAATCTTGAGCTATCTCGTTACTTGCCATACTTTTTCGTGAACCCGTAAGCCGCCGTAATAGCCACCCAGTTACGGATGACGTTTAACAAACCCCAAAGTTCACGAAGCAAGTACGAAGGAACTCGACACTCTCATGGTCTAAGGAATTATGCAAATATTAACTTCCCTGTGTAAAATACCATTAACTTGTGATGAATGTATCTCATAGCATAACATCAATTTGGGTCGATTCAACACAAGTGTTCTACCAACAATTTGTGCCCTCAAAATTGCCGGCATAGACATGCCCATGATCAGGAAAACAGGATCATCATGCAATACTCGAGCCAGTCATAGAGGCTTGACCAGGAATACATTTTTCCGTTTATTATCCCACACGTGCACATGAGTTTCCCTCCAAGCCTCGTTTTATTGTAGACTCGAGAATCATTGCAGTTATAGCATGGAACATAAACTTTCATTACAAACCAGGAGATACAAAATAACTGATATTACTGCCTCTAGGGCATATCTCCTACAGGCTCCACCCGTATCCTCCATTAGATGAAGAAGACGACGGCGGAGCTGACCGACACGGTGGACGAGCGCGGGGTCGCCGGTGGCCACGACTGAGCAGAGGCGCGGCGTCTACGGCGCTCGGTGGCCGGATCTGGAGAAGGGGAAGAGGCAGAGCGGGCGAGGGAGAGGACAGAGAAGTGCTGGAAGGAGCCAGGGGAGATGCACGGGCGCGTCCTTATCCCCTCAGCCTCTCTGTTTCATCGGTGGCTGCCGCCGTGTCGCCGCTTGGCCGGCGCGCGCGCGCGCAGCCACGGCGAAGACGACACGGGGAGGAGGGAGACGGTGTGGGCTGCTGTTGGACTGGGCTGCACACTGTGCACTTAGGCCCAGCCAACAGTAGCATTCTCCTTTTCTTATTTCTCTTCTTCCTTTTCTTTTATTCTTTTTCTGTTTCAAAATGATTAGGCCACTTGTGCTCTTTTGAAAAATGTGGAAGTTGGCCCAAATATTGCAATGCAATATTATCTCTCACCAAAAAGTGGTTTGGACAGAAAAGAAGTTTATTGGAATTTGATATGATTTTAAATATATTAAATATTGCTGTTTTGGGACTGTTTCATCTTGTTTGAGTCATTTATCCAACTCCAATTATCTTGATGTTGATTTTAGAAATGTTCCTGGATTATTTGCCATTTAATGAACATTTTCCCAACAGAGTTTGACCAACTTTATATTTCAATTTTGAATTAGAGTTGATTTTTCAGATGTGAACTTGAATTGGATCATTAACCCATATGAGTTGGCGCTGCAAATGATCATGACTTGGCAAGTTTAACAGAGCGTCACAGAGCCTATTACAAGGGGGTGTTACACGTGGACTCCTGGATCCGTCAGTCTGGTGAGTATATGTATCAAAGGTGCGGTTTTCACGGTGGAGGTGATGGCAGGCTGGTGGTTTAGGGTCCCTCGATTCAATGAATTCAGGTACATGACATTAGGCTGATATGTGCCGGTATCATACCTGTTTCAAGGTTCTGGCTAAGCCCTTCTTGTTGACACATATCTCGATGCTTTGGCATATGCAGGAATTCGGCATACCCCTGATCCCTGACCTCCGTCTTGTGCAGTGCGATAGGGGGCTTGGATATAGATTGTGTGCCGAGGCAGTGGCGGAGCCAGGAAAGAAATGGAGGATGTGCACACCTATTTTTTTATCTAATCCAAGTGGCATACAATAGTTGGCAAAAATATAATACAAATAGACCAACCAGGTCAGACAACATTATAGTTCCCAAATATTCCAAATTTGCAACGTTGCAAATACAAATAGTCTTACATGAAAGATACACATAGAAACTCCAGCACTAAGTAACTCTACGACGTTCCTTTGCCATGAAAGGTTCAACAATGTCTTCCTCGCTTACTTTCAAGAACACATCTCGCTCAATGAATGTGACTAAGCAATTGTTCATGAGATCATCACTAATACTATTTCTCAACTTATTTTTCACTAGATTCATTGCCGAAAATACTCTTTCAACACTCGCCGTGGCCACCGGTAAGATCAATACCAATTTGATAAGCATGTAGACCAAATCATAGAGAAGATGTTTGTTTGTACCAACAAGCATAACAGAGAGTTCACCAATATTATGCACAGATCTGAACCTATCATCTTGTCTCATATCATCAATAAAAGTAGCAAGTTGGAATTCAAGCCTTACCAAATCCATGCTTGATATGTCTTGGGGGTAGAATACATGCTTGATATGTCCCTGGATCACCTGAAAAGACATGTGCACTTGGCTGTTGGGGTGATGGAAGACTTGGCATTGCGTCTTCAATTTCAACATCGATCTCAGTATCTGTATCCATGTCCGTATCGGAATGGATTGGAGGTGGGGAATTAGGACACCCCGCATTTCCAATATCTTCGGTGTGATGTTCAGTAGCAATATTCCTCGCTTTCTCTTCATGTTTTCGAAAAAGGTCCAGAATGGCACCATTCCTCTTCATGTTCTGCTCTGCAATTATATCAACATAAAAAAATCATTGCCAGCAGCAGCATACTGAATCAGTTCTACACAAATAGTTCTCTCTAGTCCGTTCTACAATTACAATATAAACAAGAACAACTAATATGAGCATCAACTGGGGCACTGGACATCAACTGCTAGCAATTCATATACACTGGACTGGGCATCAATTTATTGGGAAGCAGGAAAGCATCAATTTTTGGGGGAAGCTTCGAATCTCACCTTGCTGATTTGTTCAACCGGAGGTTGGGAAAGCTGTTGCCTGCACTGTGGTGAGGTCGATGGATTTGAGGCCGTCCGGCGGTGAGGGAGACGCAGCTGGAGAGGCGTCCAGCCAGCCACGAGCACGACAGGATCGATCCAGCCGTAGGGGAGACGGTCAGACGGCAACTGTCTCCTCTCTCCTGGCCTGACGACGGCGACGGTGGGCGGGGCGAGCGGCGACCGGCGAGAGCCGAGTGGACGGGAGAGGGGAGAGGAGGGGAGCGGGGAGAGGAGGGGAGCCAGTCGCCGGAGCCCGGACGAGAGACGGCTGAGGCGGCGTGGCCAGAGACGAGACGGTGCTGCCTCCTGATTCACACGCAAGAGAAAAGACCTAGACGGCTGGGGGCTGGGCCTTGGACAGTCCTTTGGGCTAAATGAGTACATACTAAAAAACAAAATCTCCAAATTCTGGGTGGGCCACGGCCCACCGTGCCTACACGCTGGCTCCGCCAGTGGCCGAGGGGGGAGGTTTGCAGAGCGTACTCCGGTAGACATATTCCGCTGCGAGATATTGAGTGCTGGCCTTTCTTTGGGGGGTACTAGGGGAGGTGCGGTGTGGTGCTAGCGGCTCATGCGAGCTGTCTCCGTTGCCTGTATAGGAGTTTCCCGAGGATTTCAGAGTTGTGTTGTCGTCGGCGTGGTCAAGCGATGGCCGGCCTACCTCTCCTTCCGCCGTACAGGTCCTCCAGGACCGAGGTTGAAGACTCCCTGTCTGCATTTATTCTGGCTGGAAATTTCCAATGTCACGCCGGCTCTGGAGGGAGCGGCGGCAACGGTACCACAGTTTTGTCAATACAACTCTCTGGTCCTTTCTACAAAAAAAACATTTTTTGAACAATAAATTTTTTTATTAATATTTTCCATACACATTGTATATTTTTTGGTATATATCGAATAGATTTTTATATACATGTTTAACAATTTGCAATGAATCCATGATCAACATTAAGTAAGGCGTTTTGGCTCACGGGCTCATCTGCTCCCCTAGTGAACAGTAAATTCAAAATCAAATACTAGAAATATTCAAAAAGAAATCTGAATTTGTTCGACATGGAAGATGCTTAGGTGCGTGAGGTTCGCTCCAAATTTAATCTTATTTGGACACCCGAGTAGCTTTCGAAAAAAAAACAAATTTGGGTTCTCTCAAACAGTTTACTATTCATCTACAGTCTGACCTAATTTGTGTTTTTTGCTGAGAGCTACTCATACGTCCAAATGATCTGAAATTTGGAGCTGACATCACGCACTAAATCGTCTACAAAGCAATTTCTTTTTTCGTATTTTTGGAATTATTTTTTAACTTTCTTTTCTTAACCGCGTGCAGATTAGTCTCGGCTCAGAAATGGTTATTCGATCAACATTGTTCAATACACTGCGAACATATTTTTAATGGCAATAAATTAAACACCAGACACAATATAATTATTTTGTATACTCCAGGAACATTTTTATACAAATTTAGGATTGTTTAAAAACATGATCAACATTTTTTCATACACATTATATCTGTATTGTGCAAAATTTTCGTATACATGACAATTTTTTTCTATACACTATTAACTTTTGAAGTGCTTGATTAACAATTTTCAAATGGTTGATTAACATTTTCAAAGACTTGATTAACATATTTTTCAAATGCTCGATTCACATTTTTTTAAATACGCGATCAGCATTTTTCATAAACATTTTTATGTTTTGTATACCATTTTCGCATATTTGAGAAACATTCTCCCCATAAACATTTAACATTTTTAAACACAATGATCAACAATTTTTCATACAAATTGTTTTTGTTTTGTATATATTTTTCATATACATGTCAAACATTTCTCTATACATATTTAAAATATTACAAATGCTTGATTAACATTTTTCAAATATTTGATCAAGATTTTAATATGCTTGATTAACATTTTTCTTTAATTATGTGATTAAGATTTTTCAAATACATTGTATATTTTTTGTATACATGAGAAACATTTTCTCTATACACATTTAACACATTCAAAATGCTTTGGTAAATATTATACAATTTTTTTTATATAAAGTGTTTTCTAGGAAAATTCATCCTACCGCTCGGGGGTAGTTACCCCACATGTCACATATACTATCAAGTGGTAGTATATATACTATTTTATCATTCTAAATATGTTGATATACTATATATAAGGTTACATCAAAAAATTATAAGTTGGCCCATGGTTTTTATTATATGTGTGAAATACATATATATTTGTATGTAAAGAGGAGTATACTCAAAATACAATACATATTACCTAAAAAGTAGTATTTATATACTACCTAAATATTTTTATATACTACATACTACGCGCACATAGAAATCAAGTGGTGGTAACTACCACCGGGGGATAGCAAACATTTGTCCTATATAACGGGGTAGAATAGAAATAACGGGGTAGTGGTTTGTGGCCTCCTGCGCCTGATGCGAGCACAAGGTTTTTCAAATTCAATGATTTTCATTGAAATACGATAAACTTTCTAAAACTTTTGTGTTTTTTTAGAAAATTGATGAACTGTTTTTCAAACTTGTTGAACTTTTCTCAAAATCGACGATCGTTTTTTTGCCAAATTCGTGAACTTCTTTTCAAAATCAGCGAAGATTATTGAGTTCACATTTATTTTCGATTTTGAATTTTTCAAAAGTCAATGTTTGAGCGGTCAACTAGTCAACCGTTGACCAACGATCAATTTTGCGACAGAGGTCTATTCGCATTATTGGGCCGGCCCATAAAAGGGCACGCGTGAGCGTTGGTATGGCTAAATAGCGCTGAAAACGCCCAATAGTAGCTCCCCTGTGTAATCGCCTGGGCTATATGTCGGCCGTATCAATTCATATAGTGCTGGCCAATAGCTAGGCATCGTTCGCTGCACGCTGTAGGTTCATCCAGGTCCGGTTTTCTATGTTTTTATTTTGTCTTTTAGCTTGTTAGTTATTTTTTCATCGGTTTTCTTTGATTTTTTTATTTTGCTTTGGTTTGTTCGTTTTCTTTTGTTTCTTTCTAGTTTTTTTCCTTTACGTGGTTTTTTTGCTTTTATTTTTATTTCTTTATTCATTTTTATTGGTTTTCCTTTTTTCCAAACATGTATTTTTTCTCTCAGTATACAATGTAAAGTTTTAGAGCATGCCTGAAACATGTTTTTGATACACTTTGGGCATTTTTCATATATATGATGTACATTTTTGTTAATAATGAACACTTTTTCGATTGCACGGTAACAATTTTTTTAAGAATACTCATTGTACATTAGTTTAATGTAAGCAAATGTTTGTTTACCTAGGGGGACATTTGTTTTACATTGTATAAATACTTTCTAGAATGTCACCAACATTTATTGCTGAATCATCAGAATTTTTCTTGAAAATGCTTAGTACATTCTTTATTGGTATGAAACATTTTTTTCCAGTACGCAAACATTTTATTTCAATTGTAAATTTTTTAGATGTGAGCAAGACATTTTTGAAACCCATGAAGAATAAATTTAAATCGTATATTTTTTAATATATATTGAACAAACTTGTAATAACAATGACAATTTTTATAATAGACTAAACATTTTTGTGATATATCTGGTCAATATTTTAATACATTTTCAACATTTTTTATCTATACACTGTACAATATTTTGATACATAATGCACATTTTTGTGATATATGCTGAAAAACTTTATAGTACACGATGAACATTGTTGTGATATATGCTCAACAATATTTAAAGACACATTGAATAATCTTTTATATACACTGACCAATTTTAAAGTACACAATGAACATTTGTTCAAAATATGTTCAACATTTCCTTAATATAGGGTGAACATTTCCTTAAATGTACAATAAACATTTTTCTACATAAACACACAATGAGTTTTGTATAATACAAGGAAGAAAAAATAAAAACCGAAAACATGGGGCATCGGGTGCCAAGTTTCAGTGAAGCCGCACTGCCGCCGCAAAAAAAAAAAAAAAAAAAAAAGCAAGCGGGGTGTAGCCGCGACCCTCCAATTCAGCGTGTAGTGGGACAACAGAGTTGCCGATATCCGCTGTCTCCCATCGCTTGAATAGTAAGTGGACTGGCCCATTATCCACTAGCTTTGACGTTTTTTCGCCAGTCCTTTTCCAGTCTGTTTTTTAATCAGCTTGTTTAATATTAAATACTTTATAATTTCTTTGTAAAAAATCAGGGATTTCACAAAATGTTTTTGAATGATGGAAATTTTCGTGAACTAAAATAATATAAAAAATGTTCATAAATATGAAAATAATTTCCCTTAATTTGGAAAAATTCACGATTTTAAAATCATTCGTGATTTGGAAATTATTTGTGATTTAAAAAAATATTCATGGATAAGAAAAATGTTAGTGATTTTTAATTTGTTTTTTGAATTCAGAAATGATTAGTCAAATAATTTTTTACATGAATTTAAAAAGTGATTCGAGAATGTTCATAAATTTGATACTGTTCACGGATTTAAGAAATGTTCAAGAATTTGAAAATTTTAGAATATAAAAAATATGAATGATACATAAAAAATCAAATTCCAAACATTCTTGAATTCAAAAAAATGTATTTTAAGTTTTTTCATGAATGTTAAAAACGTTTATGAACTCAAAAATTGTGATATAATTTTAAAAAACTCGAATTTAAAATATCCTTGATTTAGAAAATATTTGAAGATGTTCATGATTTTAAAAAGTGAAAATGAAAAACAAGAAATAAAGAAAAGATAATAAAAGACCAGAAAGAGAAAGAAAGAAATTTCAAAAAGGGAAAAGAATAACCGGTCAACAAATAACCAATGAAAACACACAGCTAAACAAAGCAAAACTATGCTGGCCCAATACCATGTGTACGCTTGGAGGAAGCCGCCGTTTGGTCTCTAACTAGCGACGTAGGTATAAAATAGGAATTGTCTTATCCTTCAGTGCACGAAAAATAAAAGGCCCGATCATCTGTAATGGATAGATATGACAAGTTAAATATCGTTCATTTTTGGCATGTTATACACTTTACGCACCATCCAGCACTTGTATCAAAATAGAGTGTGATGGCCAAGGGGCTAGGGTCTATAGGCCCGGCAAGCCCTGCCCCGGCAGGCACGAGTCAGTCACCACCGCTCCACCGCACCACGACGCCAATCATTTATCGATGCGGTGTCGAGCCTCCAGGCGACTAAGTGGCTCTCATTGAGCATGTGGCGGTTTGCTGGAAGACAGATCACGCCCGTTTGACACCCGTCCAGGGGCGTGTCAAGATAATAAGCAGTCTTCTACCAGGGCCGCCTTGATTGCTGCCTGCTACAAGCCACTTGGCATGAGTGACTTCTGTTTGCACTCGGCTTCCTCACTGTGTTCCTCCACCAAATGGGACACCCAATGTTTAATATGATCCTCCCGTATGCATAGCTCGAACCCAACCCTAGAGAGACCGGAGCTCAAAATCCAGGGAATCAAGAACCTCAGTGGTCTGTGAGTTCCCTTGAGGTCAATGAGACTATTCTCGACGAGACATGGAAACAACTCATCTAGCACACACCTATAGTCTTTCCTCCTACGATTCTTTACCTATAAAAGATGAACCAGACCAGGCTACATCATCATATCTTGTACAAATATGTAACTTATACAAGTAGAGGTATATACAATCTGTCAACAACTGCCCGTTGCACGGGGGTGCTAGTGGTAGCAAAGCTGCAGAGGGGAGGGTAGTAGGCTAGACAAAGTGTAGTCATCGTTGCACCGAAAATTGTATGCTAGTCGAGCACTTAACCAATCCACCTATGCGAATCATTACAAACTGAGAAACCCTTTTCTGTTTTTTTGCGGGTCGTCGCAAAATGAGAACTCCGTCCATGCATTTTCTTGGTACCATTATTTATATCACTAAAAATTCCTGATTATGCTCATCACCAAGCAACTGATAATATGTAGTCCCTCCATTCCAAAATACTTGTTGTTGTTTTAGCTCAAATTTAAGCTAAAAACATAATAAGTATTTTGGAACAGAGGGAGTAGGAAACCTAAATGAATCGTCTTGATAACAGTTTGAATAAGTAGATAAAGCTATCAGGTATTGATGTAAAGCCAAATTTAAACCAGAGGTACAAGTCGAGGGGAATTTTAATTTGCTCTTTGAGAAGGTCCACACACACCAGGTAGCACAAACTCGAGATTTGATTTAACTATGTGGATTTAAGTAAAAACACAGTTGAATTATTTTTTTATAATATGACATCCATTAGTAGAACTGACAAGTGACAACAAGGTCAAGACCGAGCCAGTGGAGTACGGAGTTAGCAAAAGCTATCACAAGTGAAGCTTATTTTATCGAATAAGTAAATTTATCGATTCTGGTACCTACCCGTGAAGTGCCCACCAATAAAATGTTGCCAGCTAACTTTGTGTTGGCCAAGCATCCCATTGCTTTCCCACTTTACCTAACTAGATGATTCCCCGCGCGTTGCGGCGGGACCTGCTAACAAATTTATGTAAAAACTATATTTGTTGTAGCATGGAAACATGAACCCATGCATTGGCAATTAACTTATTTGAGGAAGCTTTTATGTAGAGCTTAGAGTTAAGTATCTGACTAAAAATGGACTCGACTAAACACGGTAGAGATAGAGTTGTAGTATTCATCAAGAAGATGCAATGATAGGTGCCAAAAAAGGCAAAAATGATGTGAAAAAAAAGTTCACATCAATTTTTTGTTTGGATAATGGAATAGATGGCACTCAGTCATCCTTGACAGAACATGATTTTAGCTCATCAATTTTACTTCAAGAGGACACATAGTTGTAATTAAGGACGAACAACTGAGTCATGGGAAGCAAGTGGGTAGAATTTAAAAACCAATTGAATCTTTTCTTTTGTGAGAAAAAAAACAATTGAATCTGTTCCACCATTGCCTGTTTAGACATAATCCTCCGTAGCTTCTTATTGTTAGGGTAACTGGAAGTTGAAAATCATTGTTAGGTCTCATAGGGTCTTGAATGCTGGACCAATGTGACAGTCGTCTGTTGTTCAAAAAAAATGTGACAGTCGTTTATTGCATAGCATCGTAGGAAACATATGCTAATCTACAACCGAACAAATAGTAGATGTCAGGGTATACAAAGTTCCTGTTATAAAGTAGCCCCAATTAAATCTTCAGAACAAAACTACAGTAGAATAGAAACTGAAAAAAAATGAGGATTTGCTGACCATCAACAACAATTGAGCCAAACAAAGTTACTACTAAGAGGACATTCAAATAATCATAGCAGTATCTAGTGGTGTCAAGAGGTATAAAAAGCAGATGGTTCACTATTATAAAAAGTTAGTTCTTCAATCACTGTTCGCTCCAGCCATCTTCTTTCAATGTGAGGATGGCATTTGGAAGACCTGGGCTCCTCTCAAGTATAAAATCTTCCTTATGGCTGTTCGTTCGCACGCGAATTCGGACGGCTCATTATCTTGCAAAGAGAGGGCTACCGCACGATCATAGTTGTGCATTTTGTAGCGGGCATGACGAAGACGCTGACCATTTGTTCTTCGGCTGTGCGGTTGTCAGTATGGTTTGGCATGCCGCGCTTAGCTGGGCCAGCCTACAGCCCCTCCAACGGTAGATGAACTCCACTTTAAAATATTGGTGGACTGCTGCTGCTTCCACTCTTCGGAACAGCAAGGAAAAAATGGTTTAACTCTGTAGTCGCCTTGGTCGTTTGGTCCATCTAGAATGAGCGAACAATAGTCTTTCACATTGCCCATCTTCCACTTCTAAAGCTTGTTGATTTTATAAATCTGAATGTCATTTATGGGTTCAGGCTGGAGCAAAGCAATTAGGCTCCCTGCTCCCTGTTTTGTCTCTTGGGCAAAGCACTTAGGCTTCCTGCTCCCTGTTTTGCCTCTTGACCGGTCATCACCGTTTGTACTACCCTTGTACTTGCATTCTGTCTCAATATATGACATGTAGTTCTCCTGCATGGTTAAAAGAAATGCAAACAATGGACCAAAATGATGCTACATGAAGTCTATAAGCTTATGTGTTTTCTTTCTGACCAAAGGTAAATAATTAAACCACAGCTTAAAAATATTTGTATGGCTGCAGCAAGATTATCCGATAGGCTATGTAACACATGTAAAAAATCAAATGATTTTACCATCTAAGATATGCATAATTAAATGCAAAGTGCATGTGTAATGCAAATAAAATCAAAACTTTGGTAAGGGATGGGGCTCGTACATACCAGACCTGCCAGATGGTTATATATGAATTTGGGAAGTAGGTTAGGTTGCACATCAAGAAGAACTAATTCATTGTTAGACCCTTCCATATTTGAGGAACGATATCCTCTCAAAGAAACAACACACGGAAACATGAGCATCTGGGACTGGGCAATGACTGTCGAACAAAATTTAGTTTGGATATTAATCAAGCACCCAAATATGCAAAAGTAGCAATGTATAGGAACAGTGTGTGCCTGTAGCATTTACGGTTGCACAGGGAAAAAACGACTGAAGAACAACAGGGGTACATGACCTTCAACTGGAGAGGAATTGTTGTCGTAGTCCGTAGGTCGCCATCCTCGTCCAGTTGAAGCTAGCAAACACCTCAGACATATCTTCAAGCGCCTAGAAACATACGAATACCACATCACAACACCAAATCAAGCAAATCACGAAGCAAGCAAACCAGAACAGATGAGAGGCCCAAGCTCACCATTGATATCAATCTATCTTCATCAGACCAGTGCAGACCACAGAAATCCAACAAAAATGAAAGAAGATTAATCATCCAAAGCACCACAAGAAGTCCAAAACTACAACAGCTAATAAGTGAATGAAGATACGGGCCAATCATGAGGAGAAGAGATGATAACGCTCTTCTTCAGGTTGTGCTTGCGGGCGTTGATAGCGACGGCTAGGAGGCAGCGGGTCAGCGAGCTTCTCCTTCCAGAACTCATCCCTCTGGGACAGGGCCGCGGTGGGGATAGCCGCGTCTAGTGCATCTGAGGCCATCAGCGCGAGGAGATCCCGGAGCAGAGCAACTCGTGCGCACAGGCTCATTGGGCTGCGTGGGGATGGCCGGCGCATCCGAGGCCGCCGGCAGGCCTGGAGTAGAGCGTCCCGCTAGAATCGGGGCCGCAACGGCGATGGCCGCATCTGGTGCGTCCGATGATGCCAGCGCGAGGAAGGTTCGGAGCGGAGCGTCGCGTCCGAGGTCGCCGATGCGAGGAGGGCCCAGAGCAGACGAATGGCATGCACAAATGGTGATTCGGCTGCGTGGAGATGGCCGCATGATCACTCCTTCGACGGAAAGGATGATGCCTACAATCAAATCAGGAGATAGCGGCGTTGAGTTGCAGGAATCGTGAAACAGTAGGCAGTGCCTTGGTGCGGTGTAGGATGCGGGGATTGCAGAAATCGGAGGGGAGCTGGGAGGTGAAGTGGAAGGGATGGGAGAATAATGAGAAGAATATGCGGCGTCCAAGGAGGGGAAGGGGAGCCGGGTGCAGGCCAACCTGCTCGTTCGGGCTTCCAAATTAATTAAAGCGCGGCTCGGGAAGCCGGAAGGAGAACCTGAGCGTGCCGGTTCATTGTACGTATTGAGGTAAACGAACAGAGAGAGGTTACCGATCGATTGTAGCTTGGAAACTGAATGCTGATGTGGCATGATGATGACGTGGATAGTGTGCATGTAGAGAGAATTGGTAGTAGTGGGGAGCAACTTCTTAAGAATGTAAGATTCATATTTCTGGTCAGCCCCAGGTCCCACCACGTCATACAACCTGACACATTTCTGGTCAACCGACTTCAATTCCTTAGAAGGCCTATTTCAATATTTTAAACAAAAAATTCCACATATTTCAAAAGATTCAAGGGGGACAGGAGAGGGCACATCAACGCAATATCAACGCAATATCATCCACCTAGCCCTAGAGTTAGACCACATGTTACGATCTCGAGGTAGATTAACTCTGTACTTGATACATCTCCATTAATATAAACAAGAGCAGGACGTAGGGTTTTACCTCCATTAAGAGGGCCCGAACCTGGGTAAACATCGTCTCTTCGTTCCTGTTACCACTGATCTGAGAACCCACAGCTCGGGACCCCCTACCCCGAGGTCTGCCAATTTTGACACCGACACTGGTGCTTTCATTGAGAGTTCCGCTGTGGGATCAACAGAAGGATCGATGGCTCATCTGCAGATCAACTGCAGCAACGGCTGCGGGAGCGTTTACGCCCCGACTAGCTCTTCGTGTTCGGCATCATGATCTTCTGTGCCTATTCGACTAGCGATCTGGCCTCCATCGATACGCCCCGGGTCGTATTGTGACCCTTGGCGGCCTTGAATACACCGCGGATTCCCGCGGCAAACTTGTCCTGTCAGGCTGGACACCCGGCCGGATTGAGGACCTGCCCGGCTCCGGGAGCTAGACTCCGGAGCTGATCTCTCCTGAGGACATCGGGCTAGGACCCATGGCGCCATCAGAGAGCCCCGGCGTAATAACTCCGAACGTCCCTCCTCGATCCCCAGCCAGGACGTAGATCCGGCCTCCACTTTTGAAGTTACGTCAGGCTTAGAGCCGACCATGGCGTAGGATCTAGGATCACTCCCGGATCCCCTTCACGCCAAGCTATACGCCGGGCTCACTTCGAGTTAGTCCCACCCATAGCCAGGCCATGAATTCTGAAGAATTGTCCAACCTCAATGAGATGCTCGACCGTATACAGAGCATGTCTATCACGGACGGAAAGACTTCGGTTTACGAACAGATTGGACTTAAAGCCGACGATCGAGAAATTTACATCCCACCCACCACCTATCTAGTCGCCACGGTCGGTGATTTGACCGATGTGCTGGACTATGACAAGGCCACAGATATGGATGAAGACGCCGATGGCCCCACAGAAAACACATTGCCTCTGGTAAACACAGGCAGATGGACTGCGACATCTACTTATGATGTCTACATGGTTGACACTCCCAGTTCCCCTCCAAGGCGTCGGCGCAGACGCAGGAGGGGCACTAACGGGGAACCTAGCGGTAACAACGCTACCGCCGATGATGGCGACGTAGCAGCCGGTGACGCCGGCAACCCTGAGGAGGACTGACAAGTCTCCCCAACACGAAACGGCACACATGAAGGACATCTCGAGGACTTAGATCCCGATGACCTCTTCGAAGGGGCCGATGACAACTATATGCCGGAGTCTGAAGAGGACGAGAGCCTCGGCACCGAGGACTACATTGTCCCCGAAGACCCTTTCGAATAGGAGCGCTTCCGATGGCACCTCACCGCCACGGCTCGGAGCATGAAACGCAAGCAGCAGTAGCTGTAGGCTAACACTGAAGCGCTAAATGAAAAGTAGGTTGAGGTGCTCTCGGCCGAGCAGGACCTAGAAGAACGACGCCATAGCATGCTGAAATCATACCCGCGCAGGCATCTGCTGCCAGAATTCGATGAAGAGCTAGCCGCCGATGAGCCTGACCGACCCCCTAGAGGTCGGGACAGGCCAATACGAGAAAATCTCAACACTCAGCTGGCTCCATGCCGTTATGGCAAGGACCCCGTGGACTACTTAGACCCTCATGACGTTCAACATCACATTGAGGCAAACAGGGCACCCCCTCGGTCCATTTACAGGTCAAGAGGATGAACGCCCGCCGGAATGGACGGCTATGCCGCCTGGATGGACAGGAACGACCACGCCCAATATCAAGCCTACACACGGCTCTCCCCTGACCTCCGACGGGATACCACCCGCTCCCAAGGTCTAGCCCACCCCATCTGTTTTACAGATAGGGTCATGGAACACCAGTTCCCAGAAGGGTTTAAACCCATCAATACAGATTCATACGATGGCACCACGGGCCCATCGGTGTGGATTGAGGATTTCCTTCTCCACATACACATGGCCAACAAAGATGACCTCCACGCCATCAAATACTTGCCGCTCAAGCTAAAGGGGCCGGCTAGGCATTGGCCTAACAGCCTGCCTCCCCATTCTATTGGTAGTTGGGAGGCCCTTGAAGACGCTTTTTGAGCAAACTTCCAAGGCACTTACATCCGACCTCCGGATGCCGATGACCTCAGCCGTGTCACCCAGCAGCCAGGCGAATCAGCTTGGAAGTTCTGGAACAGGTTCCTCACCAAAAAGAACCAGGTCATTGACTGCTTCGACGCTGAAGCCATCATGGCATTTAAAAATAATATCCGAGACGAATGGTTTGCCCGCCAGCTTGGTCGATAAGCCGAGAACCATGGCATCCCTCACTTCACTCATGACCCGCTTTTGCGTGGGACAAGACAACTGGCTTGCCCGAAGTACTCATAATGGCGAGGCAGGAACCTCAGAAACGTGCGACGCCAATGGAAAGCCTAAGCGCAATAAGAACAAGCGCAAACATAAAAATGGCGGGAGCGACACAGAGGACGCCACAGTCAATGCAGGGTTCATCAGACCTAGATCCGGACAGAAAAGAAAGCCCTTTAAAGGGAACAAAGACGGATCTAGCCAGCTCGACAGAATCTTGGACCGGCCGTGGCAAATCCATGGCACCCAGGACAAACCAGCAACCCACACTAACAGGAATTGCTGGGTCTTTAAACAGGCTGGCAATGTAGCGACAGAGGGCCAAAGCAAAGACCAAAATTGCAGCGAAGACGAGGATGAACCTCGGCGGCCCAACAACAGAGGCTAGAATAAGTTTCCTAATGAGGTAACGGAGGTCAATATGATCTACGTTACCCACATCCCCCATAAGGAAAGGAAGCGTGTACTTCGGGACATCTACGCGTTAGGGCCAGTCGCCCCAAAGTTTAACTCGTGGTCGGCTTACCCGATCACATTCGACAAACATGATCATCCGACTAGCATCAGACATGGCGGATCTACGACGCTCGTCCTGGACCCAATTGTCGATGGTTACCATCTCACATGTGTCCTTATGGACGGAGGAAGCAGCCTCAACCTAATCTACGAGGACACAGTTAGGAAGATGGGCATCGATTCATACCGGATCAAGCCGAGCTCCACCACCTTTGAAGGTGTCATTCCCGGAGTGGAAGCCCGATGTACCGGAACGATCATGCTGGAGGTAGTCGTCGGCTCACCCGAGAACTTTAGAAGCGGGGAGTTAATCTTCGACATCGTCCCCTTTCGAAGTGGATACAACGCACTCTTAGGGCGCACAGCTTTTGCGCGTTTCAACGCAGTCTGCATTATGCTTATCTCAAGCTTAAAATGCCGGGACCCAACAGTGTTATTACAGTAAATGGTAACACCGAACGCTCACGTTGGACATGTAGGAACGAAGTATGTCTAATAGAAGGGGGGGGGGGGGGAGGGTGAATGGGAGTTTCAAAATTTCTTTGGAAATCTCAAAACTCTCATAACCCAGCAGCGGAGTGAATGAAGACAAAGTACAATGAGCAAATATAAACTACCGAATGGAAACTAATACAAGCATCGAATCAAATCACATGATTGAAATGGTACAAGTAGCTTTATTTAGTTTTCTAAAATCAATTACCATTCTGTAGCCAGTGACAATTCTTTGTGGAATAAGTTCATTCTTATCATTAGGAACAACGGTAATACCTCCCTTTTTAGGGACACAATGAACGGGACTTACCCATCTACTATCAGCTATGGGATAGATTATACCTGCTTCCAGAAGCTTCAGTATTTCTGTTCTTACCACTTCTTTCATTTTAGTATTTAAACATCGTTGGTGATCAACAACGGGTTTAGCATCAGGCTCCATATTAATTTTATGCTGACAGAGAGTGGGACTAATGCCCTTTAAATCATCAAGAGTATATTCAATAGCAGCCCGATGTTTCTTCAGAACCTTCAATAATCTTTCTTCTTCATGTTCTGAAAGGTTAGCACTAATAATAACAGCATAAATGTTTTTCTTATCAAGATAAGCATATTTCAAAGTGTCTGGCAATTGTTTTAATTCAAACACAGGATCACCTTTAGGTGGAGGAGGATCTCCTAGAGTTTCAATAGGCAAATTGTGTTTAAGCAGAGGACGTTGTTCAAAGAAAATCTTATCTATTTCATTTCTTTCATGCAGATGCATATCATTTTCATTGTCTAGCAAATATTGTTCTAGTGGATCAGTAGGAGGCACAACAATAGAAGCAAGACCAATTATTTCATCCTCACTAGGCAATTCTTCCTTATGATGTTTTCTACTAAACTTGGAAAAATTAAACTCATGAGACTCATCACCAAAACTAACACCGACGATTTGTTTCTCACAATCTATTTTAGCATTGACGGTGTTCAAGAAAGGTCTACCAAAGATAATGGGACAAAAGTCATCTTGTGGGGAACCAAGAACAAGAAAATCAGTAGGGTATTTTATTTTTCCACACAAGACTTCAACATCTCTAACAATCCCAAGTGGTGTGATGGTGTCCCTATTAGCAAGTTTAATAGTAACATCTATGTCTTCTATTTCAGCGGGTGATATATCATTCATAATTTCTTGATATAAGGTAAAAGGAATGGCACTCACGCTAGCACCTATGTCGCATAAACCATGATAACAGTGATCTCCTATTTTAACCGAGACAATAGGCATGCCAACAATGGGTCTATGTTTATCTTTTTCATCGGGTTTGGCAATTCTAGCAGCTTCATCACAGAAGTAAATAACATGCCCATCTATATTTTCAACCAAGAGATCTTAACCATAGCAACACTAGGTTCTACTTTGATTTGTTCAGCATGTTTGGAAGTTCTAATATAACTTTTGTTGACCACAGTTAAGACTTTAGCATGTTCCTTTATCTTAACAGGGAAAGGTGGTTTTTCAATATGAGCAGTAGGCACAACTGGATCAACATTGTAAATAATAGTTTCATCTTTAGCTATTACTGGTTCTTTAATTTCTTCTTTGATAGGTGGGTGATATTTAAACCACTTCTCCTTAGGGAGGTCAACATGAGTAGCAAATGATTCACAAAAGGAGGCTACTATCTCAGAGTCAAGTCCATATTTTGTGCTAAACTTTTGAAAAGCATCGGTATTCATAAAAGATTTAACACAATCATACTTGAGCTTAATACCTGACTCTTTACCTTCGTCGAGTTCCCAATCTTCAGAGTTGCATTTAATTCTTTCTAAAAGATCCCACCGGAAGTCAATAGTCTTCTTCATAAAGGAACCAGTACAAGAAGTATCAAGCATGGATCGATCATCATGAGAAAGCCGAGCATAAAAATTCTGAATAATAATTTCTCTTGAGAGCTCATGATTGGGGCATGAATATAACATTGACTTAAGCCTCCCCCAAGCTAGAGTGATACTTTCTCCTTCACGAGGCCAAAAATTATATATGTAATTCCGATCATGATGAACTAGATGCATAGGATATTTTTTTGGGTGAAATTCCAATTTCAATCGATTCCAATTCCAAGATCCAATATAATCGCATAGCCTATACCATGCCAATGCTTTTCCTTTCAAAGATAAAGGGAAAACCTTATTCTTAGCTTCATCTCCAGGTAAACCTGCAAGCTTAAATATGCCACAAATTTCATCCACATATATCAAGTGCATATCAGGATGTTCGGTTCCATCTCCTGCATAAGGATTAGCTAGCAGTTGTTCTATCATACCCGAAGGAATTTCATAACCAATATTTTCAGTAGGTGCAGTAGGTTGAGGGGTAACTAATGGTGGTTCCGGTCGAGGTGAAGATACCCCGAACAAACCCCTCAAAGGATTGTTTTCCATAGTAACAAGTGACAATAAATTTCAGCACATAGTAATAATTTTTCCTTACTGATTTCCACTTACCAAGAGCGCTTTACTCCCTGGCAACGGTGCCAGAAAAGAGCCTTGATGACCCACAAGTATAGGGGATCAATCTTAGTCCTTTCGATAAGTAAGAGTGTCGAACCCAACGAGGAGCAGAAGGAAATGACAAGCGGTTTTCAGCAAGGTAATGTCTGCAAGCATTGAAATTATAAGTAACGAGTAGTTTGGTAGCAAGATAATTTGTAACGAGCAAGTAACGGTAATTGTAACAAAAGTGCAGCAAGGTAGCCCAATCCTTTTGAGGCAAAGGACAGGGCAAGACGGTCTCTTATGATAAGCAAAGCGTTCTTGAGGGTAAACGGGAATTTCATCTAGTCACTTTCATCATGTTGGTTTGATTTATGTTCGCTACTTTGATAATTTGATATGTGGGTGGACCGGTGCTTAGGTGCTGTTCTTACTTGAACAAACCTCCTACTTATGATTAACCCCCTCGCAAGCATCCGCAACTACGAGAAAAGTATTAAGAATAAATCTAACCATAGCATTAAACTTTTGGATCCAAATCAGTCCCTTACGGAATAGCGCATAAACTAGGGTTTAAGCTTCTGTCACTCTCGCAACCCATCATCTAATAACTACTCCACAATGCATTCCCTTAGGCCCAAATATGGTGAAGTGTCATGTAGTCGACGTTCACATGACACCACTAAGGGAATCACAACATACATATCATCAAAATATCAAACACATATCAGGTTCACATGATTACTTGCAACAAGATTTCTCCCGTGACCTCAAGAACAAAAGTAACTACTCACTAATGATAATCATGCTCAAGATCAGAGGGGTATTAAATAGCATAATGGATCTAAACATATAATCTTCCACCAAATAAACCATATAGTAATCAACTACAAGATGTAATCAACACTACTAGTCACCCACAAGTACCAATCTATAGTTCCGGTACAAAGATTGAACACAAGAGATGAACTAGGGTTTGAGAGGAGATGGTGCTGTTGAAGATGTTGATGGAGATTGCCCTCCCCAAGATGGGAGAGTTGTTGGTGATGATGATGACGATGATTTCCTCCTCTGGGAGGGAAGTTCCCCCGGCGGAATCGCTCCACCGGAGGGCAAAAGTGCTCCTGCCCAAGTTCCGCCTCGAGACGGCGGCGCTTCGTCCCGAAAGTCCTCTCCTTATTTTTTCTAGGTCAAAATGACTTATATACCAGAAGAGGGGCACCGGAGGTGGGCCGAGGAGGGCACAACCCACCAGGGCGCGCCTGGGCTCCCTGGCGCGCCCAGGTGGGTTGTGCCCACCTGGTGGGCCCCCTATGGTAGTTATTTGCTCCAATAATTCTTATTTATTCCATAAAAATTCCTCGTGAAGTTTCAGCTCATTTGGAGTTGTGCAGAATAGGTAGCCTGATTTAGCTTTTTCAGATCCAGATTTCCAGCTGCCGGAATTCTCCCTCTTTGTGTGAACCTTGCATATTATGAGAGAAAAGGCATTAGAATTACTCCAAAAAGCATTATTATGCATAAAAACATCATAAATAACAGTAGGAAAACATGATGCAAAATGGAAGTATCAAGCACAAAGAGATTTCTCTCACAACTTTCATAGGATTTGGGTTTAGCATCAGAATCAAAGTTTCGAATGCTACACCCCTCTTAATAGTACGGTGGTCATATTGAAGGAAATATGCCCTAGAGGCAATAATAAAGTTGTTATTTTATATTTTCTTATTCATGATAAAGGTTTATTATTCATGCTAGAATTGTATTGATCGGAAACTTAAATACATGTGTGAATACATAAACAAATACCGTGTCCCTAGTAAGCCTCTACTAGACTAGCTCGTTGATCAAAGATGGTTAAAGTTTCCTAACCATAGACATGTGTTGTCATTTGATAACGGGATCACATCATTAGGAGAATGATGTGATGGACAAGACCCACCCGTTAGCTTAGCAGAATGATCGTTCAGTTTATTGCTAATGCTTTCTTCATGTCAAATACATATTCCTTTGACTATGAGATTGTGCAACTCCCGATACCGAAGGAATACCTTGTGTGCTATCAAACGTCACAACGTAACTGGGTGATCATAAAGATGCTCTACAGGTATCTCCGAAGGTGTTTGTTGAGTTGGCATAGATCGAGATTAGGATTTGTCACCTCGAGTATCGAAGAGGTATCTCTGGGCCCTCTCGGTAATACACATCATAAGCTTGCAAGCAAATGACTAAGGAGTTAGTCACGAGGTGATGTATTACAGAACGAGTAAAGAGACTTGCCGGTAACGAGATTGAACTAGGTATGAAGATACCGACGATCGAATCTCGGGCAAGTAACATACCGATGGACAAAGGGAATTACGTATGTTGTCATAACGGTTCGACCGATAAAGATCTTCATAGAATATGTAGGAGCCAATATGGGCATCCAGGTTCTGCTATTGGTTATTGACCGGAGAGGTGTCTCGGTCATGTCTACATAGTTCTCGAACCCGTAGGGTCCGCACGCTTAACGTTCGATGACGATATAGTGTTATATGAGTTATGTGATTTGGTGACCGAATGTTGTTCAGAGTACCGGATGAGATCACGGACATGACGAGGAGTCTCAAAATGGTCGAGAGGTAAAGATTGATATATAGGACGATGGTATTCGGACACTGAAAGTGTTCCGGGTACATATCGGGCCACCGGAAGGAGTTCCGGGCACCCCTGGCAAAAGATATGGGCCTTATGGGCCAAGAGGGGAAACGCACCAGCCACAAGGGGCTGGTGCGCCCCCCATATGGGCTGGCCTAAGAAGGGGAAGGAAAGGGGAGAAGGGAAAGGACAGTGTGGATTAGGATTCTCACTTCCTTCCCTCTCCCCCCTCTTTCCTTCTCCCTCGGTTAAATATGGCAGGGGGGGGGGGGCGCCACTTGGGGAGGACCCCAAGTAGGATTCGGCCTACTTAGGGTGCCTCCTGGCAGCCTTCCCTCTCCCTCCCACCTATGTATATGTGGGAGGGGGGCGCCTAGCACACCCCAGACAATTGCCTAGTCGTGTGCGGCGCCCCCCTCCACCGTTTACACCGCCAGTCATATTTTCGTAGTGCTTAGGCGAAGCCCTGCGGAGATCACTTCACCATCACCGTCACCACGCTATCGTGCTGAAGGAACTCATCTACTACCTCGACGTCTTGCTGGATCAAGAAGGCGAGGGACGTCACCGAGCTGAACGTGTGCAGAACGCGGAGGTGCCGTGCGTTTGGTACTTGATCGGTTGAAGCGCGAAGAAGTTTGACTACATCAACCGCGTTGTGAAACGCTTCCGCTTACGATCTACGAGGGTACGTAGACACACTCTCCCCCTCGTTGCTATGCATCTCCATGGATAGATCATTGCGTGTGCGTAGAAAAATTTTATGCAACGTTTCCCAACAGTGGCATCATGAGCCAGGTCTATGCGTAGATGATATGCACGAGTAGAACACAAAGAGTTGTGGGCGGTGATAGTCATACTGCTTACCACCAACGTCTTATTTTGATTTGGCGGTATTGTGGGATGAAGCGGCCCGGACCAACCTTACTTGTCCACGCACATGAGACCGGTTCCACCGATAGGCATGCAACTAGTTTTGCATAAAGGTGGCTGGCGGGTGTCTGTTTCTCCTACTTTAGTTGAATCGAATTTGACTGCGGCCGGTCCTTGAAGAAGGTTAAAACAACAAACTTGATAAATCACCATTGTGGTTTTTGCCGTAGGTAAGAACGGTTCTTGCTAGAAGCCCGTAGCAGCCACGTAAAACTTGCAACAACAAAGTAGAGGACGTCTAACTTGTTTTTGCAGGGCATGTTGTGATGTGATATGGTCAAGACATGATGTGATATACGTTATTGTATGAGATGATCATGTTTTGTAAATTATCGGCAACCGACAGGAGCCTTATGGTTGTCTCTTTATTGTATGAAATGCAAGCGCCATGTAATTGCTTTACTTTATCGCTATGCGTTAGCAATAGTTGTAGAAGCAATAGTTGGCGAGACGACCACGACGCAACGATGGAGATCAAGGTGTCGAGCCGGTGACGATGGAGATCATGACGATGCTTTGGAGATGGAGATCAAAAGCATGAGATGATGATGGCCATATCATGTCACATATTTTGATTGCATGTGATGTTTACCTTTTATGCATCTTATTTTGCTTAGTACGACGGTAGCATTATAAGATGATCCCTTCACTAAATTTCAAGGTAAAAGTGTTCTCCCTGAGTATGCACCGTTGCTACAGTTTGTCGTGTTGAGACACCACGTGATGATCGGGTGTGATAGACTCTACGTTCACATACAATGGGTGTAAGACAGTTTTGCACATGCAGAATACTTGGGTTAAACTTGACGAGCCTAGCATGTACAGACATGGCCTCGGAACACTGGAGATCGAAAGATCGAACGTGAATCATATAGTAGATATGATCAACATAGAAATGTTCACCATTGATGACTACCCCATCTCACGTGATGATCGGACATGGGTTTGTTGATTTGGATCATGTATCACTTAGATGACTTGAGGGATGTCTATTTAAGTGGGAGTTCTTAAGTAATTTGATTAATTGAACTTAATTTATCATGAACTTAGTCCTGGTAGTATTTGCAAATCTATGTTGTAGATCAATAGCTCGCGAAATAGCTCCCTTATATTTTTGATATGTTCCTAGAGAAAACTAAGTTGAAAGATGTTAGTAGCAATGATGCGGACAGGGTCCGTGATTTGAGGATTATCCTCATTGCTGCACAGAAGAATTATGTCCTTGATGCACCGCTAGGTGACAGACCTATTGCAGGAGCAGATGCAGACGTTATGAACGTTTGGCAAGCTCGATATGATGACTACTTAATAGTTTAGTGCGCCATCCTTTACGGCTTAGAACCGGGACTTCAAAAACGTTTTGAATGCCACAGAGCATATGAGATGTTCCACGAGCTGAAATTGGTATTTCAGACTCATGCCCGTGTCGAGAGGTATGAGACCTCTGACAAGTACTTTGCCTACAAGATGGAGGAGAATAGCTTAGCCAGTGAGCATGTGCTCAGAATGTCTGAGTACTACAATTGCTTGAATCAAGTGGGAGTTAATCTTCCAGATAAGATAGTGATTGACAGAGTTCTCTAGTCACTATCACCAAGCTACTAGAACTTCGTGATGAACTATAATATGCAAGGGATGACGAAAACGATTCCCGAGCTCTTCACCATGCTGAAATCGGTGAAGGTAGAAATAAAAAAAGAGCATCAAATGTTGATGGTTAACAAGACCACTAGTTTCAAGAAAAAGGGCAAAAGGGAAAGAAAGGGAACTTCAAGAAGAATGGCAAGCAAGTTGTCGCTCCCATGAAGAAGCCCAAAGCTGGACCCAAGCCTGAAACTGAGTGCTACTGCAAAGGAAATGGTCACTGGAAGTGGAACTGCCCCAAATACTTGGCGGATAAGAAGGATGGCAAAGTGAACAAAAGTATATTTGATATACATGTTATTGATGTGTACTTTACTAGTGTTCATAGTAGCACCTGGGTATTCGATACCGGTTCAGTTGCTAAGATTAGTAACTCGAAACAGGAGTTGCAAAATAAACAGAGACTAGTTAAGTGTGAGGTGACGATGTGTGTTGGAAGTGATTCCAAGGTTGATACGATCACCATCGCACACTCCCTCTACCTTCAGGATTAGTGTTGAACCTAAATAAATATTATTTGGTGTTTGTGTTGAGCATGAATATGATTAGATCATGTTTATTGCAATACGGTTATTCATTTAAGTTAGAGAATAATTGTTGTTCTGTTTACATGAATAAAACCTTCTATGGTCATACACCCAATGTGAATGGTTTATTGAATCTTGATCATAGTGATACACATATTCATAATATTGATGCCAAAAGATGCAAAGTTGATAATGATAGTGCAACATACTTGTGGCACTGCCGTTTAGGTCATATTGGTGTAAAGCGCATGAAGAAACTCCATGCAGATGGACTTTTGGAGTCACTTGATTAGGAATCATTTGATACTTGCGAACCATGCATCATGGGCAAGATGACTAAAACTCCATTCTCCGGAACAATGCAGCGAGCTAATGACTTATTGGAAATAATACATACCGATGTATGCGGTCCGATGAGTGTTGAGGCACACGGCGAGTATCGTTATTTTCTGACCTTCACAGATGATTTGAATAGATATGGGTATATCTACTTAATGAAACACAAGTCTAAAACATTTGAAAAGTTCAAAGAATTTCAGAGTGAAGTGGAGAATCATCGTAACAAGAAAATAAAATTTCTACGATCTGATCATGGAGGCGAATATTTGAGTTACGAGTTTGGCCTTCATTTAAAACAATGTGGAATTGTTTCACAACTCATGACACTTGGAACACCACAGCATAGTGCTGTGTCCGAACGTCATAACCGCACTTTATTAGATATAGGTGCAATCTATGATGTCTCTTACCGATTTACCACTATCATTTTGGGGTTATGCATTAGAGACAGCTGCATTCACGTTAAATAGGGCACCATATAAATTCGTTGAGACGACACCGTATGAACTATGGTTTGGCAAGAAACCTAAGCTGTCATTTCTTAAAGTTTGGGGATGCGACGCTTATGTCAAAAGGCTTTAGCCTGATAAGCTCGAACCTAAATCGGATTAGTGCGTCTTCATAGGATACCCTAAGGAAACAATTGGGTACACCTTCTACCACAGATCCGAAGGCAAAATCTTTGTTGCTAAGAATGGATCCTTTCTAGAGAAGGAGTTTCTCTCGAAAGAAGTGAGTGGGAGGAAAGTAGAACTTGATGAGGTAATTGTACCTTCTCTCGAATTGGAGAGTATCACATCATAGAAAACTGTTTCAGTGATGCCTACACCAACTAGAGAGGAAGCAAATGATGTTGATCATGAAACTTCAGATCAAGTTACAACTAAACCTCGTAGATCAACCAGAGCACGATCCGCACTAGAGTGGTACAGTAATCCTGTTCTGGAAGTCATGTTATTAGACCATGGCGAACCTACGAACTATGAAGGAGCTATGATGAGCCCAGATTCTGATAAATGGCTTGAGGCCATGAAATCTGAGATATGATCCATGTATGAGAACAAAGAATGAACTTTGGTGAACTTGCCCGATAATCGGCAAGCCATAGAAAATAAATAGATCTTCAAGAAGAAGACTGACGCTGATGGTAATGTTACTATCTACAAAGCTCGACTTGTTGTGAAAGGTTTTTGACAAGTTCAAGGAGTTGACTACGATGAGACTTTCTCACCCGTAGCGATGCTTAAGTCTGTCCGAATCATGTTAGCAATTGCCACATTTTATGATTGTGAAATTTGGCAAATGGACATCAAAACTGCATTCCTTAATGGATATCTTAAAGAAGAGTTGTATATGATGCAATCAGAAGGTTTTGTCGATCCTAAAGGTGCTAACAAAGTGTGCAAGCTCCAGCGATCCAACTATGGACTAGTGCAAGCATCTCGGAGTTGGAATGTACACTTTGATGAGGTGGTCAAAGCATATGGTTTTATACAGACTTACGGTGAAGCATGTATTTACAAGAAAGTGAGTGGGAGCTCTGTAGCATTTCTGATATTATATGTGGATGACATATTATTGATTGGAAATGATATAGAATTTCTGGATAGCATAAAAAGGATACTTGAATAAGAATTTTTCAATGAAAGACCTCGGTGAAGCTACTTATTTATTGGGCATCAAGATCTATAGGGATAGATTGATACGCTTAATAGGACTTTCACAAAGCACATACCTTGACAAGATTTTGAAGATGTTCAAAATGGATCAGTCAAAGAAAGGGTTCTTGCCTATGTTGCAAGGTGTGAAGTTGAGTAAGACTCAAAACCCGACCACGGTAGAAGATAGAGAGAGAATGAAAGTCATTCCCTATGCCTCAGCCATAGGTTCTATAAAGTATGCCATGCTGTGTACCAGACCTGTTATGTACCTTGCCATGAGTTTGGTAAGGGGGTACAATAGTGATCCAGGAGTTGATCACTGGACAGCGGTCAAAATTATCCTTAGTTACCTAAGAGGACTAAGGAAATGTTTCTCGGTTATGGAGGTGATAAAGAGTTCGTCGTAAAGGGTTACGTCGATGCAAGCTTTAACACCGATCCGGATGAATCTGAGTCTCAATCTGGATACATACTGAAAGTGGGAGCAATTAGCTAGAGTAGCTCCATGCAGAGCATTGTAGACATAGAAATTTGTAAAATACATACGGATCTGAATGTGGCAAACCCGTTGACTAAACTTCTCTCACAAGCAAAACATGATCACACCTTAGTACTCTTTGGGTGTTAATCACATAGCGATGTCAACTAGATTATTGACTCTAGTAAACTCTTTGGGTGTTGGTCACATGGCGATGTGAACTATGGGTGTTAATCACATGGCGATGTGAACTAGATTATTGACTGTAGTAAACTCTTTGTGTGTTGGTCACATGGCGATGTGAACTATGGGTGTTAATCACATGGTGATGTGAACTAGATTATTGACTCTAGTGCAAGTGGGAGACTGAAGGAAATATGCCCTAGAGGCAATAATAAAGTTGTTATTTTATATTACCTTATTCATGATAAAGTTTTATTATTCATGCTAGAATTGTATTGATCGGAAACTTAAATACATGTGTGAATACATAAACAAATACCGTGTCCCTAGGAAGGTTCTACTAGACTAGCTCGTTGATCAAAGATGGTTAAAGTTCCCTAACCATAGACATGTGTTGTCATTTGATAACGGGATCACATCATTAGGAGAATGATGTGATGGACAAGACCCACCCGTTAGCTTAGCATAATGATCGTTCAGTTTATTGCTATTGCTTTCTTCATGTCAAATACATATTCCTTCGACTATGAGATTGTGCAACTCCTGGATACCGGAGGAATACCTTGTGTGCTATCAAATGTCACAACATAACTGGGTGATCATAAAGATGCTCTACAGGTATCTCCGAAGGTGTTTGTTGAGTTGGCATAGATCGAGATTAGGTTTTGTCACTCCGAGTATCGGAGAGGTATCTCTGGGCCCTCTCGGTAATACACATCATAAGCTTGCAAGCAAATGACTAAGGAGTTAGTCACAAGGTGATGTAATACAGAACGAGTAAACAGACTTGCCGGTAATGAGATTGAACTAGGTATGAAGATACCGACGATCGAATCTCGGGCAAGTAACATACCGATGGACAAAGGGAATTACGTATGTTGTCATAATGGTTCGACCAATAAAGATCTTCGTAGAATATGTAGGAGCCAATATGGGCATCCAGGTTCCGCTATTGGTTATTGACCGGAGAGGTGTCTCGGTCATGTCTACATAGTTCTCGAACCCGTAGGGTCCACAGGCTTAACGTTCGATGATGATATAGTGTTATATGAGTTATGTGAGTTGGTGACCGAATGTTGTTCGGAGTCCCAGATGAGATCACGGATATGACGAGGAGTCTCGAAATGGTTGAGAGGTAAAGATTGATATATAGGACGATGGTATTCGGACACTGGAAGTGTTCCGGAGGGTACCGGGTACATACCGGGTCACCGGAAGGGGTTCCAGGGACCCCCGGCAAAAGATATGGGCCTTATGGGCCAAGAGGGGAAACGCACCAGCCACAAGGGGCTGGTGCGCCCCCATATGGGCCGGCCTAAGGAGGGGAAGGAAAGGGGATAAGGGAAAGGAAAGTGTGGATTAGGATTCCCACTTCCTTCCCTCTCCCCCCTCTTTCCTTCTCCTTCGGTTAAATATGGCAGGGGGGGGGGGTGCCACTTGGGGAGGACCCCAAGTAGGATTCGGCCTACTTGGGGCGCATCCTGGCAGCCTTCCCTCTCCCTCCCACCTATATATATGTGGGAGGGGGGCGCCTAGCACACGCCAGACAATTGCCTAGCCGTGTGCGGCGCCCCCCTCCACCGTTTACACCCCCGGTGATATTTTCGTAGTGCTTAGGCGAAGCCCTGCGGAGATCACTTCACCATCACCGTCACCACGCCGTCATGCTAACGGAACTCATCTACTACCTCGATGTCTTGCTGGATCAAGAAGGCGAGGGACGTCACCGAACTAAACGTGTGCAGAACACGGAGGTGCCGTGCGTTCGGTACTTGATTGGTTGAACCGCGAAGAAGTTTGACTACATCAACCGCATTGTGAAACGCTTCCGCTTACGGTCTACGAGGGTACGTAGACACACTCTCCCCCTCGTTGCTATGCATCTCCATGGATAGATCATTGCGTGTGCGTAGATTTTTTTTGTTTTCCATGCAACGTTTCCCAACACATATGACTCAATAAAGAGAAGAGAAACTATGAAGTAAATGCTACATCTTCATTTCGTCTTCATTCTTCTCGGATGCAGTCACTTCTTTCGGACATGCACCAAATCAATTGCTTCACGTCAACAATTTTGAGGGGTCACTCTTGTCAACATAATCTTCAGTGATAACCTTCACTGCAACGCAGGGGATTATCTTCGTCGTTTGAACCAAAACTCCTCTTGATTCTAGTGACCTGTTACTCTGTGTGCACTAGCAAACACATCAGTCCCATATTGTTTATGTCAACAAACTCCAAAACATAAGGAGGTGAATTATTGCACCAACAATCTCCCCCTTTTTGGACGATTGTTGACAAAACAGATAATCATCAAAGTGAAGATAGATAAGTGAAAAAGTAATTCGAACAAGAGTGAATAAGTGTTACTTGCTTGATGATGAAATGTACTCCCCCTAAATGTATGCAAGGTTAAAGGTATGAGATAAATTCTCCTGCAAGTACTTAAGTATACAGAGGAAATTTCAATCATTCGAGTTATTGATTCGCACTGATGATATATAATCCATCGAGATTGCAGTGCAATCATTCATAACTTCCGATAATAATTCCACCTGCAAAACAAATGCTTCGAGAGGAATAGTGCAGCAGGAGGGGTTATTAACATTACATCATGGAAGTCATATAACTCAGCACAGATAGTCTTTAAGGTTCAAATTGCAAACTCACGCAAAACCAAATCAATGGAACACAAAAGGCAAATCTATCAAAACTCGATGTAATTCTCCCCCTTTTTGTCAACCAATGTCAAAAAGGCGACGAATAACATGAGTGCAAAAGAGTAGAACTTGGTTCACTCGACGGCATCTCTCGAAGAACTGTCGGAGGAGACTTCTGCTTTGGAAGTGATGGGATCATCTTCGGCTTCAACAGCAGTGGATTTTCCTTCGGGAATGATAACTTGATGCTGAGAAGACGAAGGCATATTGGGGCCAGCCACTTATGGAACATGTGAAAGCACATTTCCTTCGGTAGGTTTCTTTGTTGGTGAGGTGGTTTCAGATTCTTCGATCAGCTTGCGAAGCTTAAGATGCAGAAGATCAGTAGTTGGCTCTCGAGCAGGCAGCAAAGGGTTTCGTTGGTATTGAAGATCTTTAATAGAAAAGCCTTTGTCAATGTAATCATAAAGCTCTTTAAGATTGACATTCAGAAGTTGCTTCTCGGTAAAGAACTTGCGAAGCAATTTCCAGAGCCTTTTCTTGTTCTCATCGGCAATCATATGCACTATTTTAGTTCGGTTGTTGATTGTATTCAGCTCGGCGGCAAGATGTTCTTTTTTCTTCGATCCTCAGCAATGTGTTGCAGCAACAGTTGTTGTGTGTGCAAGCTGACTTCAAGCTGCGATGGAGGTTGATGGCATATCTTTCGATCACGCTGAGGCAGACGTGGCCCATCGAATTTCTTGTGATAATCTTGAGGGCTTGACGCTGGCGATTTACCCGAAGAGATATCTTCCAGGACTTGTAGGGTATCGTGAACTGGAGGAATGAAGCTTTTATGACTAACTTTCGCCAAATACTCGGTGCACATGGTATGATCAACCACTTTCTGAATCCATGGTGCATAAACTTTGAGGCATTTTGAATACTGAGCAGAATCCTTTAGGATGCGCATAAACATATCTTCAACATAAAAAACATATCGCTTAGAGATTGCGTATATAGCATTTCGAAGAACATATGAGATGGTATTGTCTCTATTCATCCCGGCCAGAGGGCAAATGGTGTATGTGAGCATATGATATAAAGTCTGATTCTCGAATGTTAACTGCTCAGGTCTGGGAGGTCCATTGTAGTCACGAATCTTTTCTTTATTCATTGTGCATCGAAACATGTCATCTGAAATGACATCAATGTTGTGCACTCGAATTTCATTGTTTCCATGCTCAAAGCGAGGGAGATGAAAATGCGAGACAAAATTAGTGGAGGTGCACTTGATGCTTTTGCCTTCAGTCATCCACTCCATGATCCATTTGGAATTGTCAGATTCATCACCAGAGATGTACAAAGTGGCATAGAATTGAAGGATAATCTCTCTGTTCCAAGGATGTTCAAATACAAATACATTGGTGAGGCAGAAATCTTCTAGATCTTGCAGCACTTGGTTGAAACATCTAATGTTCTTCATACCAGGGATGTCTGGATATTCATGAGGGAATATCTTCTTGCTGTCATAGAGGACCCGAGAGTAATATATAGCTTGTTCCTTGGTCCAGAAACAAGGCGATTCAGACGTGCGCGGCTTATCATATGGACTTTCTTGAAAGAAATTTGGATGCGTATTCCGATCGAAAAGCGGACCTCTAGCACTAGCACCTACCGAGAACAAAGGCAGTGCTTCACGAGGATATGAATATTTGAGTTCGTCTTCGACTGAAATCACTTCATCTCCATATACCACGGAGGCCGTGTGATGAGCAGAAATAAATTTATGTTCAGACAGACCATCATCTGGAATTCTGATCATTGAGTCGATGCATAACTTGAGTCGTGATCGAGCTGGTGGCACAACAGTGGGAGCTGCAGTTGTAGTAGGCATTGGGGCAGATTCTTTGACAGCTGGCACTGAAGTCAAATCAGGCACTGGAGGTGGTTGAGATTGTTCTTCGGGAATGTGGTGTTGCTGAGCAGAGGGAGGAGCCGAAAGATTTGATGTTTCACGAGCGGGAGAAGCTTGAGGTTCAGAGCAAGGAATTTCACCTTCTTCAGAAACAACTTGCTGAGATGGAATATCAGTTCTAACAGGGGAGACCACAGGCACTGGTTCAGTTGGCCTTGGCGAGTGAGGAGCATCTGTGACTTGAGCAGTGGGTTGCGAGGGAATTGCTGGCTCAGGTGATTTTTCTTCCTGAGGTTGAGCTTCTAAGCGTTCAGGGGAATTTTTTGTCGGAGCAGGTGGAGCATTCTTCTTCGCAGTTTTCTTTCAGCACTTCTTCATTTGCTAAGCAGTTTGGTCGATATGGCCTTTCACTAGATCATTGTAGCCAGTGGCTTATTGCTTGATGCTCATTGCAGATCTTACGAACAATATCATCGAGATCCGTGTGAAAAAGCAACCTTCTGTTGCAAATGAGAGACAAAGCTCGATTGACATCCTTGTAGGAATCTTCAAGTTGTCTAATGACAAACTTGGAAGAAGTAGTTTTCATTCGACCATCCAGGTCATTAAGTTCGGCAGTGAGGTTATTGATTTCAACAGAATCTTCTCTCATTTCTTGCACAATAGTTGTGGCCTGTGAAATAAATTTAGGAGGGATTGGCAACGAGCTCGCTTCTCCATCGAAAGGATTTTCCACAAACTTGTCAAGCTGCTCCATGATGAACACATGATTGTAGTAGTGAGGAGCATCAGACTATGCAACTGGAACATTTGGAGCAGGTTTCACTTGAACTTGCTCGGATGGAGGCATAGACGCCAATGGCTGAGTCAGTTTGGGAGCAAACTTGGCAGCCTTTTCCTTCAGAGCTGTATCTTGAGGAGCATGCTTCTCTTTCGGAGCATCAACTTGGGGAGCACTTTGCTCAGTAGCAGGGGCCTTCATTTTATTCACATCAGGCTTGGGAATTTATTCGCCTGGCTTGGCAGAACTGACAGGAGCATCGGCGACCAAATCCTTCAGATTGATAGCTTCTGGATGAGGAGTTGTATCCACATGCTGCTTCATAGTAACAGTTGTAGGAGGAGTTTTTCTCAGAATGATCTTCCTCTTCGGTGGAGGTTTTGGAACAATAGGAATACGAAGATCAGGCAACACCATAGAAGTGGTGATGTTCACTTGCTCGCTAAGAGTAGCAGCAACTTCTTCCTGTGTAAGCGGAGGATCATCTTTATTGGAGGATTCATCAGCAGATTCCGCCTTTCTCTTCTTTGATGCACTCTTCTTCTTCAATGCAACAGTGCTAGGATCATGCTTGTGCTTAGGCCGACCTTTAGATATTCCTTCGACCTTTTTCTTTTCTACGTCATCCTTGAGCAGGTGACGATTTTCTTCTTCACAAGCCCTTTCCTTTTCAGCCTTCTTTGCTTGCTTGATGGCATTCTTCTAGCATTTGGCAAGCTCATCAGGATAGGATTCGGGAGTCTTGAGGGAGGTCTCATGAGCATTTGGTGGTGGTGGCGGCCTTTCCTGAGGATCATTAGGTCTGAGGAGACCAATCTGTCGGTAGTCACCCCACGGTGGATGAAATGCAAAGTTCTGAGCAAACTGAGGATGAATCATTTCATAGTTGAACCACTTGCGCACCCAATGGCGTCGAATCCATTGCAGACGCTTATCTCTGTCATGTTTGGATTCGCCTGGAACAGTATTGTATCAATCATGAGAGATGTATTCAGCAGTATTTGTGTATGGTTGTCTGACACCCTTCTTTTTCTTCGGTGCATCTTCTTCTTGCCGATCAGTATTTTGCTCGGTCCTTTTTCTCTTGCTGGATGATGGGCCTACCATTGGGCCCTTTGCATTCAGTGCTTTGGACTCATTTGCTGTACCCAAGATAACATCTTCTCCATCAGCCATACTCACTGGTCGAGCAGAATCCTCAACTGACTGCATGTACCTGTGAATAAGAATAGATATGAGGGAAAATGGGGACAGGGTTACGAATGCTCACAGCGAAAATTTTGCGAACGAAAACCTTTTGAAGAAGAGTTAGATGTAGACTTGAGAAATGTTTCGGATGAAAGAAATGAGTAGAACGAACTAGTAGGTTCAAAGAATATACTAGTTAGCGTGCTAGGCATTCCATTCGTACGAGACATAACACAAACCCTAGATCTGAAAATTTTCAGATGCGAGGGACAACTACAAACCACATCCACACAAGTTACCTAATCAGTAAAGATCTAAGAAATGCAGTAAAAACTGGAAATTTCAACCGCGGACGAACCCGAACGAGAAGAACGGAAGACCAAGTTCGCACTACGCATAACCTAGCTTGGTGATGTGCAACAGCTACAACGGCGCGGGGAGAGAGATGTTCCGCGTCGGCGAGGAAAGACTCCGGCGACCACTTACCGACAGCAAAGTGGTGAAGGGATCATCGGCGTCGAGCTCTAGGAGGAGTAGTGTGGCAGGGCTTCGGAGGAGACGGTGGCGAGGGGAAGAAGAAGTGGATGAGGGAGCGGTGGCGATGCGATATATATATGCGAGGGGAAATAACCGCATCGGATGAATCAGATCGGACGGCCACAGTCGAAGGACTTTTGCAATTCAACAGACCAGATGAATTGGCAGTTGATTGATAGCACGTGGCAACCGTCATAAAGACCTGACTTGGGTGGGAAACCCCAAATTTTGGACGGCTTTCACCAAAAATATTTAAGTTCAGACCGAACCTTTAACGTGGTCAAGGACCCTAGATAAAGTTTCGTTACCAGATGAAATTGAGCATTCATAATGGAACATCACAGACTAGAAGAGATAGAATAGAGGGAAAACATCCTAGGCATTTCACTCAGACAAAGAAACACAAACACTCGAATGAAAAACTATGAGTGAAATACATTCGGACAAACACAAAATCTATCATGTCGAAAGACAACTCAACGAATGAAAATTGTGGTGGCGTGACCCACCGTATAAGAATTGTATGACCCCGAGCATCGCACAATTATCGTGGCACCCGGTTAGTCTAGTTCTTTGTTAATGTATTCACTCTCAGAAAGAAAATTTCACTTTGTCAAAATTTTCAAACTCTTCAAGTGTTATGCACCCATTCCTTCTAAGATGTGGAAGTGTTGGCATGGGTGCCGAGCCCATCTTACTGCATGTTTGCGGAATCTAGGATATTTAGCTCACACCGTAATGCATAGAATCTTTTCTCATCGAGAGGCTTGGTGAAGATATCAGCGAGATTGTCTTTGGTGCTGGTGTGATCAATAACAATATCTCCTCAAGCAACATGATCGCGAATGAAATGATGTCTGATGGCAATATGCTTGGTACGAGAATGCTGCACTAGATTGTGTGCAATTTTGATTGCACTCTCATTGTCACAGTATAGAGGGATATTCTTGACCTTGATGCTGTAATCCTTCAGAGTTTGCTTCATCCACAATAACTGAGTACAACAAGCGCCAGCAGCAATATATTCGGCCTCAGCCGTAGAGAGAGATACACAATTCTGCTTCCTTGAAGACCAACACACCAAAGATCTACTGAGGAAATGACATGTCCCCGAAGTAGATTTCCTGTCAACCAATTCACCTGCGTAATCTGAGTCTGAATAGCCAATGAGATCAAACTGTGCTCCCTTAGGATACCATAAACCTAAGGTGGGGGTGTGAGCCAAATATCTCAGAATACGCTTGACCGCTTGGTGATGTGATTCTTTCGGTGAAGCTTGATAGCGGGCACACATACAAACACTCAACATAATGTCATGTCTGGATGCACATAGGTAGATCAAAGAACCAATCATCAAACAATAAGCCTTCTGATCGTAATCCTTACCATACACATCTGCGTCCAGCTTACCATTTGTGGGCATTGGAGTTTTGCAGCCCTTAAGTTTGCATTCTTGCATTTTGAACTTCTTCAGACAGTCTCTCAAGTATTTCTCCTGAGATATGAAAATTTCATTGTCCTGTTGACATATTTGCAGTCCGAGAAAGAACTTAAGTTCACCCATCATAGACATTTGATATTTCTCGGACATCATTTTCCCGAACTCCAAGCTGCAAGCATTGTTAGTACAACCGAAGATAATATCATCCACATAAATTTTACACATGAATAGAACATCATCAATTGCGCGTGTGAAAAGAGTGGAATTAGTGGATCCTGGTTTGAACCCCTTATCGAGCAGAAACTTCTTCAGGGAAAGAACTTAAGTTCACCCATCATAGACATTTGATATTTCTCGGACATCATTTTCCCGAACTCCAAGCTGCAAGCATTGTTAGTACAACCAAAGATAATATCATCCACATAAATTTTACACATGAATAGAACATCATCAATTGTGCGTGTGAAAAGAGTGGAATCAGTGGATCCTGGTTTGAACCCCTTATCGAGCAGAAACTTCTTCAGGGTGTCATACCAAGCTCGAGGGGTTTGCTTTAGCCCATATAGAGCCTTCTTCAACCTGAAAACTTTGTTAGGAAACTGAGGGTGTTCAAAGCCAGGTGGCTGCTTAACATATACTTCCTCATCAAGTTCACCATCGAGGAAAACACTTTTCACATCCTTTTGATAAAGCATGATATCATTGTAGTTGGCATAAGCAAGAAGAATACGAATTGCATCAAGACGAGCAACATGAGCATATGTTTCACCGAAATCAATGCCTTCTACCTGTGTATACCCTTGAGCAAGAAGATGTGCTTTTTTTCTCACAACAATGCCATTTTCATCTTGCTTGTTCCGGAATATCCATTTAGTGCCGATGATATTGTGCTTCTTAGGATTCGGTTTGTCAACCAATTCCGACACATCATCTAGTTCAAATTGCACCAACTCTTCTTGCATAGCATTCATCCAATCGGGATCATTCATGGCTTCTTCATACTTGGTAGGTTTTGCCAATGAGACAAAGGAGAAACTGCCACAGTAGTTAGCCAAACGAGTGCGACAACGAGTTGTGGGTCGGTAACCTGGATTTTCGAGATCTTCGAGAATTAATGTAGGGTCAACTCAATTTGCCACTCGAGGGAGATGATTTTCATCTTGATGATCATTTGCATTTTCCTCAGTATCAACATCGGGATTGGCATTTGTATCGCCATTTTCATCGGTATTCCCATTGAGTTGGCATTAGTATTTTGATTGCCATTTGTGTTCGGAGCGGCATTTTCTTCGACAGCGGCTTGGCGAGTTCTGCTTCGAGTCATGGGGGCATCATCATCATCGGAAGAGTTAGGAGCATTTCCTTCGACTGGCATGACACTCCCAATGGCCATTTGCCGAATAGCTTCCGAAATCGGTGGTTCATCTATCACATTTGGCAGGTGCTCCTTTTGAGAGCCGTTAGATTCATCGAACCGCACATTCATCGTTTCCATAACTTTCCCGTGGTGAGAGTTATAGACATGATAAGTATGCGAGTTCGAGCCATAACCAAGAAGAAAATCTTCATGTGCCGTAGGTGCAAACTTGGAATTATGATTCATGTCATGAATGTAACAAGGTACACCAAAAACACGTAGATAAGAAACATTTGGTTTCTTGCCAGTGATAAGCTCATAAGAAGTTTTCTTAAGGAATTTGTGAATATAAACACGATTGATAACATGACAAGCAGTGTTAATAGCATCATCCCAGAAACGAATGGGAGTTTTATACTCACTGAGCATTGTTCTCGCCATTTCAATGAGAGTTCTATTCTTTCGCTCAACAACTCCATTATTTTGAGGAGTGTATGCGGCAAAGAATTCATGAGTAATACCATTCTCATTGAGAAAATCTTCGATATGAGTATTTTTGAACTCAGTACCATTGTCACTTCTGACATGCTTAATTCGCACATCATATTCATTCCGGGCCTTCTTCACGAATCTTTTGAAGATGTCTTGGGTGCAGGATTTGTCTTTGAGAAAGAATACCCAAGTGTAACAAGAGAAATCATCCACAATAACCAGACCATAATGACTGCCACCGGAACTTGCATAGTTTTTAGGTCCAAATAAATCCATATGAAGAATTTCCAGAGGTCTTCTTGTGGTCATGACAGTCTTTGATGAATGATGTTTCTTAGCCAATTTACCAGCTTCACAAGTAGCACAGAGACGATCCTTGTCAAATTTCACATCAGGAATGACACGAAGATGAATTTTCTTCACAAGAGTCTACAAATTTCTCATACCTGCATGACCAATTTTTCGGTGCCACAGCCAACCTTCGATTGCTTTTGCAAGCAAACAAGTTTGGACTGAGGGACCCTTAGAGAAATCCACAATATATAAATCACCCTTTCTATTTCCCTCGAAGACGAAGGAATTGTCAGAGGCCATAAAGACAATGCATTTGGAGATAGAAAATAGAACTAGCATGCCTAGATCACGAAGCTTACCAACTGACATAAGATTGAATCCAAGAGACTGAACAAGTAAAACATCATCAATAGTCTTGTCTCTGTTGGGGAATGTTGCATGGAAAACAAAAATTTTCTACGCACACGCAAGATCTATCCATGAAGATGCATAGCTACGAGAGGGGAGAGTGTCTACGTACCCTCGTAGACCATTAAGCGGAAGCGTTTATCAACGCGGTTGATGTAGTCGTACACCTTCACGATCCGCCCAATCAAGTACCGAACGCACGGCACCTCTGCATTCAGCACACGTTCAGCTCGATAACGTCCTCGCCTTCTCGATCCAGCAAGAGAGGCGAAGTAGTAGATGAGTTCTGGCAGCACGACGACGTGATGACGATGATGGTGAAATTATCCGCAGGGCTTCGCCAAGCATAACAGACGTGGACGGTGGAGGAACTAGAACTAGAGGGAGACGGGGCACCGCACACGGCTTGGGGATCATGGTGTGTGTTGCCCCTCTCCCTCCACACATATAAATAGGTGGGGGTGATAACCCGCAAGTATAGGGGATCACAATAGTTTTCGAATGTAGAGTATTCAACCCAAATTTATAGATTTGACACAAGGGGAGACAAAGGATATTTGAAGGGATTAGCAGCTGAGTTGTCAAGTCAACCACACCCGAAGATTAATTATCTACAACAAGGTAATCAGTAGCACAGTAATATGATAGTTTTGATAATAGTAGTAATAGTAGCAGTAACGGTAACAGTGATGGCAATAATTTTGTAGCAGATGTAACAGTGGCAATAACAATAGTAACTTAGCAAGAACAATATGCGGAAAATTCGTAGGCATTGGATCGGTGAATTCGTTGGATGATATTCATCATATATCAGTCATAACCTAGGGCGATACAAAACTAGCTCCAGTTCATAAATATAATGTAGGCATGTATTCCGTAAATAGTCATACGTGCTTATGGAAAGAACTTGCATGACATCTTTTGTCCTACCCTCCCGTGGTAGCGGGGTCCATAAGGAAACTAAGGGATATTAAGGCCTCCTTTTAATAAAGAACCGGAACAAAGCATTAACACATAGTGAATACATGAACTCCTCAAACTACGGTCATCACCGGAAAGTATCCCGAATACTGTCACTCCGGGGTTTAAGGATCATAACACGTAATAGGTGACTATAACTTGCAAGATCGGATCTAGAACATAGATATAATGGTGATAACATAAATGGTTCAGATCTGAAATCATGGCACCCGGGCCCAAAGTGACAAGCATTAAGCATGGCAAAGTCATAGCAACATCAATCTCAGAACATAGTGGATACTAGGGATCAAGCCCTAACAAAACTAACTTGATTACATGATGAATCTCATCCAACTCCTCACCGACCAGCGAGCCTACGAAGGAATTACTCACTCCCGGTGGGGAGCATCATGGAATTGGCGATGGAGAAGGGTTGGTGATGATGAAGATCGAATATCCCCCTCTCTGGAGCCCCAACGGACTCCAGATCTGGCCTCCCGATGAAGAACATGAGGTGGCGGCGGCTCGGTCTCGTGAAATGCGATAATTCTTTCTCCCTGATTTTTTTCTCCGAAAATGTGATTTTATAGCGTCCGAGATAGGGTCTGTGGGGCCACCAGGTGGACACAACCCACCTGGGTGCGCCAGGAGGGGGGCGCACCCTGGTGGGTTGTGCTCCCCCAGGACCCCCCCTCCGGTGGTTCTTGGCTCCAGTATTTTTCTTTTATTGTATAAAAATTCTCCAAAAAGTTTCGTTCCATTCCGAGAACTTTTATTTCTGCACAAAAACAACACCATGGTAGTTCTGCTGAAAACAGCGTCAGGCCGGGCTAGTTTCATTCAAATCATGCACATTAGAGTCCAAAACAAGAGCAAATGCGTTAGGAAAAGTAGATACAACGGAGACGTATCAACTCCCCCAAGCTTAAACCTTTGCTTGTCCTCAAGCAATTTAGTTGATAAACTGAAAGTGAAAAAGAAAAACTTTTACGAACTCTTTTGTTCTTGTTTACATAAATAAGCTTAAGTAGCACCCAGGTTTCAGCAAAGATTATAACTAACCATGTCAACAATAACTCTTAAAAATTATATTAACTCATATCAATAGCATAAGCAACTAGCGAGCAATAATAAGATATCTCAAGTGACAACACTTGTCAAAACAACCATTATATAATATGACAATAGTGGTATCTCACTAGCCCTTTCTGAGACCGGAAAACATAAATGCAGAGCACCTCCAAAGTTCAAGCAGCGACTAAACAATGTAATTCATGGTAGAAAAGATCCAGTCATGATGCATTCAACGTTAACTATACACAATGCATGAGGATGACAAATAGTGCTCTCAGATCTGGCGCTTGTTTGAGAAGGTGATGACTCAACATAAAAGTAAATAGATAGTCCCTTAGCAGAGGGAAGCAGGAATTTGCAGAGGCACCAGAGCTCGAAGCTTAAATCAGAGATAAATGAAATTTTTGGAAATGCACCCTTCCTATTTACTTCACGACCAAAGGTTAGCAATACCTTCCATGCTAAACACATTAGTGGCGGTTCCCAAGCAATAAAAGTAAAGGTTTACTCCCCCTCCACCAACAAACACACTCCACGGCGAGCCGAATCCATGGGTACCGTCCATACCAACATCAGTCGTGGGGGAGTTTTGTTTAATTATTTGCAATTTTTGATTTCGGGACTGGGAATCCCTGTTACTTCCCTTCTCGTGCAAGGACGAGTGAATAAACACTCATCATGAGAATAACCCGCTTAGCATGGAAGATACTGACTACCCCCTGTCGCTCTATAAACAATCCAGGCACACAAAAAATAGATGTTCATTTGAAGTTTTTGAGATGGCACATGCAAATCTACTTAGAACGGCAGGGTAATACCACATATAGGTAGGTATGGTGGACTCATCTGGAATAACTTGGGTTTTAGGATTTTGATGCACAAGCAACATTTCCGCTTAGTACAGGCGAAGGCTAGCAAATAGGTTGAGAAGCGGCCAGCTAGAGAGCAAACGGTCATGAACATGCATTATGCATAATAAACATTGAATACTAGCATGAGTAGGATATGAACACCATGAACATAAAAATCATAGAGGCTATGTTGGTTTTGATTCAACTACATGTGTGAACATGTGCCAAGTCAAGCCACTCGAAACATTCGGAGGAGGATACCATATCATCATACCACATCACAATCATTTTAATGCATGTTAACATCCAAGATAAATCATTATCCACTCCTAACTATTTAAGCATGGCATGAGAAACTATAATCTCTAATTGTCATTGCAAACATGTTTGATCTTAATATGCTGAATCATGGATACTAGGTTAAACATATTTACAAAAACAGAACAAGTTGAGTTCATACCCGTTTCTCTCTGCCACAGCCAGTTCATCAAATATCGTCATTATTGCCATTCACTTGCAGACCAAATGATATGAAAATAATAATAGTGCAAGAGTGCCGTGGACTAAGCTGGAATCTGCAAACAATTTATTCAAAAGGAGAAGACAAGGTAATATGGGCTCTTTGTTAGATCAATATCAATGCATCTGAGAGCCACTCAACATTTTCATCGTGGTCTTCTCCTCATTAAGACTCAATAGAAAGAAAAGAAATTCAGAGAAACACACTGAAATATTTTTGGAGTTTTTAGTTTTTCTAGAAGAAAGCAAGTTAAAGGAAAAGGGATAACAAAAACGAGAAAAACTATTTACACGGGAAAGCTCTCAACAAGCAAAAGAAGAAAAAGGAAATCTTTTTGGGTTTTATTTTTAATACTACAGCTAGCTAAACTAGAAAGAAAACCGAAAAGAAGCAAGAAACACATTTTTTTTATTTTCTCAAAGTTTTTTTTAAACACACAAGAAGAAAGCAAGACAATAAATCTAGCATGGATAATACAATGAAAAAGTGTGAACACCGACAACTGGAATGCAATGTGTGAACATGAATGTAATGTCGGTGGAAATATGTACTCCCCCAAGCTTAGGCTTTTGGCCTAGCTTGGTAATCACCATCCGTGGCTTGCATAATAATCAGAGTGATAGCTCACAGAGGCTCTTGGTGCAGCCTCCTTAGCTCGCCGAGCAGCCACGACCTCTACATTGTGTGCGCGAGCATTGCTCTCAAGAACATAATACCTTCCTTTGCTGTGATAATCAAAGAGAGCAGGAGCAGGCAAAAAGGTGTGCACAACGGAATATTTATTGAACAACAAGTTGTAAGTATAATCAGTGATCTCGCCCTTAAGGAACTTATGGCGCTTCATGGCCTCAAAGTCTAAATACTGAGTGGGTAGGATGGGGTCATTAGGCCAAGGTGATACACCAAACTCCTTTGCTAAACGTGAAGCATAAATCCCACCATAGAAGTATCCACTACCAGCGTTGTGCTGCAATCTGCGTGCAACAATCGCTCCAAGGTTATAGCGTTTATTACCGGTGAGAGCGGTGTGCATGAGGCTCAGGTCAGGAGCACAGAGTGTACTACAGTCTTGTTTGCCTATGATACATTTTCCATTAAATAGTGCAAAGTATTGAATTGATGGGAAATGAATACTTTTTATTCTACCTTGTGTCACTCCTCTATTCTCACCGTAGCAAAGACTAGTAAAAAATGACTCATACTCAGACCTTGGTGGTTCGTCCAATAAACCCCAAAATGGAATTTTACACACACCACTAAACGCGTCTAGAGGCATGGTAATTGGACGGTCATAAAGTTTAAACGAAACTCTAGACTCACGAGGATAAAATTTAAACTCTTTAGTAAACGACTCTGTGAGACTGAGATGCTGGTTGCACTTATCTTCAATGTAGGACCGAGCTCGGTGTTGTGAATATATTGCTCAAATTCTTCTTTAATACCTGCACTTATCATGAAATCGTCGCACGGCCATAAGCATGATTTGGTAGCGACACCCCGGATTGAACTTGCACTTGGTTCAACATAAGACCGACAGGTTGAGCCACTACTAGAAGATGCCTCTGAGGACCTCCGCCTCGAAGAACTCCTTCCAAAGAAGTTCATTTTATTTGCGTACAAATTTCTGAAATTTTTGGGTCATAAAATTTTGTCAACAAAACTTCATAAGATTGATAGCAACTACTCATAGGGATGCATAGATGCCATATTAAGCATTCAAACTACTTAGAACTCTAAGAATTCAACATGCAAGCTCATCTACAGCAGCACCAAGAGTAGCTAATTATTCAAAATATAATCCACTAAAGCAAAAACTAATTGGAGCAATGGAGGAGTCACATACCAAGTAGCAATCACCCAAAATAGTTTCAGAAACGGAGCTTCGAGCAAAGAGATCGAAATCCGTGGGTTTGAGAGCAAGAACACGAGAGAGAGAGAGAGAGCAATGGTGAATTTTTTCTGGAGGTAGGTGATGACATGGGCTAAAGAGATAAGTGAGGGGACCCACGTGGGGACCACAACCCACCAGGGCGCGCCTGGGGCTGCTGGCACGCCCAGGTGGGTTGTGCCCACCTGGTGCACCCCCCTCTGATGTTATTTGCACTATAAATTCAGAAATATTCAGAAAAAATCGTATTAAATTTTCAGAGCATTCTGAGAACTTTTATTTTTGGGTCATTTTTTATTGCACGGGAAATTCAGAAAACAGACAAAACATGGCATTTTATTTTATTTAACTAAGAAAAACAAAAAACAAAGGTTGGGAACAGAATGTTGTGCTTACTCAATTCATCAACTTCATACCTCTCAAATGTGATCCATTAATAAGGTTGATCAAGTCTTATTAATAACCACCTTCGATTAGCATGAAACCGAAGATCTTTTGTAAAACACTAAGTTACCTCAACGGGGATATGCATGTCCCCAACAATAAGCATTTCATATTTCTTTTTGGCAGTAGGTAGAGGTAGTTGAAAGCTTCCAATAGTGAGTGTCGGAGATTTTTCAATAACATTAATACCATTCACTTGGAATTGTTTCTTTGGAAAGTGCACCGTATGCTTACTACCATTGATATGAAAAGTGACCTTTATTTTATTGCAGTCAATAACAGCCCCTGCAGTATTCAAGAAGGGTCTACCAAGGATAATCGACGTGTTGTCGTCCTCGGGCATCTCAAGTATAACAAAGTCAGTTAAGATAGTAACATTTGAGACAACAACGGGCACATCCTCACAAATACCGATAGGTATGGCCGTTGATTTGTCAGCCATTTGCAAAGATATTTCAGTAGGTGTGAGTTTATTCAAATGAAGTCTTTTATATAAGGAGAAAGGCATAACACTAACACCAGCTCCTAAATCACAGAAAGCAGTTTTGACATAATTTCTTTTGATTGAGCAAGGTATAGTTGGTATTCCCGGATCTCCAAGTTTTTTAGGTACTCCATCCTTAAAAGAATAATTAGCAAGCATGGTGGAAATTTCAGCTTCTGGTATCTTTCTTTTATTAGAGATGATGTCTTTCATATATTTTGCATAAGGGGCCATCTTTAAAATATTAGTCAAGCGGGTGCGCAAAAAGTCTGGCCTAAGCATTTCAGCAAAGCATTCAAATTCTTCATCATCTTTTTTCTTAGTTTATTTAGGTGGAAAGGGCATGGGTTTTTGCACCCATGGTTCTCTTTCTCTCCCATGTTTTCTAGCAACAAAGTCTCTTTTATTATACTTTTTATTTTTGGGTTGTGGGTTATCAAGATCGACAGCTGGTTCTATGTCAACATCATTATCTGGTTCCTTATCATTGTCTGGTTGAGTGTCTTCATGAACATCATCATTTTCCTTTTCATTATCACTAGGTGGATGCTCATTACCAGATTGAGTTTCAGCATCGGAAATAGAAACATCATTATTATCTTCAGGAGGTTTTTCTACTTCAGGTTCACTAGAGGCATGCAAAGTCCTATCACTTTTCTTCTTCTTTTTCTTTCTAGAAGGACTAGGTGCATCACTGTTAATTCTTTAAGAGTTTTGTTCAATTCTTTTAGGGTTTCCTATAGGATAAAGTGGTTCCTGAGTCATTTTACCTCCTCTAGTTGCTACTCTAACAGCAAAGTCATTTATATTATTATTCATTTCATCAAGCAATTCTCTTTGAGATTTAGCAACTTGTTCCAGTTGAGTTTGAACCATAGAGGCATGTTTCCCTACACCTCTAACATAATTGGAGATTCTAAATAACAAGTCACTCAAGCGAGCAATCACATCGAAATTGTATTTCAATTGTTTCATAACATTTTCATTGAAGTGATCTTCTTTATTAATTTAGTTATCAAACTCATAAAGGCTGTAACACCCCTGTGTAATAGCCACGGTGATCAACAGCTAATAATGCCAAGTCACTTTCATTTGCAGTGCCTAATCACTTTGGTTAAGTATTTAATTCAAATTCTATTCTGAAAATCAACTCAAAATTCAAAAGTAAAATATGAAGTTGCTCAAACACCGTTGGAAAAATGTTCATTAAGTAACAAATGATCCAAAAGCAATGATAAAATTATAAACAAATACAAATGAGTTAGCTAAATGACTCAAACCACATGAAACAACACCAAAACAACACTATTTAATCCATTTATAATAATATCAAATTCAAATAAAATCCTACTTTGCCCAAACCAGTTTCTGGTAAAAGGTAATATTGCATTGTAATATTGGGGCCAACTCTCACATTTTACAAAAGTGCAAAAGTGGCCTAAACAATTACCTAGCACAAAAGAAATAAAGAAAAGGCAAAACTTAAACAAGAAAATAAAACGAGGCACTGTGCACTGGGCCTAAGTGCACAGTGCCCCGAAACTGGCCCAGCTGGCCCATCTTCTTCTCTCTCTGTCGCCGTGTCGGCACGCGCCTGGACGCGCTGGCGAGCGCCGCTCGAACGGCGACACCGCGGCACCCCACCGACGCCATGGGCCATCAAGGAGATAAGGACGAGCCAGGGCATCCCCCCTGGCCTCCCCGTCCACTCCTTCTTCCTCTCCGTCGCTCTCCCACTCGATCCCCATCATCGCCGAACGCCACCACCATCGTACCTCCGTCGATCTCGTGGCCACAGCCACCACCTCGCTCCGCCGACTTGTCGAAGAGCTCCGCCATCGACTACTCCATAGATCGGTGGCCTCAGTTGGAGCGGGGGAGCACCGAAGAGCTGGATCCCTCTCGTACACATCTCCGGCCGCCGCTGATCGTCTTCGTCTTTGGCGCCGGCCTCTGCTGCTACTAACCTTTTGAGGGCCTTCGGCGTGCCGCTAGGTGAGCATGCCTCCCTCCTCTATCCTCTAGGTTCTTGAGATCGCGCCATAGTAGCTCGTCATCGAACCCGAGCTCTGGCCGCCGCAGTTCGCTTCGCTGCCGTGGCCATGGCCTCTGTCGTGCTCGTCTGAGCACGACATCATGCTCCTACTGCCCCCAGGAGCCGAACGCGCCCGTGCACGCGCTCTCCCGTACTCCCTAGCGCTGGATCCATCGAAGCCCAAACTTCGACGCCGCTCTTGCTCGACGCCGGCGATGATTCCGTCCGGTTCCGGTGAAACCACCACCACCACTAGACGCGGCATTGGATGCTCGTTCGAACCAGCCCAACCCCGCGTCAACTGACCCCCTATAGAGCATTTCTGGCCAAGTCCGGCGATCGGCCGCCGCGCTTTTAGTCGCCGGAGTAACTCCGGCCATGCCGCCGACTTGGCACAGGCAGGACCCACCCCTGGGTCGCTGACTGCGGCCCCGAGGGGCCCAGTTGACTGAGTTGACTCAATCAACTCTGCTGACTGGGCACTCTGTGTCTATGACATGCGGGCCCCACCTCGTAATTAGTTTAGTTAAAATATTTTTATAAATAAACTTATTTAGATAGTTAAACAGTCGCTGACAGGTGGGGCCAGCCACTAATTAACTCTCTGGATTAGTTTTAATTAACTCTGTTAAGCCTCTGTCACTGACATGTGTGTCCCATTGGAGCCACAGGTCAGTTTTGACCTGGTCAACCGACAGTTGACCTGCTGACGTCATCCTTTAGTCATGCTGATGTCATAAGTCTTTTCTGCTGATAAAAATAATTCCAGAAAATAATTAAATCTTTGAAAATTCGTAACTTTTAAGCCGTAGCTCAGATCGAAAAACTTAATACATGAAAATTGATCAGAACGACGAGACGAATTTAATTGTGTTGTCTGATTCCTTGTCGGAACCCCCTACATAGGAGAACCCATAACTTTCCATCCGTATCCGGTATATGAATAGTGCATAATCACCGGATAATAAATCCCGCGTTAATCCTAAGATAACTAAAATGACATAGGTGCATCTTTAGGCAACCCTGCACTGCATCTTAGCATAGCATGCCCTGTATTGCTTTGATTGCTGTGCATTTATATGTTTCTTCCCCCTCTTCTCTCTTGGTAGACCCCGACGTCGACGTTGCTCCCGAGACTGATGCAGCTCCGGAGGTCGACTACGCTCCTGACGATCAGACCCTTGCCACAGAGCTTCCAGGCAAGCACCCCCCTTTTGAGCATTCCGATATCGCCCACTCTCTTCCCTCTTATGCTTGCATTAGAAGTTACTTCTGCTGCTATTATCCTATTTCTGCTGCATAGCCTGTTTATTGTAACCTGTTACTGTTACCTACCTGCTTATCCTAAACTGTTTAGCATAGGTTGGGTAGAGACCCAGCAGATACCCCACTTTATCCCGACTGTCCCGCTGGATCATCAGAAGACCCGATCAACGGGATCGAAGACCAGGCCCCGGCACCGCACATCACTCCCCCTTAGTTGTTCGACACTACTGGGTTACTATCGAGTGCCGAGGGCGATACCTCGTCAGCATTTCTGATGATAACCTTGTAGGTTAGTTAATCAGTCATGGTCAGCGAGGGTGATTCCTCCTACACCACCCCTGATAACGACATTGTCGTGCAACTGCTCAAGTGTGGACCTCGAGGGTGATTCCTCCTTTGTTCACCTTGATGTTTACGTCAGGTGGGAATCCAACGAGGGTGATGCCTCGGATTCCTTCTTGATATGGTAGCCACACGGATGCCTTTACATTACTGTTGATACTGCTTATTCTGGATAAAGACGGGTCGGCCCTGAGGGGTACCCGCGCGAGCTTAATTGCGAGAGATGTGGAGTCGGGTGGACCAGGATGGTGCCCGAGAGTTGAACATGAGGCGTGGCCGGGCGTTCTTAGCCCTTGCCGCTAGTCCTCGAGACAGGGCGATGGGGTCACATCTTTCGTGAGTCTCTGCTCATTACCGCACTCCTAACACACTAACGGTTTGGATATTTGATCCGAGGGGCCTCTGGCCTGATAGCACTAACCATCACATGGGCATAGTATGGGCGTTCTGTGTCATATACTTCAGTCGGAGCTTAATTGACGTCAGCAAGGAGCGGCACACGCTGGGTTGGACTGGGAACAAAACCGCGCTTGTATTAAGGGGTTGCTAGGTCTGCTCACCGGCGGTGCACGTAACGCGCAGGAGTCCCCGGGGCGATGGCCCAAGACCCCTGGGCGCATAGGTTAGTCCGGCGTGCTAACCTCTCTGTTAAGTATTCGGTCGGGTTGTGGCGTATCGTTTGGCCAAGGCCGGGCATGACCCAGAAAAGTTTGTCCAGCCGGAGTTAATCGAGCGTGGTGGGTAAGTTGGTGCACCCCTGCAGGGAAGAAACAATATATCGATAGCCTGTCCTACGGTAACGGACACTCGGAGTTGTATCCTGATCGGTACAACTAGAACTGGTGACTTGAGATGAAATGGATAGTATGGCTCTGGGATTGCTTTCTCGCAGGGAGTCGAGGAAGAATCTCTGGGCGAGGTTGATGATACTACTGTTACTTTACATTATGTTAATCTGCACTCTTCTAATGCTGCAAGACCAATGAAGATGCTTGAAGATGCTAGTCTTTGATAGGACTAGGCTCTCCCCTCTATTCTGGCAATTCTGCAGCCCAGTCCACATATACAGCCTCCCTTTGAAAATGTTGCATATGTAGTGTAGCTCCTTTCTTGATGAGTACTTCGGATGAGTACTCACGTTTGCTTTCCTTTCTTTTTCTCTTCATATCCAATTGTCGCCGCCAGATGACGGAGCCCCTGAGGTAGCTGCCCCCGTCGACGACTACAGCTACTACTACTACCCTCCAGGCGAGTACTACTACGAGGAGCCGACAGATGACCAGGAGTAGGATTCGGAGGGTCCTAGGCAGGAGGCCTACGCCTTTCGATCGTAGTGTTTTATTTTGCCCCGCCTTTCTAAAGACCTATCTGTTTCTCTGTAATATCTGTACCCAGATATCTGATTCTTCCGCTGACTCTTGTATGCCATCGAGCTATGTATTCGAGCCCTCGAGGCCCTGGCTTGTAATATAAAGCTTGTATGACTTTATTTATGTTTTGGAGTTGTGTTGTGATATCTTTAAGTGAGTCCTTAGGCTTGATCATGTGCATTTGCGTATATGATTAGTGCATGATTAAGCCGGGGTCATCACAGGTTGGTATCAGAGCCGACTGCCTCTAGGTATCCCCCTATCCAACTCCTTGGCCGAAGTTGAGTCTAGAAACCGAAAACTGTTTTACTAACTTGGCTGTGTGGCTTACGGGCCCACGTTGCCAACTGGGTGGTATTACGATCTTTTATTCCTTGTCTTTACTCCAGGATTCTAATCTCTCTTCTATTCGGGTTTAATAAATTAACTAACGCCAACACTTAGGATCTCGTAAATTTCGTCCACCCGGAGAGCTGGATATCTGTGCGATTTCCCTGTCATTGATCTGATTAGTCTGATAATCATTTTCCTTTCCATTGTTTTGTTTAACCTTTCTCTTCGAGATCTGTTATACTTCTCATCATCAAATGACAATCCTGAATTTCCTTCATTTCAGATGGATCGTCTGTTTCCACCACGTCCTACGACGCAGCTTGTGCTTCGCACTTGGGCTCGAGATGCCCCTGGTTTTCCAGCTGTCCTGATCGCCCTCTTGACCAGACTGGGATACCGCTGGTACCCTGAGTACATGGTCTATGAGGTTTACCATGAGTTCAACCAGGAGCAGTACTATGCTGATGGTCGCATCTATGATTAGCAGGATGACTCAGACAGTGAGCTGTACCTTTTCCACGGTACCGGCGTGATGATTGAGATGGCAGTCCATGATGCCGCCTACTCTGCTGTCGCACGTCTCCGAGGAGAGCACAACGCTAGCTTGGATGCCTCTGAGTTTCGATATATTCCGTATGCCCCTGTTGGAGATGCTACTGGATACTGCACAGCTATGTGTGCCCCGTACGAGCCTCGTCGCTACGATCCGCGAGTTCTGATTCAGTGTACTCAGGCTCTGGATCGCACTGTTCGGGCTCTTGCCGTCGAGTTGTTCGCCACTCAAGCACGACTCTACGAGGCTATGACGCAGTTGCTACCAGCTATTCATGCAGGGATACATCCGGAGTACATCCTTTACCCGCGCAGGACCGAGATGCCACCAGGGATTTATTGGCCTGCTGTGGGAGGTCACACACCTGCACGTGGACCTCTTCTTTCAGCTCGAGACCGGGTTCTGCATCAGAGTGCACATGGAGCGCAGGATCCTTCTGCGATGAACATTCGTCGTCCGCACTTGCAACTACCCCGTTTCAGTGGTTTTCTCCGATGTTGATGTAGCCTTTGCTATGCCTCATTGTGTACTTCCTTACCGCATGCCTGCGTGCCGCCTAGCATGTCTAGCTTTTGGATTTGTGCCGTTATGCTGCCCGAATGTAACCGACTCTGTATGGATCTGTATGTCTTGAATGACTATTGTTAAGCATCTGTTGTACTACTGAAATTCCATCATGTTACGTCATGCTTGTTGCTAAACACTCGCAATGGCTTCTGCTAAACTACTCCTGTTGAATTTAGCAGGATGGGTGATAACAATCCACCACCGCCGCCACCGCCTGATTATATGGCTGCGATGATGCAACAGTTTGAATTAAACCGTCAGTTCATGCAAGGGGTGATCGATCAGTTCCCCCGACCCAATGCCAACCAGCAGCCAGCTTCAATAACTCTACCAGAGTTTGTCCGCCTCAACCCAGTGACATTCCTCAACGCAGTTAATCCGCTGGACGCCGATGACTGGCTGCGTGACATCTTCTATGAGATGGAGTCAGCTGATGTCCTTCCTCTCAACTATGTCACCTTTGCGACCTACTTCCTGAAGGGACCCGCAGCACAATGGTGGGCCACCCACAGACAGACCCTACCTCCTAGGACTGTCATTACCTGGGTGGAGTTCAAGACTGCTTTTCGCGCCCGCTATATTCCTCAAGCAGTTATAGCATGCAAGAAGGCTGAGTTCCGCAACCTTGTTCAAGGCAACAAGACTATAGAATTCTATCAGCGAGAGTTGCTTGACTTGTCTCGCTACGCTGAAGAAGATATCCCCAATGATGCTCGTAGATAGGAGAAGTTCCGTGAAGGGCTACACCATGACTTTCAGCTAGCCCTGCTCATCCAAGACTTTCCTGACTTCGCCACTTTGGTAAACAAGGCAATTATGGTCGAGACTAGTCTGAAGAAGCATAAGGAAGTGACCAGACGCACTCGTGAAGCGGGCTCATCTTCGGGCTCGTCTTCGCAGAAGCGCCGCATCTGGATTCCAGAGAGCATGTACCGTCCAACAGCTCCAGTGTACAGGCCTGCATATGCTGCACCTCATCTGCCTCCTCCACCATCGAGGCAGCCTCTTCGAACCCCTCCACCTCGATCTCCTGCACCACGTCCAGACAGTGGACTCTGCTTCAAGTGTGGCCAGCCAGGTCACCGTGCCATAGACTGTTCTCAGAATCAGAATCAGCTAGTGCTTCTTCCTGCTGGCCGTGGTAATGGCCGTGGAATTCCTCAGCAGCGTAACAACAATGTCAGACCTTCTTATGGTCGTGGGCAAAACTACCACGTCAACATGGTTGAAGCTCAAGATCAACCTGAAACCGTGATGGGTAAACTTCTTGTTAATTCAGTACCAGCATCTGTTTTATTTGATTCAGGAGCATCGCATTCATTCATGTCAGATAAATTTGCACTCATGCATGAAGTTAGATGTGATACACTACCGCATAAATTACGAGTGAACACTCCCGCGGGTCATTGCCACACTTCGTTGTTCAGTCCCGATGTCGTAATTAATATTGAAAGATTGGAATTCCGAGCTTCTCCCATTATTCTCAACTCTTCTGAAGTTGATCTTATTCTGGGAATGGATTGGTTGAAGGCCCACTATGCCTCAATCAATTGTGCCACTAAAGTTGGACACCTCCTGCATCCATCAGGTCAGATAGTGAATTACCATGCTCACCTCACTCAGAACGCCGCGGCTCAGATTTATGCCTTGAATGCATTGAACACTTCTCCGCTTGAGGGGATCGAAAATGTTCCAGTTGTCTGCGAATTCCAGGATGTTTTTCCAGAAGAACTTCCAGGAATACCCCCTGCTAGAGCTGTCGAGTTCGTCATCGACTTGAAGCCTGGCACAACTCCTATTGCGAAGCGTCCTTACAAGATGCCTCCGCACCATCTTCTCGAGCTTAAGGAAGAAATCGATAAGTCACTTAAGAAGGGCTTCATCCGTCCCAGTTCCTCTGCCTGGGGAGCACCATCTCTCTTTGTCAAGAAGAAAGATGGTACGAATAGGTTGGTTCAAGATTACCGTCCTATCAACCAGGCAACCATTCAGAATAAATATCCGCTTCCTCGGATCAACGATTTATACGATCAACTCACTGGATCATCAGTGTTCTCTAAACTCGACTTGAGGTTGGGTTATCACCAGATCCGTGTCCGTGAAGAGGATATTCCGAAGACCGCTTTTGTTACTCGGTATGGCTCCTATGAATACACCGTCATGTCATTTGGCCTAACGAATGCTCCCGCTACGTTCTCCCGCCTGATGAATTATATATTCATGGATTACCTCGACAAATTCGTCGTGGTATATCTGGATGATATTCTAGTATATTTGAAGAATAAGGAAGAACATACTGAACATCTTCGCCTTGTTCTAGAAAGGCTTCGAGAGCACAAGTTGTATGCCAAGTACTCCAAATGCGAATTCTGGCTTTCTGAAGTGACCTACCTTGGACATGTGATTTCCAAGGATGGTATCACCGTTAACCCGAAGCGTGTTCAGGTTATTCTTGACTGGACTCCTCCGAAGAATGCCAAGCAAGTCAGAAGTTTTCTCGGCCTTGCAAGTTATTGTCGACGATTCGTCGAAAACTTTTCCAAGATTGCCAAGCCCCTGACTAATCTGCTCCACAAAGGCGTTAAGTTTGAGTGGACCGACAAATGTCAAGAGAGTTTCCAGACCCTCAAGGACAAGCTTACTTCTGCTCTAGTGCTTGCTCCTCCCGATTCTCACAAGGAGTTTGTGATATATTGCGACGCTTCACGTCAAGGATTAGGCTGTGTCCTAATGCAAGAACGGAAGGTAATTGCATATGCCTCGCGACAATTGCGTCCGCATGAAGAAAACTATCCAGTGCATGATCTTGAACTTGCTGCTGTAATCTATGCTTTGAAGCAGTGGCGACATTACCTTCTTGGTAACCGGTGTGAGATCTATACCGATCACCAGAGTCTGAAGTATTTGTTCACCCAACCGGATCTTAATATCCGTCAACAATGATGGTTGGAAACAATTACGGACTATGACTGTGGTATTTATTATACCCCTGGCAAGGCTAACATGATGGCTGATGCTTTGAGCTGCAAGTCCTATTGCAACAACCTCATGGTTAAGCAAGCTCAACCCCAGCTTTATGAAGAATTGCGCAAGCTGAACGTCTGTATCGTTCCGCAAGGTTCTCTTAATAACCTTGTGGTACAGCCAGATCTTGAGAAAGCTGTAAAGTTTGCGCAAGCCAAAGATGCCGAAGTAGATCTAATGAAGAAAGAGCTTCACCTCGAGAAGTACAGGGATTTCTCAATTGCTGAAGACGGAACCTTGTATTTCAGAGATAGAATTGTCGTTCCTCGCTTCGAGCTTATGACTGACAAGGTCATGAAGGAGGCTCATGATATACCGCTGTCTATCCATCCGGGTAGCACCAACATGTATCGCGATCTTCGTCAAAGGTACTTGTGGTCTAGAATGAAGCAGGATATCGCTAGATATGTTGCTGAATGTGACGTATGTCATCGTGTGAAAGCAGAACATCAGAAGCCTGCTGGAATTCTTCAACCACTTCCTATTCCTTTGTGGAAATGGGATAAGGTTCAAATGGATTTCATTACTGGTCTTCCCAAGTCTCAGAAAGGTCATGATGCTATTCTTGTCGTAGTCGACCAACTTTCCAAGGTTGCACATTTTCTGCCTGTCAAGGAGACTATCACTGCTAGCGAGCTAGCAGAATTGTATATCTCCAGAATTGTTTCACTCCACGGTATTCCGAAGGAGATCAGTTCGGACCGTGGCAGTCTTTTCACTTCCAAATTCGGGGAAAGTTTCCAAGAAGCTATGGGAACTCACATTACCTGGAGTTCAGCATATCATCCGCAATCCCAAGGCCAAGTTGAGCAAGTTAATCAAGTGCTTGAAGATATGCTTCGGGCTTGTGTAATATCGTTCGGTAAGAAGTGGGAAGAATCTCTCCCGTTTGGCGAATTCTCTTATAATAACAGTTATCAAGCCATCTTGCAGATGGCTCCCTTCGAAGTGCTTTACGGACGTAAGTGTTGAACCCCTCTGAATTGGTCAGAAACTGGGGAACGACCTCTCGTGGGACCGGACATTATTCAACACGCCGAGGAACAAGTCCGAATTGTTCGAGAAAATCTCAAGGTGGCTCAGGACCGCCAGAAGAGCAACTATGATCGCAAACGATGGGGTCTGACTTATCAACCAGGTGATCAAGCTTATCTTCATGTCACTCCCATGAAGGGCACCCGTCGTTTCAGAATCAAGGGCAAGCTAGCTCCACGCTACATCGGCCCCTTTTCGCATCGTTGCCAGACATGGACAGGTGGCATATAAATTGGAGTTGCCGCCGCAATTCTCTCATATCCACAACATCTTCCATGTTTCACAGCTTCGTAAATGCTTCAAGGAATCCCCTCACCGAGCAGTGGATCATGAAATGCTCGAATTGCAAGATGATCTTTCTTATAAGGAGCATCCCATCCGCATCCTCGACGAAGCTGAACGTCGAACTCTTCAGAAGACAACCAAGTTCCTTAAAGTGCAGTGGTCGAATCACACTGAAGATGAAGCCACTTGGGAACCCGAGGATCATCTTCGGGAAGAATATCCCGACCTCTTTCCTTCTACCTCCTAAATTCCCAGGACGAGAATTTCTTTTAGAGGAGGAGAATTTGTAACGCCACTGTGTAATAGCCAAGGTGATCAACTGCTAATAATGCCAAGTCACTTTCATTTGCAGTGCCTAATCACTTTGGTTAAGTATTTAATTCAAATTCTATTCTGAAAATCAACTCAAAATTCAAAAGTGAAATATGAAGTTGCTCAAACACCGTTGGAAAAATGTTCATTAAGTAACAAATGATCCAGAAGCAATGATAAAATTATAAACAAAGATAAATGAGTTAGCTAAATGACTCAAACCACATGAAACAGCACCAAAACAACACTATTTAATCCATTTGTAATAATATCAAATTCAAATAAAGTCCTACTTTGCCCAAACCAGTTTCTGGTGAAAGGTAATATTGCATTGTAATATTGGGGCCAACTCTCACATTTTACAAAAGTGCAAAAGTGGCCTAAACAATTACCTAACAGAAAAGAAATAAAGAAAAGGCAAAACTTAAACAAGAAAATAAAACGAGGCACTGTGCACTGGGCCTAAGTGTACAGTGCCCCGAAAGCGGCCAAGCTGGCCCATCTTCTTCTCTCTCTGTCGCCGTGTCGGCACGCGCCTGGACGCGCCGGCGAGCGCCGCTCGAACGGCGACACCACGGCACCCCACCGATGCCATGGGCCGTCGAGGAGATAAGGATGAGCCAGGGCATCCCCCCTGGCCTCCCCGTCCACTCCTTCTTCCTTTCCATCGCTTTCCCACTCGATCCCCATCATCGCCGAACGCCACCATCGCCATGCCTCCGTCGATCTCGTGGCCACAGCCACCACCTCGCTCCGCCGACTTGTCGAAGAGCTCTGCCATTGACTACTCCATCGATCGGTGGCCTCAGTTGGAGTGGGGGCGCACCAAAGAGCCGGATGCCTCTCGTCCACATCTCCGGCCACCGCTGATCGTCTTCGTCTCTGGCGCCGGCCTCTGCTGCTACTAACCTTCCGAGGGCCTTCGGCATGCCGCTAGGTGAGCATGCCTCCCTCCTCTGTCCTCTAGGTTCTCGAGATCGCGCCGTAGTAGCTCGTCGTCGAACCCGAGCTCTGGCCGCCGCAGTTCGCTTCGCCGCCGTGGCCATGGCCTCTGTCGTGCTCGTCTGAGCATGGCATCGTGCTCCTACTGCCCCCAGGAGCCGAACGCGCTCGTGCACGCGCTCTCCCGTACTCCCTAGCGCTGGATCCATCGAAGCCCGAACTCCGACGCAGCTCTTGCTCGACGCCGGCGACGATTCCGTCCGGTTCCGGCGAAACCACCACCACCACTAGACGCGGCATTGGATGCTCGTTCGAACCAGCCCAACCCCGCGTCGACTAACCCCCTGTAGAGCATTTCCGGCCAAGTCCGACGATCGGCCGCCGCGCTTTTGGTCGCCGGAGTAACTCCGGCGACGCCGCCGATGTGGCACGGGCGGGACCCACCCCTGGGTCGCTGACTGCGGGCCCGAGGGGCCCAGTTGACTGAGTTGACTCAGTCAACTCTACTGACTGGGCACTCTGTGTCTATGACATGCGGGCCCCACCTCGTAATTAGTTTAGTTAAAACATTTTTATAAATAAACTTATTTAGATAGTTAAACAGTCGCTGACAGGTGGGGCCAGCCACTAATTAACTCTCTGGATTAGTTTTAATTAACTCTGTTAACCACTGTCACTGACATGTGGGTCCCACTGGACCCACAGGTCAGTTTTGACCTGGTCAGCCGACAGTTGACCTGTTGACATCATCCTTTAGTCATGCTGACGTCATAAGTCTTTTCTGCTGATAAAAATAATTCCAGAAAATAATTAAATCTTCGAAAATTCGTAAGTTTTAAACCGTAGCTCAGATCGAAAAACTTAATACATGAAAATTGATCAGAACGACGAGACGAATCTAATCGTGTCGTCTGATTCCTTGTCGGAACCCCCTACATAGGAGAACCCATAACTTTCCATCCGTATCCGGTATATGAATAGTGCATAATCACCGGATAATAAATCCCGCGTTAATCCTAAGATAACTAAAATGACTTAGGTGCATCTTTAGGCAACCCTGCACTGCATCTTAGCATAGCATGCCCTGTATTGCATTGATTGCTGTGCATTTATATGTTTCTTCCCCCTCTTCTCTCTCGGTAGACCCCGACATCGACGTAGCTCCCGAGACTGACGCAGCTCCAGAGGTCGACTACGCTCCTGACGATCAGACCCTTGCCACAGAGCTTCCAGGCAAGCACCCCCTTTTTGAGCATTCCGATATCGCCCACTCTCTTCCCTCTTATGCTTGCATTAGAAGTTACTGCTGCTGCTGTTATCCTATTTCTGCTGCATAGCCTGTTTATTGTAACCTGTTATTGTTACCTACCTGCTTATCCTAAACTGTTTAGCATAGGTTGGGTAGAGACCCAGCAGAGATCCCACTTTATCCCGACTGCCCCGTTGGATCATCAGAAGACCCGATCAACGGGATCGAAGACCAGGCCCCAGCACCGCACATCACTCCCCCTTAGTTGTTCGACACTACTGGGTTACTATCGAGTGCCGAGGGTGATACCTCGTCAGCACTTCTGATGATAACCTTGTAGGTTAGTTAATCGGTCGTGGTCAGCGAGGGTGATTCCTCCTACACCATCCCCGATAACGACATCGTCGTGCAACTGCTCAAGTGTGGACCTCGAGGGTGATTCCTCCTTCGTTCACCTTGATGTTTACGTCAGGTGGGAATCCAACGAGGGTGATGCCTCGGATTCCTTCTTGATATGGTAGCCACACGGATGCCTTTACATTACTGTTGATACTGCTTATTCTGGATAAAGACGGGTCGGCCCTGAGGGGTACCCGCGCGAGCTTAATTTTGAGAGATGTGGAGTCGGGTGGACCTGGATGGTGCCCGAGAGTTGAACACGAGGCGTGGCCGGGTATTCTTAGCCCTTGTCGCAAGTCCTCGAGACGGGGCGACGGGGTCACATCTTTCGTGAGTCACTGCTCGTTACCACACTCCCAACACACTAACGGTTTGGATATTTGATCCGAGGGGCCTCTGGCCTAATAGCACTAACCATCACGTGGGCATAGTATGGGCGTTCTGCGTCGTATACTTTAGCCGGAGTTTAATTGACGTCAGCAAGGAGCGGCACACACTGGGTTGGACTGGGAACGCAACCGCGCTTGTATTAAGGGGTTGCTAGGTCTGCTCACCGGCGGTGCACGTAACGCGCAGGAGTCCCCGGGGCGATGGCCCAAGACCCCTGGGCGCATAGGTTAGTCCGGCGTGCTGACCTCTCTGTTAAGTATTCGGTCGGGTTGCGGCGTATCGTTTGGCCGAGGCCGGGCATGACCCAGAAAAGTCTGTCCAGCCGGAGTTAATCGAGCATGGTGGGTAAGTTGGTGCACCCTTGCAGGGAAGAAACAATCTATCGATAGCCTGTCCTACGGTAATGGACACTCGGAGTTGTATCCCGATCGGTACAACTAGAACTGGTGACTTGAGATGAAATGGATAGTATGGCTCTTGGATTGCTTTCTCGCAGGGAGTCAAGGAAGAATCTCTGGGCGAGGTTGATGATACTACTGTTACTTTACATTATGTTAATCTGCACTCTTCTAATGCTGCAAGACCAATGAAGATGCTTGAAGATGCTAGTCGTCGATAGGACTAGGGTCTCCCCTCTATTCTGGCAATTCTGTAGCCCAGTCCACATATACAGCCTCCCTTTGAAAATGTTGCATATGTAGTGTAGCTCCTTGCTTGGTGAGTACTTCGGATGAGTACTCACATTTTCTTTCCTTTCTTTTTCTTCCCATATCGAATTGTTGCCGCCCGATGACGGAGCCCCTGAGATAGTTGCCCCCGTCGACGACTACGGCTACTACTACTACCCTCCAGGCGAGTACTACTATGAGGAGCCGACAGACGACCAGGAGTAGGATTCGGAGGGTCCTAGGCAGGAGGCCTACGCCTTTCGATCGTAGTGTTTTATTTTGCCCCGCCTTTCTAAAGGCCTATCTGTTTCTTTGTAATATCTGTACCCAGATATCTGATGCTTCCGCTGACTCTTGTATGCCATGGAGCTATGTATTCGAGCCCTCAAGGCCCTGGCTTGTAATATAAAGCTTGCATGACTTTATTTATGTTTTAGAGTTGTGTTGTGATATCTTCAAGTGGGTCCTTAGGCTTGATCGTGTGCATTTGCGTGTATGATTAGTGCATGATTAAGCCAGGGTCGTCACAAAGGCTTTGACTAGGATGCATATTATAAGGATTATCCCTTTCATCAAATTTCATTAAAGAATTTACCTCTACCACCTTTGGTGGTGGTGTGTCAAGTCCATGTATTTCTTCAATAGGAGGTAAATTTTTAACATCCTCTGCTTTATTACCTTTTTCCTTCATGCTTTTCTTTGCCTCTTGCACATCTTCAGGACTGAGATATAAGATACCCCTCTTCTTCAGAGTGGGTTTAGGCGGTGGTTCAGGAAGAGTCCAATCATCAAAATTTCTCAATATATTATTCAATAGTTCCTAGAAGCATCGGTACTAGTACGTTCCCTGAAAACACAACCAGCACAACTATCTAGGAAGTCCCTAGAAGCATCGGTTAGTCCATTATAGAAGATATCAAGTATTTCATTTTCTTAAGATGATGATCAGGCAAAGCATTAAGCAATTGGAGAAGCCTCCCCCAAGCTTGTGGGAAACTCTCTTCTTCAATTTGAACAAAGTTAAATATTTCCTGTAAGGCAGCTTGTTTCTTATGAGCAGGAAAATATTTTTCAGAGAAGTAATAAATCATGTCCTGGGGACTACGCACACAACCAGGAGCAAGAGTATTGTACCATATCTTAGCATCACCCTTTAATGAGAACGGAAATAATTTGAGAATATAATAGTATCGAATCTTCTCATCAGGAGCAAAAAGGGTGGCTATATCATTCAACTTAGTAAGGTGTGCCACTACAGTTTCAGTTTCATAACCATGGAAAGGATCAGATTCAACCAAAGTAATCAACTCTGGGTCGATAGTGAATTCATAATCCTTATCATCAACAAAGATAAGTGAAGTAGCAAACTTAGGGTCACATTTCATTCTAGCATTCAAAGATTTTTCTTTCAGTTTGCATAATAATTTCTTAAGATCATCTCTATCATTGCAAGCAAGAAAGTCTCTAGCTGTCTCCTCATCCATAACATAACCTTTAGGTATCTTAGGCAATTCATATCTAGGAGAGCTAGGCCTAATAGGTGTTTCTAGATTTTCAGTTTCAAGTACTTCATCAGTTTCAAAGATTTCATCAGTTTTAGCATTCTCAATATCTTTAGCTCTAGCAATTTGTTCATCAAGAAATTCACCTAGTGGCACATTATCATCAAGCAAGGTACTAGCATCATCATGAGTATCATTCAAAGTAGAAGTAGCATCATCAATTACTTGTGACATATCAGGATTAATAGCATGTGGTGGTGTTGCAAGTCTACTCAAAACAGAAGGTGAATTAAGTGCAGAGTGTGATGGCAGTTCCTTACCTCCCGTCGTCTTAGAGGGAACGATCTTGGTTTTAGTATCCTTCAGATTCTTCATAATGATAAATTGATAATAATCCCAAGTGACTCAACAAATATAGCTATGCTCCCCGGCAACACCGCCAGAAAAATGTCTTGATAACCCACAAGTATAGGGGATCACAACAGTTTTTGAGGGTAGAGTATTCAACCCAAATTTATAGATTCGACACAAGGGGAGCCAAAGAATATTTGAAGGTATTAGCAGCTGAGTTGTCCATTCAACGACACCTGGAGATTAATTATCTACATCAAGGTAATCAGTAGCATAGTAATATGATAGTTTTGATAATAGAAGTAACAGTAGCGGTAACGGTAACAGTGATAGCAATAATTTTGTAGCAGATGTAACAGTGGCAATAACAATAGTAACTTAGCAAGAACAATATGCGGAAAATTCGTAGGCATTGGATCGGTGAATTTGTTGGATGATATTCATCATATATCAGTCATAACCTAGGGCGATACAAAACTAGCTCCAGTTCATAAATATAATGTAGGCATGTATTCCATAAATAGTCATACGTGCTTATGGAAAGAACTTGCATGACATCTTTTGTCCTACCCTCCCGTGGCAGCGGGGTCCTGTAACACCCTAGTTTTCGCTCCTGTTTTTTTTTCCTTCACGGGATTTGACTCCCGTGTTTTTTCTCGGTGTTATCGGATTTCTTTAGCTCTTGGGTATATAAAGATGGTCATTTAACCTTGCCTTCCCTATCCAGTCAGAGATTCTCTCCAGTCCAACCTTGCCACCCGTGATAGATTCTCCGGACTTCGCCATCGAAACCCTACCTTCCGAGTTGCCGGAAGGGAAACCCTAACTCTCGCAGTTACAAAGGAACCCCAATTTCCTTTGATCTGTTGCCTCCCAAACTTTTCCCAGTGATCATCCTTTATCTATAAACCCTGGATATGCAAAAATATTGCCAAGTCATTTGCAATATTTTTCATTTATAATTAATTCCTTTTTCTGCCAGTTAAAGGAATTAAATCCATGAAAATATCTATCCATCTCCAAAGTTCATGAAAACTTGTGGAGATATTCTTTGTGATCATATTGAGCTCCCATAAAAATATTGGCCATAATTAAATAGCGGAAATTGCATTTTCCTATTTAAAGCCAATATTGCATTTTGGGCCCTTTCTAAAGGAACTACCATTTTGGTAGCCAGGAAAAATCCCAAATAAATTGTGGAGCTTATCCTATCCATACCTTCCCCATTTCCATCAAGATCCAAGTCCCATAGTTCAAAGTTTGAGCACATCATCCATTTGCAAATTCTGTCCAGATTTCCAGTTTGCAAGGAAGTGCTTGAACCCTTGATCTTTTTGAGCTGAAATTTTTCATGGTGGTTAACATTGATAAATCACTAATGGAAAACAAAAACCAGCTCAATCCATCCATCCATTTTCCCACAAAAATTTTCCTAAGTTTCTGCCCATTCGAAAGCTCTGTGAAGGAAGTACCACTTTGGCATTTCCAAATGAGCTGAAATTTCGCCAGTACCTTCATACTTCCAAATCATCACTCTCCACCAAAAATCAGCTCATTGCAGTGAGCCATTTGATCCCAGCAACTTCAGGTTCATTTCTGTCCAACTGGTCATTGTGTGAAGGCAGTGCTAGCTAGGGTGGTCCATGTGGCCTCAAAATTTGTCAAGGGACTCACCTTAGTGACTAACTGCTACACACCAAAAACCAGCTCATTTCACCTGGTGAATTCTCCAGAGGCCACAGCAAACACTTTTTGACCAGAAACTGTTCTGGATCCCCTTGACCACTCCAGAGCCTTCCTGGTCCATCCAATGATCTAGCTCATCTAATTGAGCAGTGAGGCACATGTTTGACAAGCCTAGAGAGGCTGATTCATGACAGAGCACGCGGTCCGCGTGGTGACCGGGCGAATGACAGACCAAATCAGTGCACTACGCGGTCGTCGCGTCGGACAGCCAGCTCCGGCGGCCGTACCCTTGCCATTTTGTGCCGACTAGCGTCGCACCGTCCACGTACCCCTTTCTAGGCCCTTCTCCCCTCCAGTTTCCGCCTCCTCACGCCACGGCAGCTCCGCCACACTGTGCGCCCGTGACGCCGTCGTCGTTTTCCTCTGTCTTCTTCCTCCCCGATTCCTCCCAAAGCTGCTGCTGACTTCTCCACCCTCCCATAGCCCTTGTCGACATCGCCTCCTTCTTCCGCGTGTCGCCAGAGCTCCAGTGCGACGATAAGCTCGCCACGGCTGCCGTCCTCATTCGCACGCCATGGCCAGCTATAAATAGCCGTGGCCGAGCTTGCTCCGAGCACCCACACCACTCCCAGCCCCTCTCCGACCTCCTATCCTCCTCCCCGACTAGCCATTGGAGCTCGAGGAGCTCCCCTGCCACCACATCGCCGCCATGGCTGCCCATGGCCTCTGCTCGAATTCGAGCAAGCCGTTGCCCCTCTCCTCTCCTATTTCCACCAGAGATCTCCCCTGACCTAGGCGGAGCCCTGCCCGACTTCCTCCTCGCCTCTCCACCACCGGAGCTCTGAGCCCAATCTCGCCGGAGACGCCCTCCGCCACGGCCGATGCCTCGCCTGCTCCAGTGCTCCCCGGCGACCGTGTCACCCGGGGATGGGTGTGGCCAGATCTCCTGAGCACACCGGTAGGCCAAGCGACACGGGAGGTGGTCGGGATCGCTGGCAATCGCCGTCGGGGTCCTCTGCTTCTTCGGCCAGGCGCGCGCTGTGGAAGGAGAAGAACCTGCAGGCGGGCCCCGCGCGTCAGCGTCCCACCTGGCCCGCTGACGTGGTTGAGTGGAGATGTACTCTGCTGAGTACGCGACCGCTTGGCCGAAGGCGTACTCTCGCAGAGTTCGCTTTCTGCGTCGCCCGCGGTACAGTTGGGCCTGGCCCATATGAACAGTAGCAGCGGCGGCAGTTCCGGCCCGAGTCGGCCTATGTGCATAGTGCCATTTATTAATTTTCCAGAAAAAGAAACTGTGGAGGACCCAGAAGTAAATATTTTTCTTACAAAAAGGTCCTTCCATAGTCAAACCCTCACATCTTTTTACTCGTAACTCCGATTCAGGTGAATCCAACGCCTACTTCTTCATCTCTTCGAGACCGTTCTGATGAGGTCACTTTCATAATGTTTACACATTCTGAAAATGACCATTTTGCCCTTGCCTCTAGACAGCCCCTCCGAGAGAGAACTTTTTCGGTGAATTCTTCCGCGGCTTCACCGCACTTTTTCCCGGAGTATTCTTCGACCCCAGGCAAGCTGACCATCTGATATATGCCCTAAAGCATTGCTTTGTGTTATTCTTGCGTGTTAAATTAATAATTATGCCTGTGATAGAAATAATTAAACTTCTGCTAAGATTGCACTTACTGTTTACATTACTTGCATTAGTTGCTATGTGATAATTCAAAAGTAATTTATTTAGATGCCTAGTTGCTATGATCTCAAGTTATTGTGATAAACAACCATGCTTCCTAAATGATGGCTAAAGCTAAACCTAGTCGGTTGATCTAGAGTCACCTGTCCAGACTTATTCGTGCAACCACATTTGCCGGCATGGGACGGCCTTGACTTGGTCTGATCGCGTGCTCTTTTATCGGTACCACCAACTAGGGAAGGTTATGCGTGCGCGCTGCCCTGGCCCGGTAGGCGGCGATAACCTTGTGAGCCCAGTTGAGATATTTGCCGCCATCCCCATTTGGGACAGTTTAGTTGGCCACGATGGTGGCAGGTGTCACGAGGTGACACAGGGGCCACCCAGGACAAGACCCTGGGAGGGTATGATTGTCGGTGGTACGGTAGAGGAGTCACGGGTTAGGCAGGTTTCGTTGGAGCAACCCTGGTCCACCCGAATGGGATCACGAGGTCAGGTGCTTCATGGTGTGGGTAAAGTGTGCAACCTCTGCAGAGTGTAAAAATCTATTCGAATAGCCGCGTCCATGGTATTGGACAGTCCGTCCAGACCTCTCTAGGTGGTCAACCGGAACAGTGATAATAATGATGGAAGAACTCGTTTTATGCCCTGAAGTACTCAATGGATCGTGAATATTGTGAGGAATGTAAGGCAACCCGGAAGAGAGTAAGTTTATCAGACTTACAGTGGAGATGCATATACATCGGATGATGTCAGGGATATGATATGTTGGCCATGGAATGGCTATGAAAGTGATGGTCGGATGACCGAAAGACTTGGATTGGATTTGGTTCAACATCGGATTGGATCATGAGAATGTTCGGAGTATGGATCACTTGATATGCTTTACTTCACTGTATTTTACTTTAGTAGTTATGTTGCTGGATAAACCAGTTATGATGTGATGATTAATCTTGCTAGATAGGTATACTATGCCATGATAATTAATGTTGCTCTAATAACAAATGCATGCTTGAATGCCATGGATTGCTTTGCTTGGTGTATATGTTAGTTTGGTTTGCTTGCGAGTACATTCAAAAGTACTCAGCGGCCTTCAATGTGGCCAGGTTCACATAAGGATCCGTTGTTCGTCGTCAAGGAGCCAGAGCGTTCGCGGGCTAGAAGAGTAACCTAGTCAGATCCCTGTGGATTGGAGCCGCACCAGGACCATGCTGCCTTAGATAGAGCTTTTCCGCTGCCATCACTCTTGTAAGATATCATGTAAGACCTATATATCCATTAATAGAAATGCCTGTGTTCATGATACTTGTTGTAAACGCGCATGCCAGAGTGATTTCTTGGGCTGGTATGCGTGGCGACCGTCTGGCTACAGTGGTAATCAGGCGGGGCGCCACAACGGGTTGTATCAGAGCAGCCAGGCTGACTATAGGTTACCCCTAGCTAGACTGCATTGTCTTGTGCTCAGTAGAAAGCGCAGATGGATTTCAGCCATCTTTGCCAAACTGGCATGGCTACTATTGATCATAAGGCAACCCCATAGGTTTTTGGCTCCATCAGACCCCAATTCTCGTGGCCTTTGCCTCCGGTGTGAAATGCTCGCACCCGGCAACGACCCATGAGCCCTGAACCCCTAGGCAAACCAGATATCCTTACCCTGCTTGCTAGCCATGACATTTCTCTTCTTAACTCTAGTTTCCTTTGGGAAACGCATATAAATTCCATCTCTCCTCAATAAATTTAGGATCGTTGACTAAGCCATTTTGGCTATGGTCGTGCGTCGAGTTTGATGTTTCCTAAGGAAGTAGTAGGAGCTTGACACCAGTGCTACCATGAGCATTGTGTGGTTTGCTTCTAAATCCTTAGAGGTGCATCGAGTGCGCTATACTAGTTATACTAGTGGATCCTCGGCCACGTGTGTAAGGTTCGCAAAATTTGAGTTTTATTTGCTTTTTGGTTTTCGCGGTTCTTGTTTCTTTTGTCGGTTCCGTTCCTTCACTCCGACTGGATCCATCCGCAAGTGCCGTCAAGAAGACCAGCATACAATTGGGATAATACCCAATAATCCAAACTCAGCAAGAGTCAAGCCAAACCAACTGCCCGATATTCAGAATAGCAACACTGGATCTGTCAGGAATGAAGAATGGGTCAGAAGCAGGATCTATGTGCAACAGACAAGGCTAGAATATACCTGAGAGAGTTTGCCTCAGAACAGATCACGCCTAAGGAGCAGTCAGATGAGTTCTCAAGAATGAACACCAGTAAGGACAAATTATTCCGTCCTCGACATAAGGATTATTTTAGTCAGTGGGGTAAACCTTGAGTTTTTCTGAATGGACCCAAGAACTATTTAGTACCCACCGAGGACATATTTCAAGAATGTGAAGGTGCCAAGAGCAGCAACAAAACACCAGTACGTTGGTACAAAGGTCAAAGCATATTATGGAATTCACCGGTGCAAAAGCAAAATTTTCTGGGCACTGTGAACAAGGTTTGCAGGGAATATGGATGAGCTCACGGTTGCCCAGAATCACTGAGCTTCCAAGCATCCAGAATCAAGGAGCACCTAACATGATGGGAAACTCAGCTAAACCGAATGGAATTATCCGTCAATTGCTTACTATCGGCAACACCTGGTTGAATACAAAGGGTATCCCAAATTAATTAACAACATGAGGTCTGCATCAGTCATGCAACCTTTACAGCAGCAATGACCAGACCAGCGGAAGGACAAGCGATGTGCATGACCAATGGAATATCTTCAGACAAGGTATGGCCTATACCAAGTTTTGGCTCCGCTATGGGTAAATTCCAGATACTTCGAAAGGAAGCCAGAATCGGCCATAGATCCGATTGAATACACAATGAAAGGCTTCTAGCATAAGGAACCCAGCCTTCCCTCGCAAGCTACTAGACTGGCAATCTTCCTTGGTACGCCACTTGGTGAGAAAATCTTCTGGGATACGGCACTCCCGTATTCCATAGCGTGCTACCGCGGAAGACTTCCAGCACAAGGCACCCGACCTCCCGCAGCAAGCCATATGAAGGAAAGCTTCTGGGGTACATCACCCCCATCTTCCATAGCGTGCTACCGCGGAAAAACTTCCGGCATGAGATGCCCGACCTTCCGCAGCAAGCAACATGAGGAAAAGCTTTTAAGGTACGATACCCAGCCATCTTCAGCATGTTACCCTGGTGGAAACTTCGAGCGTAAGGAATTCAGCCTTCTTCAACACGCTTCTTGTGATGCTGTATTACCGAGAGGGCCCAGAGATACGTCTCCGTCATATGGAGTGACATATCCCAATCTCGATTCACGCCAACTCAACAGGCACCTTCGGAGATACCTGTAGAGCATCTTTATGATCACCCAGTTACGTTGTGACATTTGATAGCACACAAGGTATTCCTCCGGTATCCAGGAGTTCCATGATTTCATGGTCGAAGGAATATGTATTTGACATTAAGAAAGCAGTAGCAATAAACTGAATGATCATATGCTAAGCTAACGGATGGGTCTTGTCCATCACATCATTCTCTTAATGATGTGATCCCGTTATCAAATGACAACTCATGTCTATGGTTAGGAAATCTTAACCATCTTTTGATCAACGAGCTAGTCTAGTAGAGGCTCACTAGGGACACGGTATTTGTTTATGTATCCACACATGTATTTAAGTTTCCGGTCAATACAATTCTAGCATGAATAATAAACCTTTATCATGAATAAGGAAATATAAAAATAACAACTTTATTATTGCCTCTAGGGCATATTTCCATCTGTCTCCCACTTGCACTAGAGTCAATAATCTAGATTACATTGTAATGATTCTAACTCCCATGGAGTCTTGGTGCTGATCATGTTTTGCTCGTGGAAGAGGCTTAGTCAACGGGTCTGCCACATTCAGATCCGTATGTATTTTGCAAATCTCTATGTCTTCCTTCTTGACTTGATCACGGATGGAGTTGAAGCGTCTCTTGATGTGTTTGGTTCTTTTGTGAAATCTGGATTCCTTTGCTAAGGCAATTGCTCCAGTGTTGTCACAAAAGATTTTCGTTGGACCCGATGCACTAGGTATTACACCTAGATCGGATATGAACTCCTTCATCCAGACTCCTTCATTTGCTACTTCCAAAGCAGCTATGTACTCCGCTTCACACGTAGATCCCGCCATGACGCTTTGCTTGGAACTGCACCAACTGACAGCTCCACCATTCAATATATGTACATATACGGTTTGTGACTTAGAGTCATCCGGATCAGTGTCAAAGCTAGCATCGACGTAACCATTTACGACGAGCTCTTTGTCACCTCCATAAATGAGAAACATATCCTTAGTCCTTTTCAGTTACTTCAGGATGTTCTTGACCATTGTCCAGTGATCCACTCTTGGATTACTTTGGTACCTCCCTGCTAGACTTATAGCAAGGCACACATCAGGTCTGGTACACAGCATTGCATACATGATAGAACCTATGGCTGAGGCATAGGGAATGACTTTCATTTTCTCTCTATCTTCTGCAGTGGTCGGGCATTGAGTCTAACTCAACTTCACACCTTGTAACACAGGCAAGAACCCTTTCTTTGACTGATCCATTTTGAACTTCTTCAAAACTTTATCAAGGTATGTGCTTTGTGAAAGTCCTATTAAGCGTTTCGATCTATCCCTATAGATCTTGATGCCCAATATATAAGCAGCTTCACCGAGGTCTTTCATTGAAAAATTCTTATTCAAGTATCCTTTTATGCTATCCAGAAATTCTATATCATTTCCAATCAACAATATGTCATCCACATATAATATCAGAAATGCTACAGAGCTCCCACTCACTTTCTTGTAAATACAGGCTTCACCGTAAGACTGTATAAAACCATATGCTTTGATCACCTCATCAAAGCGTATATTACAACTTCGAGATGCTTGCACCAGTCCATAGATGGATCGTTGGAGCTTGCACACTTTGTTAGCACCTTTAGGATCGACAAAACCTTCTGGTTGAATCATATACAACTCTTATTTAAGAAATTCGTTAAGGAATGCAGTTTTGATGTCCATTTGCCAGATTTCATAATCATAAAATGCGGCAATTGCTAACATGATTCAGATAGACTTAAGCATCGCTACGGGTGAGAAAGTCTCATCGTAGTCAACCCCTTGAACTTGTCAAAAACCTTTTGCGACAAGTCGAGCTTTGTAGACAGTGATATTGCCATCAGCGTCCATCTTCTTCTTGAAGATCCATTTATTCTCAATTGCTTGCCAATCATCGGGCAAGTCCACCAAAGTCCACACTTTGTTCTCATACATGGATCCTATCTTAGATTTCATGGCCTCAAGCCATTTGTCAGAATCTAGGCTTATCATAGCTTCTTCATAGTTCGTAGGTTTGCCATGGTCTAACAATATGATTTCCAGGACTGGATTACCGTACTACTTTGGTGTGGAACGTACCCTGGTCGACCTACGAAGTTCAGTAGCAACTTGATTCGATGTTTCATGATCATCATCATTAGCTTCCTCTTCGGTTGGTGTAGGCATCACGGGAACTACTTTCTGTGATGTGCTACCTTCCAATTCGAGAGAAGGTACAATTACCTCATCAAGTTCTACTTTCCTCTCACTCACTTCTTTTGAGAGAAACTCCTTCTCTAGAAAGGATCCATTCTTGGCAACAAAGATCTTGCCCTTGGATCTGTGGTAGAAGGTATACCCAATGGTCTCTTTAGGGTATCCTATGAAGAAGCACTTCTCCGCTTTGGGTTCGAGCTTATCAAGCTAAAGCTGTTTGACATAAGCATCGCAGCCCCAAACTTTAAGAAACGACAACTTAGGTTTCTTGCCAAACCATAGTTCATACGGTGTCATCTCAATGGATTTAGACGGTGCCCTATTTAAAGTGAATGCGGCTGTCTCTAATGCATAACCCCAAAATGATAAAGGAAAATCGGTAAGAGACATCATAGAATGCACCATATCTAATAAAGTACGGTTACCACGTTCGGAACACCATTATGCTGTGGTGTTCCAGGTGGCGTAAGTTGTGAAACAATTCCACATTGTTTTAAATGAAGGCCAAACTCGTAACTCAAATATTCATCTCCACGATTAGATCGTAGAAATTTTATTTTCTTGTTACGATGATTATCTACTTCACTCTGAAATTCTTTGAACTTTTCAAATGTTTCAGACTTGTGTTTCATCAAGTAGATATACCCATACCTACTTAAATCATCTGTAAAGGTTAGAAAATAATGATACCCACCGCGTGCCTCAACACTCATCGGACCGCATACATCGGTATGTATTATTTCCATTAAGTCATTAGCTCGCTCCATTGTTCCGGAGAATGGAGTTTTAGTCATCTTGCCCATGAGGCATGGTTCGCAAGTATCAAATGATTCATAATCAAGTGATTCCAAAAGTCCATCCGCATGGAGTTTCTTCATGCGCTTTGCACCAATATGACCTAAACGGCAGTGCCACAAGCATGTTGCACTATCATTATCAACTTTGCATCTTTTGTCATCAATATTATGAATATGTATATCATTACGATCGAGATTCAACAAGAATAGACCATTCATCAAATGTGCATGACCATAAAAGATATTACTCATATAAATAGAACAACCATTATTCTCTGACTTAAATGAATAACCGTCTCGCAATAAACAAGATCAGATATAATGTTCATGCTCAATGCTGGCACCAAATAACAATTATTGAGGTCTAAAACTAATCCCGAAGGTAGATGTAGAGATAGCGTGCCAACGATCATCACATCAGCTTGGAACCATTCCCGATGCGCATCGTCACCTCGTCCTTAGCCAATCTTCGTTTATTCCGCAGCTCCTATTTCGAGTTACAAATATGAGCAACCGAACCAGTATCGAATACCCAGGCGCTACTATGAGCATTAGTAAGGAACACATCAATAACATGTATATCAAATATACCTTTGTTCACTTTGCCATCCTTTTTATCCGCCAAATATTTGGGGCAGTTCCACTTCCAGTGACCATTTCCCTTGCAGTAGAAGCACTCAGTTTCAGGGTTGGGTCCAGCTTTGGGCATCTTCGCAGGAGCGACAACTTGCTTGCCATTCTTCTTGAAGTTCGCTTTCTTTCCCTTGCCCTTTTTCTTGAAACTAGTGGTCTTGTTAACCATCAACACTTGATGGTCCTTCTTGATTTCTACCACCGCGGCTTTAAGCATTGCAAAGAGCTCGGGAATTATTTTCTCCATCCCTTGCATATTATAGTTCATCACAAAGCCTTTATAGCTTGGTGGCAGTGACTGAAGAAACCTGTCAATAACACTCTCAGCTGAAAGATCAATTCCCAACTGAGTCAAGTGGTTGTGGTACCCAGACATTCTGAGGATGTGTTCATTGACAGAACAGTTCTCCTCCGTCTTACAGCTATAGAACTTGTTGGAGACTTCATATCTCTCAACCCGAGCATTAGCTTGAAATATCAACTTTAGTTCTTGGAACATCTCATATGCTCCATGACGTTCAAAATGTCTTTGAAGTCCTGGTTCTCGGCCGTAAAGCATGGCACACTGAACTATTGAGTAGTCATTAGATCGATCCTGCCAGACATTCATAACATCTGCAGTAGCTCCTGCAGCAGGTCTGTCACCTAGCGGTGCATCAAGGACATAATTCTTCTGTGCAGCAATGAGGATAATCCTCAAGTTACGGACCCAGTCCGTGTAGTTGCTACCATCATCTTTCAACTTAGCTTTCTCTAGGAACGCATTAAAATTCAGGGGAACGGTAGCACGGGCCATTGATCTACAACATAGATATGCAAAAACTATTAAGACTAAGTTCATGATAAATTAAGTTCAATTAATCAAATTACTAATGAACTCCCACTTAAATTAACATCCCTCAAGTTATCTAAGTGATACATGATCCAAATCAACTAACCCATGTCCGATCATCACGTGAGATGGGGTAGTCATCAATGGTGAACATCTCTATGTTGATCATATCTACTACATGCTCATGTTCGACCTTTCGGTCTCTAGTGTTCCGAGACCATGTCTGTACATGCTAGGCTCGTCAAGTTTAACCCAAGTATTCTTCTTGTGCAAAACTGGCTTACACACGTTGTATGTGAACGTAGAGTCTATCACACCCAATCATCACGAGGTGCTTTGAAACGATGAGCTTTAGCAACGGTGCATACTCGGGGAGAACACTTTTATCTTGAAATTAAGTGAAGGGATCATCTTATAATGCAACCGTTGTTCTAAGCAAAATAAGATGCATAAAGGATAAACATCACAAGCAATCAAAATATGTGACATGATATGGCCATCATCATCTTATGCTTTTGATCTCCATCTCCAAAGCAACGTCATGATCTCCATCGTCACCGGCGCGACACCTTGATCTCCATCATTGCGTCAGGGTCGTCTCACCAACTATTGCTTCTACAAATATTGCTAATGCATAGCGATAAAGTAAAGCAATTACATGGTGCTTAATGATTGACACGCAGGTCATACAATAATTAAAAGACAACCCTAAGGATCCTGCCGGTTGTCGATATTACAAAACATGATCATCTCATACAACAACGTATATCACATCACATCTTGACCATATCACATCACAACATACCCTGCAAAAACAAGTTAGATGTCCTCTACTTTGTTGTTGCAAGTTTTACGTGGCTGCTACGGGCAACTAGCAAGAACCGTTCTTACCTACGCAAAACCACAACGATGATTATAAAGTTTGCTGTTTTAACCTTCTTCAAGGACCGGCCGTAGCCAAATTCGATTCAACTAAAGTAGGAGAAACAGACACCTTCCAGCCACCTTTATGCAAAACAAGTTGCATGTCAGTCGGTGGAACCGGTCTCATGTGCGTGGACATGTAAGGTTGGTCCGGGCCGCTTCATCCCACAGTGCTGCCGAATCAAAATAAGACATTGGAGGTAAGCAGTATGAACATCACCGCCCACAACTCCTTTGTGTTCTAATCGTGCATATCATCTATGCATAGACCTGGCTCTGATGCCACTGTTGGGGAACGTTGCATGGAAAACAAAAATTTTCTACACACACGCAAGATCTTTCCATGGAGATGCATAGCTACGAGAGGGGAGAGTGTGTCTACGTACCCTCGTAGACCGTTAAGCGGAAGCATTTATCAATGCGGTTGATATAGTCGTACACCTTCACGATCCGCCAGATCAAGTTCCAAACGCACGGCACCTTCGCGTTCAGCACACGTTCATCTTGCTAACGTCCTCGCCTTCTCGATCCAGCAAGAGAGGTGAAGTAGTAGATGAGTTCTGGCAGCACGACGGCGTGATGACAGTGATGGTGAAATTATCCGCAGGGCTTCGCCAAACACAATAGACGTGGACGGAGGAGGAACTAGAACTAGAGGGAGACAGGGCACTGCACACGGCTTGGGGATCGTGGTGTGTGTTGCCCCTCTCCCTCCTCACATATATATAGGTGGGGGGGAGGGAGGAGGGGAGGCAACCTAGGGCACCCCAAGGGGGCCGGCATCCAGCCCTAGGGCACCAGCCCTAGGCGCCCCCCTTTCCTTCCTAGGGGGGGGGGGTGGGGGTGGAGGAGAAGGCAGGAGGGGGGCCGGCGGCTCCCTTGCCTTGGGCGCCCCCTTTCCTTCCCTATAGGGTCGGCAGCTAGGGAGAGGGCACGCCAGCTCCTTGTGGGCTGGTGTGTTCCTCCCCTTGGCTCATTAAGCCCATATACTCCCCGTAGGTCTCCCGGAACCCCTTCCGGTGACCCGATGAATACCCGATGCATTCCGAAACCTTTCCGGAGACCAAATAACATCGTCCTATATATTGATCTTTACCTCCGGACCATTCTGGAACTCCTCGTCATGTTCGTGATCTCATCCGGGACTACGAACAACATTCAGTCACTATTTCACATAACTCATATAATATTATATCGTCAACGAACGTTAAGCGTGCGGACCATACGGCTTCGAGAGGGATGTAGACATGACCGAGACACTTCTCCGGTCAATAACCAATAGCGGGACCTGGATGCCCATATTGGTTCCTACATATTCTACGAAGATCTTTATCGGTCGAACCTTTATGACAACATACGTAATTCGCTTTGTCTGTCGGTATGTTACTTGCCCGAGATTCAATCATCGGTATCTGAATACCTAGTTCAATATCGTCACCGGCAAGTCTCTTTACTCGCTCCGTAATACATCATCTTGCAACTAACTCCTTAGTCACTTTGCTTGCAAGCTTCATGTGATGCTGTATTACCAAGAGGGCCCAGGGATACCTCTCCATCATACGGAGTGACAAATCCCAATCTTGATTCACGCCAACTCAACAGACACCTCGGAGATACCTATAGAGCATCTTTATGATCACCCAGTTACGTTGTGACATTTGATAGCACACAAGGTATTCCTCCAGTATCCGGGAGTTGCATGATCTCATGGTCGAAGGAATATGTATTTGACATTAAGAAAGCAGTAGCAATAAACTGAATGATCATATGCTAAGCTAACAGATGGGTCTTCTCCATCACATCATTCTCCTAATGATGTGATCCCGTTATCAAATGACAACTCATGTCTATGGTTAGGAAACCTTAACCATCTTTTGATCAATGAGTTAGTCTAGTAGAGGCTCACTAGGGACACGGTATATCCACACATGTATTTAAGTTTCTCGTCAATACAATTCTAGCATGAATAATAAACCTTTATCATGAATAAGGAAATATATTAATAACAACTTTATTATTGCCTCTAGGGCATATTTCCATCAGTCTCTGGATATAGCAATTTTACCTAGCCCAATTACCTTTCCTTTGTTCTTGTCGCCGAAAGTAATGTACTTCAGAGATGAAGCAGTTAAGTTGGGGTCGACAAACAACGACTTGTCTCCGGTCATATGACTAGTGCATTGATACGTCTCCAACGTATCTATAATTTTTTATTGTTCCATGCTATTATATTATCATTCTTGGATGTTTTACAATCATTTTATAGCAACTTTATATCTTTTTTTGGGACTAACCTGTTGACATAGTGCCCAGTGCCAGTTGCTGTTTTTTGCTTGTTTTTTACTTCGCAGAATATCAGTACCAAACGGAGTCCAAACACAGCGAAACTTTTTGGAGAATTTATATGGACCATAAGACACAACATGGGCCAAAGAAGTACCAGAGGGGGGCTCCGAGGGGATCACAACCCACCAGGGCACGCGCGAGGGCCCAGGCGCGCCCAGGCAGGTTGTGCCCACCTCGGTGGCCTCCTGCACCGCCTCTTCGCCCTATAAATACCTCAATATTCCAAAAACCCTAGGGGAATCGACAAAAAACAATTCCAGCCGCCGCAAGTTCCAGAACCACGAGATCCAATCTAGACACCATCACGGAGGGGTTCATCATCCTCATTGGTGCCTCTCCGATGATGCATGAGTAGTTCATCATAGACCTATGGGTCTGTAGGCAGTAGCTAGATGGCTTCTTCTCTCTTTTTGATTCTCAATACAATGGTCTCTTGGAGATCTATTTGATGTAACTCTTTTTGCGGTGTGTTTGTTGGGATCCGATGAAGTTTGAGTTATGATCAGATCTATATCCATGAAAGTTATTTAAGTTTTCTTTGATCTCTTATATGCATGATTACTTATAGCCTTGTATTTCTTCTTCGAATATTTGGTTTAGTTAGGCCAACTAGATCGATTTTTCTTGCCATGAGAAGAGGTGCTTTGTGATGGGTTCGATCTTGCGGTGTTCTTTCCCAGTGACAGAAGGGGCAGCAAGACACGCATGTATCGTTGCTATTAACGATAACAAGATGGGGGCTATTCCTACATGAATAGATCTCGTCTACATCATGTCATCGTTCCTATTGCATTATTCCATTTCTCCATGAACTTAATACACTAGATGCATGCTGGATAGCGGTCGATGTGTGGAGTAATAGTAGTAGATGTAGGCATGAGTCGGTCTACTAATCCTTGACGTGATGCCTATATAATGATCATTGCCTGGATATCGTCATAATTATTTGATCTTCTATCAATTGCCCAACAGTAATTTGTTTACTCACCGTATGCTATTTTCTCAAGAGAAGCCACTAGTGAAATCTACGGCCCCCGGGTCTATTCTTTATCATATTTGCTTTGAGATCTATTTTTATTTACTTTTATTTTCAGATCTATTAGTCCAAAAACCCAAAAATACCTTGCTGCACTTTTTTGCTATTTATTTTATTTTGTGTTTTGTCGAGATCTATTTTTCCAATCTATCACAATTATATCCTGTCCACTTGACAATTTTTGGCACCGTTACCCGTTGAGGGATTGACAACCCCTCCTAATCGTCGGGTTGCAAGTATTTGTTCTTTGTGTGCAGGCACCGTTTACATATTGTTGCTTGGTTCTCCTACTAGATTGATACCTTGGTTTCATAACTAAGGGAAATACCTACCGTAGCTGTACTGCATCATCCCTTCCTCTTTGGGGAAATACCGACGTAGTTCAAGCGACAATCAAAAGGAATTTCTGGCGCCGTTGCCGGGGAGACATCATCAACATCTATCAGGTTCCTAATCACAAATCTCATCTCCTTGCAATTTACATTATTTGCCATTTTCCTCTCATTTTCATCTCCCCCATTTCACAAAAATTTGCCGTTTTATTCGCCCTCTTTTTCGTTCGCCTTTTCTCCTCAGATCTCTTATTTGCTTGAACTAGTCATCATGAGTGATTTTGGTATGGCAGAAACAGATGATGGCGTGACTCCTAAAATTGGACGATCTGGCAATCTAGATGCTAAAACTTTTGTTTTGGGGCAAGAGAACATTATGGGAAAAGAACATATCCAAGAATTTTTCAATTGTGTTGGAAATTTGACTCTTGATGATACTCCTATACTTAAAAGAACTAAATCTTATGCGGAAGCTATTTCAGCACTAGTCCTGAAACTTGAAAATAGATTTATCCGTACCCAACCTACCTTGCAAACATTATTTTATGAGCTACTAGTTATAAAGGATCCGAAAGCTAAAAAGTTAGCCACCCTTGTTCTTACGAATGAATTTGATCACATAGTATGGGAGGCTAGGGAATTTTTTGATTTTTATGGTATGAACCATGAAAAACCGGTAATAAATGAGATCCTTTATAATAGTGATTATATGTTGAGACACCTGCTTGGAAATGATCAAATTTTTGATGAGAATCTTAAAAAGGAAATCCCCGTTTTAGATATAATTCAACAAGTTTTCAATGATGTTAATCATCATTATTCTTGGATTGTTGCCGGGAATCAAAGGGGATACGTAGATGGGCAACTTGATAATGCTAAAATTTCTATGGATAATGTGTTTCAAGTTATTTTTGTAAAACCTCCTGACAAGAACACATCTACGGAGAATAAGAGGAAAGATGACAATACTTGAATCTATGCAGTATGCCTAGCTAGGGGCATAAAACGATAGCGCTTGTTGGGAGGCAACCCAATGAATATAATTTATTTTTGCCTTTTTCTTTTTGTTTTTCAGTGTTTGCACAATTATGCCTCTGTTATGATCATGTTGGGTGATAGTTGATTTGATTTTGTTGGAAAACAAAAACATTTGCGTCTAGTAAAGTAATTTTAGAGATTCACGGAAGCGACGAAAAACTCTGAATTGTTTACACCAGATTGATATACAAATTGCCTACGTTGTCCTAATGTTTCTGAATTTTTGGAGTTACAGAAGTATGGGTAAAATCCGCGTCTTTACAGACTGTTCTGTTTTTGACAGATTCTGTTTTCTTTGCATTGCGTGCTTATTTTGATGAATCTATGGATTGTATCGGAGGGGTATAAGCCATGGTAAAGTTAGAATACAGTAGGTATAATGCAATAGTAAAATATGAATGGGTTTGCAACAGTACTTAAAGTGAAGATTGGTTTTGTTATACTAACGGATCTCACGAAGGTTTTGTTAAGTTTTGTGTGATTGAAGTTTTCAAGTTTTATGTGAGATCACGATGGATGAAGGAATAAGGAGTAAGAAGAGCCTAAGCTTGGGGATTCCCCATGGCACCCCAAGTTAATATTCAAGGAGAAACAAGCAGCTAAGCTTGTGGATGCCCCGAGTGGTATCCCCTTTTTCTTCTAACGACCATCGGTATTTTACTTGGAGCTATATTTTTATTCGTCACATATTATGAGTTTTGCTTGGAGCGTCTTGTATTATATGAGTCTTTGCTTGTTTTTCTTTTTAGTTTGTCACAAGTACCCTTGCTAAACACACCTATTTGAGAGAGCCAAAATTATGCTATGATTTGGTAGAATTGCTCTTTATGCTTCACTTAATTTTTTTTGAGCTATCGAATTGCTCTAGTGCTTCACTTATATCTTTTTGAGCATGGTGTGCTTTATTATTTTTGAAGAAATGCTCTCATGCTTCACTTAGATTTATTTGAGAGTTAGTAATTTTGAGGAAATTCTCTCATGCTTCACATATATTATTTTGAGAGATGAAAATCATTATGTTCATGTTCTTCACTTAAATTTGTTTGAGCTTGTCAAAAGCAATGGCAATATATGAAACTAGTCCCAAAGTGATAGATATTCAAGAGGGATATAATAAAACTTTCATGAAGATCATTGGAAAAATTAAACTTGAATCCTTGTAATAGTTTTGAGATATGATGATAGTGATATGTGAGTCATGTTGGTGAGTAATTATGTTTTAGTAAGAATATTGGTGTTAAGGTTTGTGATTCCCTATGCAAGCACGAAAGTCAATAGTTATGCAATGAAATTACATACTACTTGTGGTGCATTATTCGGTGTTAGTTATGCTTAATGCTCGCTTATGTGATTTTTCGTTTCTTGATGGTTGCTTCTCAATCTTTTTGCTAGATACACTTGTACTAAGTAGAAATACTACTTGTGCATCCAAACTCTTGAAACCTAGTTTTGCCTTATGAGTCCACCAAACCTACCTATATGTGGTATTCCCGTGCCGTTCTAAGCAAATTTGTATGTGCGATCTCTAATTTTCAAAATAAATTTCCTTTTTGTGTGCTCATACTGCTCATGAAGCGGTGATGTTTGCTTGAACTACGTCGGTATTTCCCCAAAGAGGAAGGGATGATTCAACACAGCAATGGTAGGTATTTCCCTCAGTGATGAGACCAAGGTTATCGAACCAGTAGGAGAACCAAGCAACACTACGTAAACAGCACCTACACACGAAGAACAAATACTTGCAACACGACGTGTTAAAGGGGTTGTCAATCCCTTTCGGGTAACGGCGCCAGAAATTGGCAAACGGACGGGAGATAAATTGTAGTAGATTGGATAAATAGATTGTGAATAAAATAAAGTGAAGCAAAATATTTTTGGGTTTTTAGAAATATAGATCGGAAAATAAAACTGGCAAATAAATAAAAAGGCAAATAAACAAAATAGATCTGAAAATATATGATGAGAAAATAGACCCGGGGGCCGTAGATTTCACTAGTGGCTTCTCTCGAGAAAAATAGCATACGGTGGGTAAACAAATTACTGTTGGGAATTGCGAGAACTTCAAATAATTATGACGATATCCAGGCAATGATCATTATATAGGCATCACGTCCAAAATTAGTAGACCGACTCCTGCCTGCATCTACTACTATTACTACACACATCGACCGCTATCCAGCATGCATCTAGTGTATTAAGTTCATGGAGAAATGGAGTAATGCAATAAGAATGATGACATGATGTAGACAAGATCTATTTATGTAGAAATAGACCCCATCTTGTTATCCTTAATAGCAACGATTCGTAAATGTCGGTTCCCCTTCTGTCACTGGGATCAAGCACCGTAAGATCGAACCCATCACAAAGCACCTCTTCCCATGGCAAGAAAAATCGATCTAGTTGGCCTAACTAAACCAAAGATTCGAAGAAGAAATACGAGGCTATAAGTAATCATGCATATAAGAGATCAAAAGACTCAAATAACTTTTATGGATAAAAACATAGATCTGATCATAAACTCAAAGTTCATCGGATCCCAACAAACACACCGCAAAAAGGGTTACATCAAATAGATCTCCAAGAGACCATTGTATTGAGAATCAAAAGAGAGAGAGGAAGCCATCTAGCTACTAACTATGGACCCCTAGGTCTACAATGAACTACTCACGCATCATCGGAGAGGCACCTATGAGGATGATGAACCCCTTCGTGATGGTGTCTAGATTGGATCTGTGGTTTCTGGAACTTGTGGCGGCTAGAATTGATTTTCGTCGACTCCCCTAGGGTTTCTTGAATATTGGGGTATTTATAGAGCAAAGAGGCGGTGCGGGAGGTGGCCGAGGTGGGCACAACCCACCTGGGCGCGCCTGGGCCCCCAGGCGTGCCCTGGTTGGTTGTGCTCCCCTCGGAGCCCCCCTCAGGTACTTTCTTGGCCCAACTTGTGTCTTCTGGTCCAGAAAAAATCAACAAAAAGTTTCGCTGCGTTTGAATTCCGTTTAGTATTGATTTCCTGCGAAGTAAAAAACAAGCAAAAAACAGCAACTGGCACTGGGCACTATGTCAATAGGTTAGTCCCAAAAAATGATATAAAGTTGCTATAAAATGATTGTAAAACATCCAAGAATGATAATATAACAGCATGGAACAATCAAAAATTATAGATACGTTGGAGACGTATCAGCATCCCCAAGCTTAATTCCTGCTCGTCCTCCAGTAGGTAAATGATAAAAACAGAGTTTTTGATGTGGAATGCTGCCTAACATGTTCATCATATATTCTTTTCTTTGTAGCATGGACATTTGGACTTTTATATGATTCAAAGCAATAGTCTAGTTTTGACATGAAGATTTCAATACTCAAGCATATCAACAAGCAACCATGTCTTTCAAAAGATCAACACTAAAGCAAGTTATCCCTAGCCCATTATGCTCAATCATTGATCCATTCATGAAACACACTCGCATATTAGCTACACCCAGTGCTCAAGTACGATCATAGTGCCCCTTAGTTGGTGCTTTATAAGAGAAGATGGAGACTCAAAATAAAAATTGCATAAAGTAAAAGAAAGGCCCTTCGCAAAGGGAACTAGGGATTTGTAGAGGTGCCAGAGCTCAAAGCAAAAAAAGTAGAGATAAAACATTTTGGGTGGCATGCTTTTCCTGTCAACGAAAATGATAAAGTAGTTCCCAATACTTTCCATGCTAGATATATCATAGGCGGTTCCCAAACAGAAAATAAAGTTTATTCCTTTTTCCACCATACTTTCACATTCCACGGCTAACCGAATCCACGGGTGCCGTCCATACCAACACTTTCCAAAGAATTTGTTATTTGACAACATAAAGTAAATTCATTTTTCATTTCAGGACTGGGCATCCCTAATACCTTTGCCGTACTCTCGTGCAATGATGAGTGAATAAACACTCATCTTGAGAATAACACATCTAGCATGGAAATATAGCAGCCACTCTCTACCGTTGCATGAGCAGCACAGCAACGGTAGGTATTTCCCTCAGTGATGAGACCAAGGTTATCGAACCAGTAGGAGAACCAAGCAACACTACAAAAACAGCAGCTGCACACAAAGAACAAATACTTGCAGCCGATGTGTTAAAGGGGTTGTCAATCCCTTTCGGGTAACAGTGCCAAAAATTGGCAAACGGACGGGAGATAAATTGTAGAAGATTGGATAAATAGATCGCGAATAAAATAAAGTGAAGTAAAATATTTTTGGGTTTTTAGAAATATAGATCTGAAAATAAAAGTGGCAAATAAATAAAAAGGCAAATAACAAAATAGATCTGAAAATATATGATGAGAAAATAGACCCGGGGGCCGTAGATTTCACTAGTGGCTTCTCTCGAGAAAAATAGCTTACGGTGGGTAAACAAATTACTGTTGGCAATTGATAGAACTTCAAATAAATATGATGATATCTAGGCAATGATCATTATATAGGCATCACGTCCAAGATTAGTAGACCGACTCCTGCCTGCATCTACTACTATTACTCCACACATCAATCGCTATCCAGCATGCATCTAGTGTATTATGTTCATGGAGAAACGGAGTAATGCAATAAGAACGATGACATGATGTAGACAAGATCTATTTATGTAGAAATAGACCCCATCTTGTTGTCCTTAATAGCAAAGATACATACGTGTCGGTTCCCCTTCTGTCACTAGGATCAAGCATCGTAAGATTGAACCCATCACAAAGCACCTCTTCCCATGGCAAGAAAAATCGATCTAGTTGGCCTAACTAAACCAAAGATTCAAAGAGGAAATACGAGGCTATAAGTAATCATGCATATAAGAGATCAAAAGACTCAAATAACTTTCATGGATAAAAACATAGATCTGATCATAAACTCAAAGTTCATCGGATCCCAACGAACACACCGCAAAAAGAGTTACATCAAATAGATCTCCAAGAGACCATTGTATTGAGAATCAAAAGAGAGAGAGGAAGCCATCTAGCTACTAACAACGGACCCGTAGGTCTACAATGAACTACTCACGCATCATCGGAGAGGCACCAATGAGGATGATGAACCCCTCCGTGATGGTGTCTAGATTGGATCTGTGGTTTCTAGAACTTGCGGCGGCTAGAATTGATTTTCGTCGACTCCCCTAGGGTTTTTGGAATATTGGGGTATTTATAAAGCAAAGAGGCGGTGCGGGAGGTGGCCGAGGTGGGCACAACCCACCTGGGCACGCCTAGGCCCCCGGGCGCGCCCTTGTGGGTTGTGCTCCCCTCGGAGCCCCCCTCAGGTACTTTCTTGGACCAACTTGTGTCTTCTGGTCCAGAAAAAATCACCAAAAAGTTTCGCTGCATTTGGACTCCGTTTGGTATTGATCTCCTACGAAGTAAAAAACAAGCAAACAATAACAACTGGCACTAGGCACTATGTCAATAGGTTAGTCCCAAAAAATGATATAAAGTTGCTATAAAATGATTGTAAAACATCCAAGAATGATAATATAACAGCATGGAACAATAAAAAATTATAGATACGTTGGAGACGTATCAGCATCCCCAAGCTTAATTCCTGCTCGTCCTCCAGTAGGTAAATGATAAAAACAGAGTTTTTGATGTGGAATGCTGCCTAACATGTTCATCATATATTCTTTTCTTTGTAGCATGGACATTTGGACTTTTATATGATTCAAAGCAATAGTCTAGTTTTGACATGAAGATTTCAATACTCAAGCATATCAACAAGCAACCATGTCTTTCAAAATATCAACACTAAAGCAAGTTATCCCTAGCCCATTATGCTCAATCATTGATCCATTCATGAAACACACTCGCATATTAGCTACACCCAATGCTCAAGTACGATCATAGTGCCCCTTAGTTGGTGCTTTATAAGAGAAGATGGAGACTCACAATTAAAATTGCATAAAGTAAAAGAAAGGCCCTTCGCAGAGGGAAGTAGGGATTTGTAGAGGTGCCAGAGCTCAAAGTGAAAAAAGTAGAGATAAAACATTTTGGGTGGCATGCGTTTCCTGTCAACGAAAATGATCGAGTAGTTCCCAGTACTTTCCATGCTAGATATATCATAGGTGGTTCCCAAACAGAAAATAAAGTTTATTCCTTTTTCCACCATACTTTCACATTCCACGGCTAACCGAATTTATGGGTGCCATCCATACCAACACTTTCCAAGGAATTTATTATTTGACAACATGAAGCAAATTCATTTTTCATTTCAGGACTGGGCATCCCTAATACCTTTGCCGTACTCTCATGCGATGACAAGTGAATAAACACTCATCTTGAGAATAACACATCTAGCATGGAAATATATCAGCCACCCCCTACAGTTTCATGAGCGGTACGAGCACACAAAAGAGAAATTTATTTTGAAATTAGAGATGGCACATACAAATTTACTTAGAAAGGCACGGAAATACCGCATATAGGTAGGTATAGTGGACTCATATGGCAAAAATTGTTTAAGGGTTTTGGATGCACAAGTAGTGATCATACTTAGTGCAAATGAAGGCTAGCAAAAGATTGAGAAGCTTCCAACCAAGAAACGAAAAATCTCATAAGCGACCATTAAGCATAGCTAACACCGAATAATGCACCACAAGTAGGATGTAATTTCATTGCATAACTATTGACTTTCGTGCTTGCATAGGGTATCACAAACCTTAACACAAATATTCCTACTAAAGCATAATTACTCATCAACATGACTCACATATTATATCAACATATCGCAAAACTATTACAAGGAATCAAGTTTATTTTTTCCAATGATCTTCATGAAAGTTTTTATTATATCCCTCTTGAATATTTATCACTTTGGGACTAATTTCATTTGTTGCTTTTGATAGCTCAAACAAATCTAAGTGAAGAACATGAGCATAAAATTTTCTTCTCTCAAAATAATTTAAGTGAAGCAAGAGAGAATTTCTAATTTTTTTTAACTAACTCTCAAATAAATCTAAGTGAAGCATGAGAGCATTTCTTCAAAAATACTAAAGCACACCATGCTCAAAAAGATATAAGTGAAGCACTAGAGCAATTCCATAGCTCATAAAGATTTATGTGAAGCATAGAGAGCAATTCTAACAAGTCATAGCATAATTTTGGCTCCCTCAAATAGGTGTGTCCAGCAAGGATTCATGACTTAAAATAAAAAGCAAAACAAGGAAAGACTCATATCATACAAGACGCTCCAAGCAAAACTCATGATATGTGACGACTAAAAATATAGCTCCAAGTAAAATACCGATGGTCGTTAGAAGAATGAGGGGATGCCACTCGTGCATCCCCAAGCTTAGTTGCTTGCTTCTCTTTGGATAATGGCTTGGGGTGCCATAGGGCATCCCCAAGCTTAGGCTCTTCTTACTCCTTATTCCTTCATCCATCGTAATCTCACCCAAAACTTGAAAACTTCAATCACTCAAAACTCAACAAAACCTTCGTGAGATCCGTTAGTATAAGAAAACCAATCTTTACTTAAAGTACTGTAGAAAACCCATTCAAATTTTGTTCTTGCATTATATCTACTGTATTCTAACTTTAACATGGCTTATAACCTCCAATACAAACCGTAGATTCATCAAAATAAGCACACAATGCAAAGAAAACAAAATCTGTCAAAAATAGAACAGTCTGCAAACATACGAATTGTTCTCATACTTCTGTAACTCCAAAAATTCTGAAAAATTTGGACAACAGAGGAAATTTGTATATCAATTTTGTGTAAAAAATTCAGAATTCTTAGTTGCATCTGTGAATTTTCAAAATTGTTTTACTGGATCCAAAAGTTTCTATTTTCCAACAAGATCAAATCAACTATCACCAAAGCTATCCTAAAGGCTTTACTTGGCACAAACACTAATTAAAAACACAATCATAACAGTAGCATAATTTTGCAAGCACTCAAGAACAGAAAGAAAAAGACAAAAATAAATTTTATTCATTGGGTTGCCTCCCAACAAGCGCTATCGTTTCACGCCCTTAGCTAGGCATGATGCATAGATCTAAGTGTTGTCATTCATAGTTTTGGCAACTTTTGTAAGGGCTTTCTCAAACCCGGGAGGCACTTTTTGCTTCCCTAAATTCTCAGGAAAAGAAACCATCTTGAGATCTAAAATATCCAACTGCTTATTGCAAAGGGTAATCAAAGTATTCATGTGATTGAGGTTTCCACTAATATGCTTGAGGGGTTCATTATATTTTTGCAACTCGACCATATGTTTATGCAAATCACTCAACTTGTCTAAAGTTTGAACTCTTTCTTCAGTAAAGCTAACCCCCTTTTTGGTTGGTGGAATTCTCAAAATCCCCTCTAAGATCTCATAAGCAGTATTAGCATCAAGTTCAATAAAATTTCCATTAGCAGCAAAATCCAAAAGTTGTCTATGATGCAAGGGTAATCCTATATAAAAGTTCTGAAGCAAAACCATGCGTCTCCTTTAAGATTGCTAGTACGATAAGATTCCATTAGTCTATACCAAGCATCTTTCAAATTTTCTCCTTGTCTCTGCTTGAAGTATAGAACTTCAAAATCTGGAGATAGTGGAGGGGTCGTGCTAGACATAGTGTTAAGGTGGACAAGCAAGATCACACTCATAAACAGATCTGACGAGAAAATGGCGAACGAAAAAGAGGGCGAATAAAATGACAAATTTTTGTGAAGTGGGGGAGAGGAAAACGAGAGGCAAATGGCAAATAATATAAAATGCAAGGAGATGAGATTTGTGATTAGGAACCTGGTAGATGTTGATGATGTCTCCCCGGCAACGGCGCCAGAAATTCCTTTTGATTTTTGCTTGAACTACGTCGGTATTTCCCCAAAGAGGAAGGATGATGCAGCACATCAACGGTAGGTATTTCCCTCAGTGATGAGACCAAGGTTATCGAACCAGTAGGAGAACCAAGCAACACTACGTAAACAACAGCTGCACACAAAGAACAAATACTTGCAACCCGACGTGTTAAAGGGGTTGTCAATCCCTTTCGGGTAACAGCGCCAGAAATTGCCAAACGGATGGGAGATAAACTGTAGTAGATTGGATAAATAGATCGCGAATAAAATAAAGTGAAGAAAAATATTTTTGGGTATTTAGAAATATAGATCTAAAAATAAAAGTGGCAAATAAATAAAAAGGCAAATAACAAAATAGATCTAAAAATATATGATGAGAAAATAAACCCGGGGGCCGTAGATTTCACTAGTGGCTTCTCTCGAGAAAAATAGCATACGGTGGGTAAACAAATTACTGTTGGGCAATTGCTAGAACTTCAAATAATTATGACGATATCCCGGCAATGATCATTATATAGGCATCACGTCCAAGATTAGTAAACCGACTCCAGCCTGCATCTACTACTATTACTCCACACATCGACCGCTATCCAGCATGCATCTAGTGTATTAAGTTCATGGAGAAACAGAGTAATGCAATCAGAACAGTGACATGATGTAGACAAGATCTATTTATGTAGAAATAGACCCCATCTTTTTATCCTTAATAGCAACGATACATACGTGTCGGTTCCCCTTCTGTCACTGGGATCAAGCACCGTAAGATCAAACCCATCACAAAGCACCTCTTCCCATGGCAAGAAAAATCGATCTAGTTGGCCTAACTAAACCAAAGATTCGAAGAAGAAATACGAGGCTATAAGTAATCATGCATATAAGAGATCAAAAGTCTCAAATAACTTTCATGGATAAAAACATAGATCTGATCATAAACTCAAAGTTCATCGGATCCCAACAAACACACCGCAAAAAGAGTTACATCAAATAGATCTCCAAGAGACCATTGTATTGAGAATCAAAAGAGAGAGAGGAAGCCATCTAGCTATTAAGTACAGACCCGTAGGTCTACAATGAACTACTCACGCATCATCGGAGAGGCACCAATGAGGATGATGAACCCCTCCGTGATGGTGTCTATATTGGATGTGTGGTTTCTAGAACTTGCGATGGCTAGAATTGAGTTTCGTCGACTCCCCTAGGGTTTCTGGAATATTGGGGTATTTATAGAGCAAAGAGGCAGTGCGGGAGGTGGCCGAGGTGGGAAAAACCCACCTGGGCGCACCTGGGCCCCCAGGCGCGCCCTTGTGGGTTGTGCTCCCCTCGGAGCCCCCCTCAGGTACTTTCTTGGCCCAACTTGTGTCTTCTGGTCCAGAAAAAATCACCAAAAAGTTTCACTATGTTTGGACTCCGTTTGGTATTGATTTCCTGCGAAGTAAAAAACAAGCAAAAAACAGCAACTGACACTGGGCACTATGTCAATAGGTTAGTCCCAAAAAATGATATAAAGTTGCTATAAAATGATTGTAAAACATCCAAGAATGATAATATAATAGCATGGAACAATAAAAAATTATAGATACGTTGGAGATGTATCAAGCGGCAGGGGGTGGCCAATATTTTCCATGCTAGATGTGTTATTCTCAAGATGAGTGTTTATTCACTTGTCATTGCACGAGAGTACGGCGGTAATAGGGGTGCCCAGTCCCGAAATGAAAAAGAAATTTACTTTATGTTGTCAAATAATAAATTCCTTGGAAAGTGTTGGTATGGAGGGCACCCATGGATACGGCTAGCCATGGATTGTGAAAGAATGGTGGAAAATGGAATAAACTTTATTTTCTGTTTGGGAACCGCCTATGATATATCTAGCATGGAAAGTGTTGGCAATTACTCGGTTGTTTTCGTTGACGGGAAAAGTATGGTTCTCAAAAAAAATTATCTCTCAATTTAAGGCTTTCAGCTCTGGCACCTCTACAAATCCCTACTTCCCTCTGCGAAGGGCCTGTCTATTTACTTTATGCAATTTTTATTTTTATTTGAGTCTCCATATTCTCCTATAAAGCACCAACTAAGGGGCACTATGATCATATTTGAGCATTGGATGTAGCTAATATGCGAGTGTGTTTCATGAATGGATCAATGATTGAGCATGATGGGCTAGGGATAACTTTCTTTAGTGTTGATATTTTGAAAGACATGGTTGCTTGTTGATATGCTTGAGTATTGAAATCTTCATGTCAAAACTAGACTATTGCTTTGAACCATATAAAAGTCCAAATGTCCATACTACAAAAGAAAAGAATATGACTGGTGCATTGATACGTCTCCAACGTATCTATAATTTTTGATTGTTCCATGCTGTTATATTATAATTCTTGGATGTTTTACAATCATTTTATAGCAATTTTATATCATTTTTTGGGACTAACCAATTGACATAGTGCCCAGTCCCTGTTGCTGTTTTTTGCTTGTTTTTTACTTTGCAGAATACCAATACCAAACGGAGTCCAAACACAACGAAACTTTTTGGAGAATTTTGATGGACCATAAGACACAACATGGGCCAAAGAAGTACCAGAGGGGGGCTTCAAGGGGAGCACAACCCACCAGGGAGCACCTGGGGGCCCAGGCGCGCCCAGGTGGGTTGTGCCCACCTCGATGGCCTCCTGCACCACCTCTTCGCCCTATAAATACCCTAATATTCCAAAAACCATAGGGGAGTCGACGAAAAACAATTCCAGCCGCCTCAAGTTTTAGAACCACGAGATCCAATCTAGACACTATCACGGAGGGGTTCATCATCCTCATTGGTGCCTCTCCGATGATGCGTGAGTAGTTCACCATAGACCTACGGGTCCGTAGGCAGTAGCTAGATGCCTTCTTCTCTCTTTTTGATTCTCAATACAATGGCCTCTTGGAGATCTATTTGATGTAACTCTTTTTGTGGTGTGTTTGTTGGGATCCGATGAAGTTTGAGTTGATGATCAGATCTATATCCATCTAAGTTATTTGAGTTTTCTTTGATCTCTTATATGCATGATTACTTATAGCCTCGTATTTCTTCTTCGAATCTTTGGTTTAGTTAGGCCAACTAGATCGATTTTTCTTGCCATGGGAAGAGGTGCTTTGTGATGGGTTCGATCTTGCGGTGTTCTTTCCTAGTGACAGAAGGGGCAGCAAGACACACATGTATCGTTTCTATTAAGGATAACAAGATGGGGGCTATTCCTACATGAATAGATCTCGTCTACATGATGTCATCGTTCTTATTGCATTACTTTGTTTCTCCATGAACTTAATACACTAGATGCATGCTGGATAGCGGTCGATGTGTTGAGTAATTGTAGTAGATGCAGGCAGGAGTCGGTCTACTAATCTTGGACGTGATGCCTATATAATGATCATTGCCTGGATATCGTCATAATTATTTGATCTTCTATCAATTGCCCAACAGTAATTTGTTTACCCACCGTATGCTATTTTCTCGAGAGAAGCCACTAGTGAAATCTACGGCCCTCGGGTCTATTCTTTATCATATTTGCTTTGAGATATATTTTATTTGCTTTTGTTTCCATATCTATTATTCCAAAAACCCAAAAATACCTTGCTGTACTTTTTTGCTATTTATTTTATTTCGCTTTTGATCCAGATCTATTTTTCCAATCTATCATAATTTTTATCCCGTCCACGTGACAATTTTTGGCACCGTTACCCGTTGAGGGATTGACAACCCGTCCTAATCGTTGGGTTGCAAGTATTTGTTCTTTGTGTGCAGGTACCGTTTACATATTGTTGCTTGGTTCTCCTACTGGATTGATACCTTGGTTTCATAACTGAGGGAAATACCTACCGTAGCTGTACTGCATCATCCCTTCCTCTTCGGGGAAATACCGACGTAGTTCAAGCGACAATCATGCATCCACTATCCATTATCCATTCGGTACACCCGGAGACATAGTCCTTTAGAAGAATTAGGCTTTCTTAACCACCCACATCTTTGCAGGTGGCTTCAAAACAAATGAGCGAGCAGGATAGTATTTCTTTCGATAATCATAATTGTTACTTGAAGTAGTACGAGCATAATCGAAAGTGTAGGCATTGAAATTCTTTCCAGACGAATGAGGATAGTGGTTGAATGAGGTATGCATGTACTCATTATGTTTAATGGAATAACGATCATTTTCTGCCTGCATGGTTAGTACTGGAGTAATAGGCAATACATCGATAGTTTTCTTTGGCACCCAGATAGCTTTTTTTGGGCGGCCATTCCTGCTATTTGGTCCAATATAGCAAACAACTGCCTCACCATGTTGGTTTTTGAACAACTTATAGTTGTCCAGAGAATCATCATAACAGTATTCGGGTATAGGGGAATCATATCCCGAAAGCAAAGCTGGATTGAGCTTTTTGCTCTTGGCTGGCACCCACACAGTGCGAGGATATTGATCAGGTTCCCAGTAGGTACCATTTTCTTTAGTTTCCTTTCGAAACCGATACCTTCTTTCCTAGGATTTTTGTGAAGAATGGATTTCTTCAGAACATCACAAAGGGTTTGATGCCCTTTGAGAGATTTGAATATTCCTGTCTGAATAAGATCCTTCAACCTAGCATTTTCATCCGACACAGAACCATTTTCCTTGACAGAGGGGTTAGCATTCACAGAAGATTCAACATTTAATTCAGCATTATTGCGTTCAAGGCATTTTAAGCAAAGGTGGAACCAACACTTCAGGTTTCTCTTTAAGTTGTTGGGTGAGAAGGGAATTTTCTCTAATCAAATCCTCATGAGCCTCTCTCAACGACTCGAGTTCCTGTTTCCTTTTTAGGTAATCATAAGTCAATCTCTCGTGGTCAGCTGAGAGAAAATCATGACGAGTTGATAGTTCATCCATTCGTGACTTGAGAGCGGAATGCTCTTCGATCAGCGACTGATTTTTCTCCATCTCCTCAACCAACAACCCTTCAGATTTCCTGAGGGTTTTCTCAATTTTCTCAAGAGAGTTTTGTTGAATATTAGCAATTTTGATCAGTTTAGCATGGTCATCCTTATCCGAAGAATATTGATCACTGGAGTGAACCTTGTGATGTTTGGATGATACCTTTTCTTTCGAAGTCTTGGCCATGAAGCAGTAGGCAGGAGATTCATCGTCACTTGAGTATTTTTTGAAAAAGCTTGATGCAGGGGTGGAGGCACATGCTATTCAGCCATCCCGGAATCAGAATCCTCATCGGATTCATCAACTTCTTCGGAGTCAGATGATTCTTCTTCATCAGAATGCATCTCCTTGACGATGTACGCCTTCGCCTTGCGAGAGGTATTCTTGAGGTTGGAGGAGGACTTGGAAGGATTCCTTGGGGAAGATCTTGACGAAGACTTGGAGGAGGAGCTGTCCTTCTTCTTGAAGAACTTCTTCATTTTCTTCTCATCATCGGAGTCATAGTTCTTGCTCTTGCTTTTGCCTCGATAGTTGCTTGAATCATATCTTCCACTGGCTCGGATTTCAGCTTCCCAGAGGAGGCAAGCCGAGATGAAATGCCCTAACTTTTTGCACTTGAAGCATGTATACTTTCCAGTGGGTTTTGATGAAGATTTTGAACTGCTAGAATTGCTGGATCCTTTCTTTTGGAACTGGTTCTTCCTGTGAAGGCGCTGAAATCTTTTAGTGATCAATGCGAGATCTTAGCTGAGCCTTTTAGGGTCATCAGAATCTTCTTCGGCATTTCCTTCGGAGGAAGAATCAGCCACAGCCTTGAGAGCATGATTTTTGCGACGACTAGAGCCATAGAGATCTCTCTTCTCTTCTTCTTGTTCCTCGTGGGTGTTTAGCCTTTCTATGATATCAGCAGAGTCAAGAACTTTGAAATCAGCTTGTTCCCTGATCATCAGTACAAGTGTGTCGAATGAACTGTCAAGAGACCAGAGCAGTTTCTTCACAACTTCATGGTCAGTGATGTCCTTGGCGCCGAGACCTTGCAGCTCATTTGCGATGTCACTCAGACAATCGAAGGTTTGCTGACAGCTTTCATTTCCAATGCGCTTGAATTGATTGAACTTTGCTCGAAGAGTATCAATGTGAGCTTCTTTCTGAGTTGAAACACCCTCATTTATCTTATCGAGAATGTCCGACAATTCCTTCGCAGTTTCACACTGACGGTATCAAAGAAATTGAGCATGAGAGAGATGGCCACCAATTTCATCTTTAGCTTGAGCGTCCATCTGAATGAGTTTCTTCTCGGCATCAGTGGGGGCCTGAGGTATTTCAACCGTGAATCCAAACTGCACCACATTCCACATATCATCGTCTATAGCTCGGAGACAGATCTTCATCTTCTCTTTCCAGAAGGGATAGTTCGTCCCATCAAAGATGGGAATCTTGAGATGCGACTTGTAGCTCACTGAAGTCACGGACTACCTTGCTCTGATACCAATTGTAGGAACGAAGTATGTCTACCGGTTTGGGGGGGGGGGGGTGAATGCGAGTGTTAAATTTCTTCCAAAATCTCAAAACTCTCGTAACCCAGCAGCGGAGAGAACGAAACAAAGTACAGTGAGCGAATATAAAATACCGAATGGAAACTAATACAAGCATCGAAGCAAATCACATGATTGAAATGGTACGAATGGAAAGTAAGGGAAAAGATGTAACCAGTGAAGCTCGACGGCGACAGGATATTTGTTCGACCAGTTTGTCCTTCCCCACAAGGACTACGTCTGGTTGGAGGGGTTGTGATTTAACACAGAAGATAAACTCTCTTCGCCCTATTCTTCTCGATAATTGGTTCGTCAACCAATGCCGATCACTCATGGTAGATACCTGAGGTGATCTCCGAACCTTTACAGACTTCTTCTACGAGAACCACAATCACTCTTGGTCTTTGAAGAAATTGACACCTAACCATCTAGAGAGTTTGCAGCTCTCAAGAGTAATAGGCGGAGCGTACTGGACTTAGATTCGAGTGATGCTGAACCACTATCTAATTTTCCGGCTCTAGGGGTTTTCTCTCGGTGGATTTTAAACTCAAATCACTCAAAGAGGGGGTTGCTCAACAAACTTCTCAGAATCAAATGGAGCAGCCCCGGACAAAGCCTGTGCGGGGTGGCTATTTATAGCAGCAGCCTTCCCTGGTGGGAAATGACCATTTTGGACACGTGGTCCAGCCAATGGCCAACCGACACATTCTCAACGGTCGGATTTCAAAGAGCAATGGTAACATTACTTGAGGAACAAGAAATGCTAACTCCTCAGTCAAAGACAAATCTCGTAGCGAAGAAGATCACAGTCTCTCGCAACTTTCATAGGATTTGGGTTTAGCATCAGAGAATCAAAGTTTCGAATGCTACACCCCTCTTAATAGTACGGTGGTCGTATGACTCAATAAAGAGAAGAGAAACTACGAAGTAAATGCTACGTCTTCACTTCATCTTCATTCTTCTCGGACGCAGTCACTTCCTTCGGACAGGCACCGAATCAATTGCTTCACGTCAATAATTTTGAGGGGTCACTCTTGTCAACATAATCTTCAGTGATAACCTTCACTGCAACGCAGGGGATTATCTTCATAGTTTGAACCAAAACTCCTCTTGATTCTAGGCACCTGTTACTCTGTGTGCACTAGCAAACACATAAGTCCCATACTGTTTATGTCAACAAACTCCAAAACACAAGGAGGCAAATTATTGCACCAACAGGACGGAGGAGCAAACCGCGGCTTTTGCAGCCGAGGTACATGCGTCCGAGGAGGCAGCCCGCAGCAGCCAACGCGCCCCAACTCTTCGAAGCGCACGCGGGCTGCACAAGTCGACCATGGCCACATACTCCCACACCCTAAATAGGGATACAAGCTCCTTGCACACCCTCCTTGGTTGGGGCATTACGTCCCGAGGGTGCATAATTTCACACTCAAAATTCCCTGGGCCGTCCAGGAGCCAAAATTTATGAAAACGGTTTGACCGAAGTGCGAGGTGGCTTCGAGCCCTGACGTAGGCACGTTTCTGTCAAAGAACCGGCCAGCATGACTACTTCAATGTGGCCTAAACAACACCATATCACTACTGCAGGATGCTGCTAACGCGACACTACGATCAGAGAACCTTTGACAAAACTGTGTGCAATGCATTAATCGCAAACGGTGATGTAAAAAAACCATCAAAAAAGATGCAAAATGTTTGCGATGGCAGATACATAAAACACGGTTCAGATTTTAGTTGCGTGTGCGATGCTGGGCATACAGTTCAGTTCAATGAACCGTTTGCGATGAGGCAGAAGAACAGAAACGGGCAGCCAGATGAAGGTGTGTGCGATATACGACATACAGTTCACTCGGATGAACTGTTTGTGATTAGGCAACACAAAAGAAACAGTCAGCCAGGTGAAGGTGTGTGCGATATACGGCATACAGTTCACTCGGATGAACTGTTTGCGTTGAGCCAAGAGAACAGAAACGGTTCAACTTAACAAGATGTGTGTGATACGTGACAAATAGCTCTGTAATCAGAAATGTGTGGGAAGACCGATAACAACATAGACAATTCCTGTTAACAAGCCGTGTGTGTTGTGAGCAAACGATTGCTGGTATACAATTGTGAGTGATTGATGAAATCATCACCGACGGGTTCCATTGTTTAGTCCGTGTGCGATGTGATTTGCTCTGTCTACAGAACGTCAACATATATACTTATAAGAACAGCATTGCATAACCGAATTAAGCATACAATTACATAAGTGACTACACACATAACATTTCCACACACCAAAGTAAGCAATTACATGCATACTAAACTAGGAGAAATGAGCATCTAATCATCTACATCTTAGTGCGATGACGCTTGCCATTGCTCTGCTTCCGGCTGGATCCCTGGTCATGAATGGTTAATAAAATCTAAGTCTATTGCATATTAAGGTCAAAATAGTACTACCAATATACGAGTCTCATACAATGCCATTTCAACGATTGTACCACAAAATCCCGAAATATTACAAGGTTCAAATTCCAGAGTTACATGGCTCAAATTCGAAGATTACAAGGTTCAAACTGATATTAGAAATGAAATTCAGCTCATTCAGCTGCAAACGCCCGTGCTGATCAGCTGAACATGGATATAAGAGAGGTTCAAACTAAAAATACAAATAGTAAGGCTGGTTTCGAAACCTCGTCATTTCTGCAAAGGGACCAGCCGCTGACAAGTCATGTATGGGGTTAACACAGTGACTTCTGATTACTCTGTCATATACAGTTCCAATATGAAGTTTAGCTTTTTTGGAGCCTTTTCCATTCTGCAGTAGCTCCCGGCTCTGATCAACAAACCATTCATATTTTCGATATAAATGCATGTTCAACCTCATTACCATCAGCACCCTTGCTCTGACAATAAAGAACCTGGCGAATATAATCTCTAGTAAGGTCCCTCAGTAGGAGTTCAAAGTAATTTTTGAGAGATGCAGATCTAGGCATTCGATGTGATTGTCGTTATATTGTATCACATTATCCACCACCAGGCCCATTATTATCTGCAAAAGAAGAGAACGTGTTAGTGCCTACATGCAGTTTTGAACACTACTACAGGCCTATTTGGTTTGCAGGATTTGTAAAATGCACCAACGTGCCATCTTCGATCTGACATGATTAACATGGGCATTTGATTACAATCTAGAAAAATGTAGCCTTCTTCACAAGTGGTTGGAGTGGATGAAAAATTCCCTAAGAAAACTAGTACAGATGAATCCAAAGGAGAAATGCTTATGGATCGTAACCATATGAATCAAGCAACCAATATGGGGTGGGGGGATGTATGTCCTGAAATCCTCCAAAATTCCTTCAGAAATTTTAGTACATTGTCATTGTAAATTTGGGAAAAGGTGCCAAAAATTGAACTCCCTTATGGTTAACATTTAACAGGAAAGGAGCATCACCTCGATATACAGCTTCTTCAGGCATGGAAAGCATCTCAAGAAACTGACAACTTCGTGCAGGTTGGGGCCGATAGATTCTAGTGCCAAGATCTTCACTGTGCGCAGAATCTGGGTCAAGCTTTTCTGGATGACAGACGAACATATGTCTTCAAAATTATAAATAATGTTGATATCAAGAAGGAGAGGTAGAAGGTGACTGTTGTACCTGAATGGGTGTGGATCCAATAACAAGTTCGGAGTATTTGACAGACGAGTAGCCCACCATTGTCAATTTTGGCGCAGAAATGACATTGATTCTTGTTGGACCTTGTTGATCAACTACAAGTAATCTCTCAAGTGAAGGTGTGTCCTCAATGACCATATTGTGGTCCACCTTTTGTGATCTCTTGTTGCAGCACCAGCAACACACATAAATAGTCCGGAGAGTCATGGAGGTGATGTGGAAGCTACTCGACCAATTCATCGCCTGAAGACGAAGGAATTCGAGTGTAGTACCGCCGCGGAGCAGGCGCTCCATGTCATCCTTTGGGATGCAGACGGCGATGAGCTCGAGGTGCTTCAGTCGTGGTAGAAAAAGAGTGGGCGCATCATTAAGGGGGGGATGGCAGTTCATGAACTTGGAGAGGCGCAGCGTGGGCGCGAAGCGGAGCATGGACGTTGGCAGCGAGCGCATATGCCCATCATTAAAACTGAGCTCCTCGAGCTGATCTAGGGCGGGGGATTGGAACCACTCGTCAAGCTTGGATCGGTCCTTGCCGTTGGAACAGAACTTGCCCGTGATAAGTCCTTTGATTGGGCCATGGTAACTGCCAAGGATCTAGGAGAACGCATTCAAGCTTTTGCGATAGCCATGGTAGAGCTCGTGGGCATCGAGGAGGTCGAGACGGGTGGAGAGCCATAGGGGGCACCACCGCCTAGAAAGGACGGTTGTCCTCGCCCCATATTTGATTGGGAGGAGGGATATGATGACTGTCAACATATCATCGGGGAGGCTGGTGATGAAGTGTAGGCCTACTGGAGTCGCTTGCGGTTCTTTCTCGACCCATCTCCTCTTGTTGGCAGCCTCGTTCTCCACCTCGTCAGCGGTGATGGCAACCTCTGTCTCCATATTCACACTGTGCTCCAGTGCTTCAGCAGCCCCGGCGTCGCCACTCCCTCCGATGGGGTGCTTCGGCGGCATCCTCATACACTGACGGCTTTGAGGACTGAGAGTGGCATCGAGGATGCGGGCGAAGAGAGAGGATTGTGTATGTGGCGAGGATGGGGGGTACGGCCGCTCGGGCGCGCCATTAATACGGACCAGTGGGAGTGAGGGGGGCGGCGGTCAAAGACTGTCTCGCCTCCCGGTGAGCCTGTGCGGCGGACTTCAGGCATTCCTATATCGTCATTTCACACAGCTACTCGCATGCCTCCGGTGACACTACGCAGTGAAAACGCCTCCCGTGAATTCACACACCTGCACGCACGCCTCCCATGCTGCCCGCACGGCGGATAGCTCGCATGCGTCCCGACAACTCACGCCTGCTCGCATGCCACATGGGGCACGTGGCGGAACGCATTTTTGTTTTGTTTTTTGATGATTCATTCTACCGCTTTACAGCTTAACCGAAGCATGGCACGGTCTAACACACACGGTCAGAATAAATATTCCGTATGAGATATTGGTTGCCAGTTATTAACAATCTCCCGTTTGTAAGTAGATTATATCAAAACTTGTGTCAAATTTGACGAAAAAATACAATATCATAGTCTACTGGTGTCCATATATGACACCACGATAAGTTTCTTGAATTTCAACTAAGTTTTGGATTTACTGAATTTTAAAAATCAAATTCTCAATGTTTTGAAATTTCTTTCACGGGGAAACATGCACCCAGGGACACACATATGATTTTGCAATCCATTTTGGTGCACATGTAGCTCAAATTTGATTTTTGCATGTTAAATCCCTAGGAAATCATCAGTGTATAAAACGGGTCGAATGATCTCTGTTTTTTTTTTTTCAAACTTTAACATGACACTCCTTTGGTCATATGTTCACTGCAGAAAAGTTTGACATGCCTCAGAGTGGAGCTGGTGGTGCGGGATGTGTGTCTCTGGGGGGGGGGGGGTGCTACTTCTTGAGCTTACATTGGTTTTTCCTTGAAGAGAAAAGGGTGATGCATCAAAGTAGAGATAAGTATTTCCCTAGCTAGAGAACCAAGGTATCAATTCAGTAGGAGGTACAGCAAGTCCCAATCTATGCACTGCACAAACAATCAAACACTTGCACCCAATGTGATAAAGGGGTTTTCAATCCCTTCACGGTCAATTGCAATGGTGAGATCTGATAGAGATAGATATAAAAGATTACTAAAACGTAAAATAAAATAAAAACAAATAAATTGCAGCAAGGTATTTTTGGGTTTTTTGGTTTATAGATCTGAAAATATATGATGAAAAATAGACCCGAGGGCCATAGGTTTCACTAGAGGCTTCTCTCTTGAAAGAAAGCATACGGTGGGTGAACAAATTACTGTCGAGCAATTGATAGAAAAGCGCAAAGTTATGACGATATCCAAGGCAATGATTATGAATATAGGCATCACGTCCGTGTCAAGTAGACCGACACCTGCCTGCATCTACCACTATTACTCCACACATCGACCGACTCATGCCTGCGTCTAGAGTATTAAGTTCAAGAGAACACAGTAACGCATTAAGTAAGATGACATGATGTAGAGGGATAAACTCAAGCAATATGATGAAAACCCCCATCTTTTTATCCTTGATGGCACCAATACAATACGTGCCTCGCTACCCCTACTATGTCACTGGGTGAGGACACCACAAGATTGAACCCAAAACTAAGCACCTCTCCCATTGCATGAAATACCAATCTAGTTGGCCAAACCAAACCGATAATTCGAAGAGAAATACAAAGATATCAAATCATGCATATAAGAATTCATAGAAGATTCAAATAATATTCATAGATAATCTGATCATAAATCCACAATTCATCGGATGTCGACGAACACACCGTAAAAGAATATTACATCGGATAGAACACCAAGAACATCGAGGAGAACTTTGTATTGAAGATCAAAGAGAGAGAAGAAGCCATCTAGCTACTAGCTATGGACCCGTAGGTCTGTGGTAAACTACTCATGCTTCATCGGAAGGGCAATAGGGTTGATGTAGATGCCCTCCGTGATCGAATCCCTCTCCGGCAGATCGCCAAAAAAGGCCCCAAGATGGGATCTCATGGGAACAGAGGCTTGCGGCGGTGGAAAAGTATTTTTGTGGATGCCTCTGATGGTTTGGGAATATATAGGCCAGAGATTAGGGTTAGGAGACCTCTGAGGGGGCCACAAGCCCAGGGGCGCCCCCCCCTAGGGCACGCCTCTACGGCTTGTCGTCGCCTCGTGGGTCTTCTGACTTCATCTCCAAGTCTCGTAGGTGTCTTCTGGTCCAAGAAAAATCATCGCGAAAGTTTTATTCTGTTTGGACTCCGTTTGATATTCCTTTTCTGTAAAACTCAAAAACAAGGAAAAACAGAAACTGGCACTGGGCTCTAGGTTAATAGGTTAGGCCCAAAAATAATATAAAATAGCATATTAATGCATATAAAATATCCAAAATAGAGAATATAATAGCATGAAACAATAAAAAATTATAGATACGTTGGAGACGTATCAAGCATCCCCAAGCTTAATTCCTGCTCGTCCTCGAGTAGGTAAATGATAAAAACAGAATTTTTGATGTGGAATGCTACCTAACATATTTATCCATGTAATTTTCTTTATTGTGGCATGAATATTCAGATCCATAAGATTGAAAAAAAAAGTTTAATAATTACATAAAAAGAATAATACTTCAAGCATACTAACAAAGCAATCATTTCTTCTCAAAATAATATGGCCGAATAAAGTTATCCCTACAAAATCATATAGTCTGGCTATGCTCGATCTTCATCACACAAAGTATTAAATCATGCACCACCCCGATGACAAGCCAAGCAATTGTTTCATACTTTTGATGTTCTCAAACTTTTTCAACTTTCACGAAATACATGAGCGTGAGCCATGGATATAGCACTATAGGTGGAATAGAATATGGTGGTTGTGGAGAGGACAAAAAGAAGGAGATGGTCTCACATCAACTAGGCGTATCAACGGGCTATGGAGATGCCCATCAATAGATATCAATGTGAGTGAGTAGGGATTGCCATGCAACGGATGCACTAGAGCTATAAGTGTATGAAAGCTCAAAAGAAACTAAGTGGGTGTGCATCCAACTTGCTTGCTCACGAAGACCTAGGGCAATTTGAGGAAGCCCATCATTGGAATATACAAGCCAAGTTCTATAATGAAAAATTCCCACTAGTATATGAAAGTGACAAAATAGGAGACTCTCTATCATGAAGATCATGGTGCTACTTTGAAGCACAAGTGTGGAAAAAGGATAGTAGCATTGCCCCTTCTCTCTTTTCTCTCATTTTTTTATTTTGGGCTCTTTGGGCTCTTTTTTTTATCTCCTTTTTTTTCGTCCGGAGTCTCATCCTGACTTGTGGGGGAATCATAGTCTACATCATTCTTTCCTCACATGGGACAATGCTCTAATAATGATGATCATCACACTTTTATTTACATTACAACTCAAGAATTACAACTCGATACTAGAACAAATAAATGATTCTATATGAATGCCTCTGGCAGTGTACCGAGATGTGCAATGACTCAAGAGTGACATGTATAAAAAAATATGAATGGTGGCTTTGCCACAAATACGATGTCAACTACATGATCATGCAAATCAATATGACAATGATGAAGCGTGTCATAATAAACGGAACGGTGGAAGTTGCATGGCAATATATCTCAAAATGGCTATGGAAATGCCATAATAGGTAGGTATGGTGGCTGTTTTGAGGAAGGTATATGGTGGGTGTAACGTATCGGTGAGAATTGCGCGGTACTAGAGAGGCTAGCAAAGGTGGAAGGGTGAGAGTGCGTATAATCCATGGACTCAACATTAGTCATAAAGAACTCACATACTTATTGCAAAAATCTATTAGCTATCGAAACAAAGTACTACACGCATGCTCCTAGGGGGATAGATTGGTAGGAAAGGACCATCGCTCGTCCCCGACCGCCACTCATAAGGAAGACAATAAATAAATAAATCATGCTCCGACTTCATCACATAACGGTTCACCATACGTGCATGCTACGGGAATCACAAACTTTAACACAAGTATTTCTACCAATCCACAATTACTCACTAGCATGTCTCTAATATCACCATCTTTATATCTCAAAACAATATGCAAGGAATCAAACTTCTCATAGTATTCAATGCACTTTATATGAAAGTTTTTATTATATCCCTCTTGGATGCCCATCATATTAGGACTAAATTAATAACCTAAGAAAATTACCATGCTGTTTAGAGAGACTCTCAAAATAATATAAGTTAAGCAAGAGAGTTCAACAATTTCTATAAAATAAAACCACCGCCGTGCTCTAAAAAGATATAAGTGAAGCACTTGAGCATATTGCCTAGCTCAGAAGATATAAGTGAAGCACATAGAGTATTCTAATAAATTCATGATTAATGCGTGTCCCTCTCAAAAGGTGTGTACAGCAAGTAAGATTTGGAAAACTAAAAATCAAAGACTCATATCATACAAGACACTCCAAGCAAAACACATATCATTTGGTGAATAAAAATATAGCCTCAAGTAAATTTACTGATGGATTGAAGACGAAAGAGGGGATGCCATCCGGGGCATCCCCAAGCTTAGATGCTTGGTTGACCTTGAATATTACCTTGTGGTGCCTTGGGCATCCCAAAGTTTAGGCTCTTTCCACTCCTTATTCTATATTCCATCAAATCTTTACCCAAAACTTGAAAACTTCACAACACAAAACTCAACAGAAAACTCATGAGATCCGTTAGTATAAGAAAATAAAATCACCACTTTGGTACTATTGTGAACTCATTCTTTATTTATATTGGTGTAATATCTACTGTATTCCAACTTCTCCATGGTTCATACCCCCCGATACTACCTATAGATTCATCAAAATAAGCAAACAACACATAGAAAACAGAATCTGTCAAAAGCAGAACAGTCAGTGAAGACCTGAATTGTTCTCATACTTCTTTAATCTTAAATTTCTGAAACATTAGGACAACAGAGGCAATTCATATATTAATCTTGTGTAAAAAATTCATAATTTTATCACGCTTCTGTGAATTTTAAAAATTCTGCTACTGGACGCAAGAGTTTCTTTTTTTCAGCAAGATCAAATCAACGATATACCAAAGTATCCCAAAGGCTTTACTTGGCTCAAACACTAATTAAAACACCAAAACACAATTACTACAGAGGTAATAATGTGTACTTTATTCAAGAACAGTAGGAAAAATAAAAACACAAAATAAAATTGGGTTGCCTCCCAACAAGCTCTTTCTTTATAGCCATTAAGATAGGCTTGAGATTTCAATGATGCTCACATGAAAGACAAGGATTGAAGCACAAAGAGAGCATCATAAGACATGTGACCAGCACATTTAAGTCTAACATACTTCCTATGCATCGGCATTTTATAGGAAAACAAATCATGAAGGCAAGCAAAAACTACCATATGCAAGGAAGAAGAAAGAAACAATAGCAATCTCAACGTAAGGAGAGGTAATTTAGTAACATGAAAATTTCTACGACCATATTTCCCTCTCTCATAATAATTACATGTGGGATCATATTCAAATTCAACAATATAGCTATCACATAAAATATTCTCTTCATGATCCACATGCATGCAAAGTTGGCACTCTTCCAAAATAGTGGGATTCTCATCAACTAAAGTCACGACCTCTCCAAGCCCATTTTTAATATCATTGCAAACATTATTATCAATATCATATTCATCATGAGGTTTAAACAAATTTTCAAGATCATAAGAAGAATCACCCCAATCATGATCATTGCAATAAGTAGTGGACATATCAAAATTATCATCCCCAATCTTGGGGTTTTGCATATTAGTAGCACAATTGACATTAATAGGATTTATAGCAACATCATTGCAATCATGCTTTTCAGTCAAGGAGATATCATGAATCACTTCATAAATTTCTTCTTTTAACACATCCTCACGATTTTCAGATTCACGAATTTCAAGCAAAACTTCATAAAGATAATCTAGTGCACTCAACTCACTAGCAATAGGTTCATCATAATTGGATCTCTTAAAAAGATTAGCAAGTGGATGAGGATCCATAAACTTTTCTTTCTAATTTTCAATAAATACACAATTATGCCAAGCGAACGAGCAAACAAACCAAGTAAGACATAAAGGCAAACGGAAAGAAGGCAAATATTTTTGTGTTTTTCTGAAAACATTTTAGAAGTAGGGGGGGGGAGGAAAATGAGAGGCAAATGGAAAATAATGTAATGCAAGAGATGAGAGTTTATGATGGGTACTTGGTAGGCTTGATGTAGAACCTCCCCGGCAACGGCGCCAGAAATTCTTCCTGCTACTTCTTGAGCTTGCGTTGGTTTTTCCCTTAAAGAGGAAAGGGTGATGCAGCAAAGTAGAGATAAGTATTTTCCTCAATTAGAGAACCAAGGTCTCAATCCAGTAGGAGGTACAAGCAAGTCTCCAATCTATGCACCTGCATGCTTGCTCACGAAGACCTAGGGCAATTTGAGGAAGCCCATCATTGGAATATACAAGCCAAGTTCTATAATGAAAAATTCCCACTAGTATATGAAAGTGACAAAATAGGAGACTCTCTATCATGAAGATCATGGTGCTACTTTGAAGCACAAGTGTGGAAAAAGGATAGTAGCATTGCCCCTTCTCTCTTTTCTCTCATTTTTTTATTTTGGGCTCTTTGGGCTCTTTTTTTTATCTCCTTTTTTTTCGTCCGGAGTCTCATCCTGACTTGTGGGGGAATCATAGTCTACATCATTCTTTCCTCACATGGGACAATGCTCTAATAATGATGATCATCACACTTTTATTTACATTACAACTCAAGAATTACAACTCGATACTAGAACAAATAAATGATTCTATATGAATGCCTCTGGCAGTGTACCGAGATGTGCAATGACTCAAGAGTGACATGTATAAAAAAATATGAATGGTGGCTTTGCCACAAATACGATGTCAACTACATGATCATGCAAATCAATATGACAATGATGAAGCGTGTCATAATAAACGGAACGGTGGAAGTTGCATGGCAATATATCTCAAAATGGCTATGGAAATGCCATAATAGGTAGGTATGGTGGCTGTTTTGAGGAAGGTATATGGTGGGTGTAACGTATCGGTGAGAATTGCGCGGTACTAGAGAGGCTAGCAAAGGTGGAAGGGTGAGAGTGCGTATAATCCATGGACTCAACATTAGTCATAAAGAACTCACATACTTATTGCAAAAATCTATTAGCTATCAAAACAAAGTACTACACGCATGCTCCTAGGGGGATAGATTGGTAGGAAAGGACCATCGCTCGTCCCCGACCGCCACTCATAAGGAAGACAATAAATAAATAAATCATGCTCCGACTTCATCACATAACGGTTCACCATACGTGCATGCTACGGGAATCACAAACTTTAACACAAGTATTTCTACCAATCCACAATTACTCACTAGCATGTCTCTAATATCACCATCTTTATATCTCAAAACAATATGCAAGGAATCAAACTTCTCATAGTATTCAATGCACTTTATATGAAAGTTTTTATTATATCCCTCTTGGATGCCCATCATATTAGGACTAAATTAATAACCTAAGAAAATTACCATGCTGTTTAGAGAGACTCTCAAAATAATATAAGTTAAGCAAGAGAGTTCAACAATTTCTATAAAATAAAACCACCGCCGTGCTCTAAAAAGATATAAGTGAAGCACTTGAGCATATTGCCTAGCTCAGAAGATATAAGTGAAGCACATAGAGTATTCTAATAAATTCATGATTAATGCGTGTCCCTCTCAAAAGGTGTGTACAGAAAGTAAGATCTGGAAAACTAAAAATCAAAGACTCATATCATACAAGACACTCCAAGCAAAACACATATCATTTGGTGAATAAAAATATAGCCTCAAGTAAATTTGCTGATGGATTGAAGACGAAAGAGGGGATGCCATCCGGGGCATCCCCAAGCTTAGATGCTTGGTTGACCTTGAATATTACCTTGTGGTGCCTTGGGCATCCCAAAGTTTAGGCTCTTTCCACTCCTTATTCTATATTCCATCAAATCTTTACCCAAAACTTGAAAACTTCACAACACAAAACTCAACAGAAAACTCATGAGATCCGTTAGTATAAGAAAATAAAATCACCACTTTGGTACTATTGTGAACTCATTCTTTATTTATATTGGTGTAATATCTACTGTATTCCAACTTCTCCATGGTTCATACCCCCCGATACTACCTATAGATTCATCAAAATAAGCAAACAACACATAGAAAACAGAATCTGTCAAAAGCAGAACAGTCAGTGAAGACCTGAATTGTTCTCATACTTCTTTAATCTTAAATTTCTGAAACATTAGGACAACAGAGGCAATTCATATATTAATCTTGTGTAAAAAATTCATAATTTTATCACGCTTCTGTGAATTTTAAAAATTCTACTACTGGACGCAAGAGTTTCTTTTTTTCAGCAAGATCAAATCAACGATATACCAAAGTATCCCAAAGGCTTTACTTGGCTCAAACACTAATTAAAACACCAAAACACAATTACTACAGAGGTAATAATGTGTACTTTATTCAAGAACAGTAGGAAAAATAAAAACACAAAATAAAATTGGGTTGCCTCCCAACAAGCTCTTTCTTTATAGCCATTAAGATAGGCTTGAGATTTCAATGATGCTCACATGAAAGACAAGGATTGAAGCACAAAGAGAGCATCATAAGACATGTGACCAACACATTTAAGTCTAACATACTTCCTATGCATCGGCATTTTATAGGAAAACAAATCATGAAGGCAAGCAAAAACTACCATATGCAAGGAAGAAGAAAGAAACAATAGCAATCTCAACGTAAGGAGAGGTAATTTAGTAACATGAAAATTTCTACGACCATATTTCCCTCTCTCATAATAATTACATGTGGGATCATATTCAAATTCAACAATATAGCTATCACATAAAATAGTCTCTTCATGATCCACATGCATGCAAAGTTGACACTCTTCCAAAATAGTGGGATTCTCATCAACTAAAGTCACGACCTCTCCAAGCCCACTTTTAATATCATTGCAAACATTATTATCAATATCATATTCATCATGAGGTTTAAACAAACTTTCAAGATCATAAGAAGAATCACCCCAATCATGATCATTGCAATAAGTAGTGGACATATCAAAATTATCATCCCCAATCTTGGGGTTTTGCATATTAGTAGCACAATTGACATTAATAGGATTTATAGTAACATCATTGCAATCATGCTTTTCAGTCAAGGAGATATCATGAATCACTTCATAAATTTCTTCTTTTAACACATCCTCACGATTTTCAGATTCACGAATTTCAAGCAAAACTTCATAAAGATAATCTAGTGCACTCAACTCACTAGCAATAGGTTCATCATAATTGGATCTCTTAAAAAGATTAGCAAGTGGATGAGGATCCATAAACTTTTCTTTCTAATTTTCAATAAATACACAATTATGCCAAGCGAACGAGCAAACAAACCAAGTAAGACATAAAGGCAAACGGAAAGAAGGCAAATATTTTTGTGTTTTTCTGAAAACATTTTAGAAGTAGGGGGGGGGAGGAAAATGAGAGGCAAATGGAAAATAATGTAATGCAAGAGATGAGAGTTTATGATGGGTACTTGGTAGGCTTGATGTAGAACCTCCCCGGCAACGGCGCCAGAAATTCTTCCTGCTACTTCTTGAGCTTGCGTTGGTTTTTCCCTTAAAGAGGAAAGGGTGATGCAGCAAAGTAGAGATAAGTATTTTCCTCAATTAGAGAACCAAGGTCTCAATCCAGTAGGAGGTACAAGCAAGTCTCCAATCTATGCACCTGCACAAACAATCAACCACTTACACCCAATGCGATAAAGGGGTTGTCAATCCCTTCACGGTCAATTGCAATTATGAGATCTGATAGAGATAGATATAAAAGATTACTAAAACATAAAACAAAATAAAAACAAATAAATTGCAGCAATGTATTTTTGGGTTTTTTGGTTTATAGATCTGAAAATATATGATGAAAAATAGACCTGGGGGCCATAGGTTTCACTAGAGGCTTCTCTCTTGAAAGAAAGCATACGGTGGGTGAACAAATTACTGTCGAGCAATTGATAGAAAAGCGCAAAGTTATGACGATATCCAAGGCAATGATTATGAATATAGGCATCACGTCCGTGTCAAGTAGACCGACACCTGCCTGCATCTACCACTATTACTCCACACATCGACCGACTCCTGCCTGCAACTAGAGTATTAAGTTCAAGAGAACAGAGTAATGCATTAAGTAAGATGACATGATGTAGAGGGATAAACTCAAGCAATATGATGAAACGCCCATCTTTTTAGCCTTGATGGCAATGATACGTCTCCGACGTATCTATAATTTATGAAGTATTCATGCCATGTTTATTACAATTTTATATGGTTTTGGTATGATTTGATTAGAACTAACCCGGACTGACGCTGTTTTCAGCAGAACTACCGTGGTGTCGTTTTTTGTGCAGAAATAAAAGTTCTCGGAATGGGCTGAAAATTTACGGAGAATATTTTGGAAAATATAAAAAATACTGGAGCGAAAAGATACCAGAGAGGAGTCCCGGGGAAACCACAAGGGTGGGGGCCCCCCGACCCCCCTAGGGCGCGCCCCCCTACCTTGTCATTGCCTCGTGGACCCCCTTGACTTGTCCCCGACGCCAACACCTCCTATAAATCCCAAAAACCTAAGATATAAACCTAGATCAGGAGTGCCGCCGCCGTAAGCCTCTGTAGCCACGAAAAACCAATCTAGGCCCTCTCTGGCACCCAGCTGGAGGGGGCCATCATCACTGGAGGCCATGGAGGAGGATCTCGGAGGGGGCCATCATCACCATGGAGGCCAAGGACCAAAGGGAGAACCTTTCCCCATCTAGGGGGGAGGCCATGGAGGAGGAAGCACAAGGGGGAAACTCTCTCCCCCTCTCTCTCGGTGGCACCGGAGTGCCACCGGGGTAACCATCGCCGCGGTGATCGTCTTCATCAACATCACCATCTTCATCATCATCCTCATCTCTTTTACGCGGTCCACTCTCCCCCACCCCGCTGTAATCCCCTACTTGAACATGGTGCTTTATGCCACATATTATGATCCAATGATGTGTTGCCATCCTATGATGTTTTGAGTAGATTTCCTTTGTCTTTTGGGTTGATTGATGATCTAGATTGGTTTGAGTTGTATGTTTTATTTTGGTGCTGTCCTATGGTGCCTTCGGTGCCGCGCACGTGAAGGATTCCCGCTGTAGGGTGTTGGAATACGTTCATGATTCGCTTATAGTGGGTTGCTAGAGTGACAGAAGCTTAAACCCGAGTAAGGGGGTTGTTGCGTATGGGATAAAGGGGACTTGATACTTTAATGCTATGTTTGGGTTTCACCTTAGTGATCTTTAGTAGTTGCGCATGCTTGCTAGAGTTCCAATCATATCTGCATATTATCTAAGAAGAGAAAGTATGTTAGCTTATGCCTCTCCCTCATATGAAATTGCAATAATGATTACCGATCTTGTTAACAATTGCCTAGGACAATTCCGCACACCGACCCATCATTATTCCACACTCGCTATTTATAATATATAGTAATATATTCTAACTTTATGTTAACAGCACCTACTTTTATATTTTAGTTCTCCGATATCATGCAAAGTTATCCTTTTCGTACCCACAACATAGTTTTATTTCTCGTTTCTAGATGGAAGCAAACATTCGGTGTACGTAGAGTGGTATCATGGCAGATAGGACTTGAGAGAATATTGATCTTACCTTTAGCTCCTTGTGGGTTCGACACTCCATACTTATCACTTCCACCTTTGGAAATTGCTACGATGATTCCTTGCACTTGGGGATTATCAAGCTGTTTTCTGGCGCCGTTGCCGGGGAGCAATAGCTTGGGGTTAATATTTTCGTGTATGCTTGTTTGCTTTCTTCACTAAGTAGATTTTGTTTTCCCTTTTTGTTTTCTTTAGTTGTGGGTGAAACAAACAAATTTAAAAAAAATGCAAATTACAAAAAAAAATTTACTTGCCTCTTATGCTTAAAAGTTTTTCAAAAAGAGAAGTGATTGGAAGGTTGTGCATTGGAGAAGTGAGGGTCGACCTTGAACACTTGTGTTCATGCTCATGGAAACATTGTAGAATTTTTCATGGAAGTTTCTCAAAAATATCCCCTTGTATATATGTGACGCCCCCGGTTCAATCGTACACTAATCATACACGCAAACGTGTACGATCAAACCCAGGGACTCACGGGAAGATATCACAACACAACTCTAAACACAAATAAACGGAGGTCCACAATATTACAGACCAGGGATCCGAAGATCCGAATACATAAGTCAGTCATACAAATAATATCTGGGTACAGACATAGTTAGACAAGTTTTGCCTTAAGAAGGCTAGCACAAACAGCGACACTAGATCGTAAGGCGTTGGCCTCCTGCCTGGGAGCCTCCGATCCTACTCCTGGTCAGATGGCTCGATCCAGTAGTACGTGCCCTCTGGACCCGCCTGGTAGTAGGCTCCGGTGGTGGCGTCTGGCTCCTGGACTCCATCGTCTGGTGTATCATCAAGGTGGGGTATATGGGGGAAAAGAGAAAATAAAGCAACCGTGAGTACTCATCCGAAGTACTCAGCAAGCAAGGATCTATACTACATATGCAACATTATCAATGGAGAAAAGGCTGTATATGTGGACTGGGCTGCAGAAATGCCAGAATAGAGAGAAAGGCCTAGTCCTATCGAAGACTAGCATCTTCAAACATCTTCTCAAAGCCATCATCTTGCAGCAGTAGAAGAGAGTAGAATAGCATTTTATTTAACAAACATGTTGAAGTACAGCTCAAAGATCCTTCCTCGACTCCCAGTGAGAAAGTAATCCCGAAGCTTCAATTAAGTAACAAGTATCCAGTTTAAGTAGTAGATCGAGATACACAAACTGAGCGTCCTTTACCGTAGGACCGGCTATCGATAGAAGATTCATCCCTGCAGGGGTGCACTACTGTTACCCAACACGCTCGATCAACTCTGGTCGGACATACTTGCTGGGTAATGCCCGTCCTCGGAAGATCAACACGAAGCAGCGCTCTACCTAGGCTCAGCAGAGAGGTCAGCACGCCGGACTAACCTATGCACCCAGGGGTCTCGGGCCATCGCCCTGGGCACCCTGCGCGTTGCGTGGCTGGCCGGGGTGCAGGCGCGACACTGAACTCGCCAGTGAAGTATCCAGCCCAATCCCGACGATCAGCCCGCACGGTGAATCGTGACGTCTGATAAGCTTTCGGCGAAACGTACATCGCAGAGGGCCCCATAACCATTATCCCGCGTGGTGGCAGTGCGTATAGGGCACGTCGCCCCACTCAGATCACACACCCAAATCCAATAGGCTCAATTAGTATCAAGCGGAGACAATCAGAGTCTCTGATGCTCCGCCACAATGTCACACTCGAGTGCCCTTCCGGCACACCCGAAATCATAGATCCCCAGCGGGTACCCACCAGGGTGGACCCGCCTGTGAAAAAGGTCAAGTAACCGTGTGGTCATAATCATCAGGGTGAACGTAAGAGGTATCACCCTCGAGGTTCACACTGAGGGGTTGCATGACAGAGTCGTATCGGACATGGAGAAGGAGGAATCACCCTCGATGACCACGACCGTACAGCTATGCTGCAGAGTATTCATCAGGAGTGCGTTTCGAGGTATCACCCTCGGCACTCGATAGTTACTACGCAGAGTCGTACAACTAAAGGGGGATGTGAAGTGAGGCGTCTGTCTCTGATCGACGATCACGTTGATCGAGTCGTCGATGAACAAGCAGGGGCGACAAAGTAAGGTGGTGGGGTCACAGATGGTTCATACCAACCTATACTAAACAGTTTATCATAGGCAGGTAAGGTAGCAATGAACAGGTTACAACAGCAGGCTATGCATCAGAATAGGAGCATACATTAACAGTAGCGAAATCTAATGCAAGCAGGAGAATAGAATGGGCGATATCTGGAATGCTCAAGGGGGGGGGGGGCTTGCCTGGTTGCTCTGGCAAGAGAGGGAGGTCGTCAACGGGCTGCTCGTCGGTAGTGTAGTCGTAACCTGGTGCAGCGTCGTCGGTCTCGGCGTCTATCGAGAGAGAAGGAGGGGGAGAGAAACAATAAATTCACGGCAATAATGCAAACAATATGTATGATATGCCGGGGTGTTCTACTGCCTAACTAAATGATTTAGTTAGTTTAGGAATTTATTTGGATTTATTTAATTAAAGTTGGGCACTATTCATTTATCGAAATCGGTCTAATTGTTCCACGTTCTTATAGTTGCGGGCATCCGACGGGAATACAGAGGGCGTATCCGGGTTCGTATCGTCGTTCTGAGCAAGTTTCATGTATAAAATATTTTCATCGGAGTTACGGTTTAAAAGATATGATTTTCTAAAGTTTTTATTAATTTCTGAAATTTAATTAATTATTTAATTCAACATTATCCGAAACAGTGATTGATGACGTCAGCATGACATCATGCTGACGTCAGCAGCCACCTGACAGGGTGGGTCCCACCTGTCATAGGCTGTCAGGTTAATTAGGTTTAATTAATTTAATTACTGATTAATTAACACTAATTAGTTAATTAGATTAACCTAATCAGGATTAATTAACTAATTAATTTTTTAATTAATTATTTTATTTATTTTTATTTTTATTTTCTTAAAATGGTTTTTAGGGGGGGTGGGCCCCATTTGTCAGCGGCACAGGGGGTTCGGGCCCCACTGGGCAGTGGCCCAGGGGGGGGGTTCACAGGCGTGCGGGCGCGGCGCAGGCGCAGCCCGAGCGGGCGCGTCCAGGGTGCGCCCGGGCGCTGGCCACGGGCGCCGGCGAGGCGCGGCCGGACGGTTCGGTGGTGAGCGCGGGGCCACGGCGGGCGACGCGGGCGAGGTGTGGGGTCGCGTGCGCGCGCGGGTGGCCGCGGTGAGCGGAGGCAGAGGCGACAGGACGAGCGGCAGCGGCGGCTGGAGTGGGCGCGAGCGGGGCGCGCGCAGCGCGGTCGGGCGCGAGCCGGGGCGCGGCGACGCGTGAGCATGCGCGCAGCGCGGTGAGCGGCGGCACGGGGGCGCGGTGCGCGCGGCGAGGTGCGGGAGCAGAGAGGGGGGGAAGAGGCCCGAGGCCTCACCGTGCTCGTAGGGACGGGGTAGCGGGAGGTCGGGGTGGTCGACGGGGACGACGGCGACGGGGAGGCAGGCCGGCGGGGAGGCGCGGGCTCCGGGCGGCGGCGAGGTCGTCGCGGGCGACGGGATCGGGGATTTGCCCCGATCCGGATCCAGTCGAGGGAGGGGGCGACCGAGCGCCAGGCGGCTGGTCGGGGAAGAGGAGAGGACGGGGCGACGTCGGTGTGGCGGCGGCGTCGGCGCTAGCCGACCGGCGCGGGAGCGGGACGGCGTCGGCGAGAGACGTCGGCGACGGGGCCGTTCCCGCGATCCCGATCCCGATCTGGATCGGGAGGTGGGGGCTGACGAGGGGGAGGCGGCGACGGGGCGGCGTCGGCGACGGCGTAGGCGACGGGGCGGACGGGATCGGGAGATCCCGGCCCGCTCCAGACGAGGGGGGTGTGGGTGGTGAGGAGAGGAGCGAGGGTATTGGGGTTGTTTGACGCTATTGTTTCGTTGGCCGTCCCTGGGTGGTATATGCTATTGGGCGCGTGTTCCGGCCGGCTGGGCTTTCGTCCGTTGGGCCTGAGGGGGGGGGGTCCTTCTTTCTTGCTTTTCGTTTCTTTTGTCTTTTAATTTATCTTTTCTTTATTCTCCTTTCGCAGGGTTTAGTAAAATAGTCAGGCCTCACATGGTTTTTTGCAAAACATGGAACCCTAGTTTCATAAATAACCAGTGGCGCTCATCCGTAACACCTAAACTATTTGGACCAGAACCTAATTCCTATTTATTTCACAGATTTAATAATGGTTATTAATATTACTTTATCCACTGTTTGAGGTTGTTCGAGTCACTTATCCATTCCAATGATGTTGTTTCAATTTAGAATAGCCTCTGGAATTTGTTATTTATCTGACATTTTTTAAAGTCCTTGTTGGGGGGACATCTTTCATTTCCACTGTCATTTAATTTTAAATTTTGAATTCTTAGGAGTTGAAATGCAATGTACTGCTAAGATGATTAGCACTGTTGATCTGCTAACATTCATTATCAAAAGTGATTTATGTTGCTAATCACGGGTGTTACAACTTCGCTCATCTACTAAGATATTCTCGTTTTCCCGAGAATTAAGAGAGTAAGCTGAAAGAAAAGAGGGGAATCTTCTGACGAAGACGATCCCTCAGCGTTCCACAAGTGGCTTACATCTCAGGAAATGATTTTGACCGACTGAACCTGAGGAACTTGATCTGACTTTTGACGTGTTCGACGCTGCAGCTGATCAGAATAACGATTGGTGTTCTGGATAAGACGATCTTCCGTAATTCAAGATCACTTCATGATCCACAGCTCGAATAGGATCCTTGGAAGCAGCGGCGGGTTGGGATACATGATGAAGACGCAGTGTACTTGAGAAAGGTTTGGCGGCAATTGCAACTGATATGCCACTTCTCTCTCCTCCGGACGGGCAAGAATACGGAACGGCCAATGTAGCGGGGCTAACTGCCTTTGATTCCGAACCGATGGTCCTTTCAACGGAGTGACGCGGAGGTAAGCTTGCTCGCCAGTTTGATGACTATTTCCGGTGCTTACGGTCATAGTTGCTCTTCTGACAGACTAGCCAGATTTCACAATGTTCACGAACAATACGGACTTGTTCTTTTCTCAGCTTGCCGAATAATGTCCGGTCCGACGAGTGAGCGTTCCCCAGTTCTGACCAATTCAGAGTGGGTTCGAACTTACGACCGTATAGAACTTCAAACGGTGCCATCTTCCAGACTAGCTTGATACTATGTTGTAAGAAATTCGGCATACGGGGAGATTCCTCCCATTTCTTACCGAAGGAGATGACGCAAGCTCGAAGCATATCTTCGAGCACTTGATCCTCGTCACTCGTTCACGTGACCTTTGTACTGAGGGTGAAAACGGTGCGAAAGACAGATGTGTTCCCATAGCTTCTTGAAACTATTCAGAATCTGGGAGGTGAAGAGCTGCCACATCAGAACTGATCTCCAACGGAACACCGTTGGAGTGACACATCCGGGAAACTACAAGTCTGCTAACTGGCTAGCAGTATTGTCTCCTTAACAGGCAGAAAGTGGGCAACCTAGAGAACGGCAATGACAACAAAAATAGCATCATGACCCTTCTGGGATTTGGAAAACACCAGTAATGAAATCCATTTGGACCTTGTCCCATTTCCATTCAGGAATTTCCAGGGGTTGCAGAGTTCTGCGGGCCGTTTGATGTTGTGAGCTTTAACGCGGCGGCAAACGTCACACATCAGAAACATAACGAGCAATGTCTCGCTTCATATTAGGCCACCAGAACTTTGACAAATTTCACGTCATCTTTGTGCTACCAGGTGAATGGACAAGGGAGTGTCATACTTCTTCATAACGTTTTCCCTCTCATTCTTGAACTTGGTTACGTAGAGACGGTGTGGAAAAATAGGATCCATCTGCATCAAGATGGAATTCCGACAGCTTTCCTTTCTCGAGGTATCGCTTGATCTTTTCAACTTCAGGGTCATACCTTTGCATAACCTTAATGCCGGGTTCTAAATCTGGTTCGACAACCAGGGTATTGAGATAACCCTGTGGAAACAATATGGAGGTTCAATTTGCAAAGCTCTTCATGGAGAAGTGGTTGTGTTTCTTGAACCATAAGATTTGCTATAGGACTGCGACTTAAAGCATGCCATTACATTAGCCTTGCGGGGTATATGAAAATTCATATCAAATCGGCAATTGTTTCGAGCCATCTTGTTGACGAAGGTTCAGTATCTGGTTTGAGTATATAAATACTTCAGCTTTGGTGATCCGTGTATATCTCGCAACGGTTACGAGAAGGTAATGGTCGCCATACTGTCAAGGCTAGAATACCGCAAAAAGTTCAAGTCATGCCACGGGAATAATTTTCTTCATGAGGACCAATTGTCGGGAGCATAAGCAATCACTTTGCGCTCTTGCATTAGGACAATCAGCCTAATCCTTGACGTAGATGCTCCAAGTATATCACGAAATCCTTTTGGGATCCGGGGTTGCTAGTACTGGGCAGATGTCAATTTATCTTTTAGAGTCTGAAAGCTTTCTTGACATTTTTTCTGTCCACTTCAAATTTAACACCTTTGTAAGCAGATATGTCAATGGTTTTGCAATCTTGGAAAAGTTCCAACGAATCGACGCAATAACTAGCGAGTCCGAGAAACTTCTCGACTTGCTAACATTCTTTGGGGGAGTCCAGTCAGAATAGCATGAACTCGTTCGGGGTTAACAGCAATCCCATCCTTGGAAATCACATGTCCAAGGTGTAAGTTTACTTCAGGAGCCAAATTCGCATTTGAATACTTGGCATACAACTGGTTTCTCGAGCCTTTCTAGAACAAGGCAGAGATGTTCAGCATGTTCCCTTTTATTCTAAATAGACCAGAATATCATCAGATATACCACGACGAATTTGTCGAGGTGAATAATCCATGAATATATAATTCATCAACGGGAGAGACTAGCTGGGGCTTCGTTAGGGCCAAATACATGACGGTGTATTCATAGGGAGCCATAACGAGTGACGATATCAGTCTTGGGAATGTCCTCTTTACGGACACGATCTGGTGATAACCAAACCTCAAGTCGAGTTTTAGAGAAAACCGATACCAGCGAGTTGATCATAAAGATCATTGAATCCGGGCAGTGGGTATTTATTCTGGATTGTGGCTTGGGTAATGGGCCGTTAATCCTGAAACCAATCGGTTAGTTTCCATCCTTCTTCTTAACGAAGAGTGAAGGTGCTCCCCAAGCGAGAACTGGGGCGGATGAAACCACTCTTAATGACTTGTCGATTTCTTCCTTAAGCTCAAGAAGGTGATGCGGAGGCATCTATAAGGTCGCTTGGCAATAGGAACGGTGCAGGCTTCAAGTCGATGACGAACTCGACACTCTAGCCGGGGGTATTCCTGGAAGTTCTTCCGGAAAGACGTCTGGAAAATCTCGAACGACAGGAACGTTCTCGATCCCTTCCAGAGGTGAGGCGTTCAAAGCATTCATAACATAACCTCAGCTTCAGCGTCTCGAGTATTCGGTAGTGTAGTTCACTATCTCATCGAGGGGTGAAGAAGTTGGACGACTTTATTGGCACAATTGATCGAAGCAATGTGAGCTTTCAACAAATCCATTCCGAGTATGAGGTCTATGGTGGAAGACTTCAGGATAATAGGGGAAGCAGGATAATTCAAATTCCTCGATTTCAACAGGGACATTAGTGCCATCATAGTGGTTTGACATTGGCCTCCAGGGTACGGACAACTATTGGCAGGTTCATCTTTTCGAATTTTATGTCATGAGATATGCAAATGCTTCAGACATGAATGAATGCGATGCTCCGGAATCAAATAATACAGAGAGCAGGTACTGAGTTAACAAAGAAGGGTACCCATCACAGTAGCAGGTTGATCCTGGACTTCTTCAATGTCAATGTTGTAAGCTTGACCACGACCACGTGAAGCAGACCCAGTATTATAGTTGCGGGTCTGATTTTGCCACGGCCAGCACGAGGAAATCTAACTGATTCTGAGTCTGGCGGCAGTCTTTACCTGGTGGCCTGGTTTGCGGCACTTAAACACAAACCATCTTCAGGACAGAGGGGCATGGTTCTGAATAGCTTAGCCCCTTTGCGGCCTCGGTGGTGGAGAGGCAGACGTAGTGCGCATTGTTCTTTGGCACAGAGGCATTGGGACGGAACGCGTTGTTGGGAATCCAAACTCTCCGCTTCGGTGCTGAGCCCGAAGATGACCAGCATCACGATAGCGCTTTTGCGAGTCCTTGTTGTTCCATCTGAGCGGTCTCAACGAGAATAGCCTTTTTCACTAGAGTTGAGAAGTCATTGATGTCTTGAGCAGCTAGTGCAAGCTTGAGGTCAGGGTGTAGTCCATTTGGAACTTCTCCTGTCTGCGAGATCTGTGGCGATGTCTTCTTCAGCATAGCGGGAGAGATCAAGAAATTCCCGCGATAAGCTTCGACGGTTTTTATTGCCCTGGGTGAGGTTGCGGAACTGGGTCTTCATGCGTTCCATAATTGCTTGAGGGTGTAACGTGTACGGAAAGCAGCCTGGAACTCATACCAAGTGATGACTGTTCCAACAGGCAGAGTACGCTTGTGTGTGTCCCACCATTGAGCACGGGGCCCTTTAAGAAAAAGGCCGCGAAGGTGACAAAGTTGGGGCGGGGGCGACATTAGCAGACTCCATCTCTGAGTGATGTCGCGGAGCCAGTCACGGCATCCAGGGCTGTCAGAGTTGCGAAACTGCGTTGGGTTGAGTCGCTAAACTCTGTCAAAGTTACTGAAGCTGGGTCTGGTTCTGGTTGTTCTGATGCGGAAACTGAGCCATATTCCACCATGAACTGGCGGTTGAGCTCGAACTGTTGCATCATAGCTGCCATATAGTCTGGCGGTGGTGGACGTTCAGGGGTACACCACGACCACGACCACCTGGTCTAACCATCCTGCTACGTATCAACAGGGGGGTTTAGTAAAAGCAATTGCGAGTGTTTGGCGACAAGTATGATGTAACACGACAATACCAAGCCTAAAGCAGCGTAATACACATAACATTAGTCGATTAAGACATACAGATCCATACACAAATCGGTTACATGCGACAGCATAACGGCGCAAATTAAAAGCTAGACAACTAGCGGCGTGCAGGCACGCGGTAAGAGTACAAAACGAGACATAGCAAAGGCTACACTCAACGTCGAGAAAACCACTTGTACACGGGTAACTGCTAGTGCGGACGACAATATTCGTCGCGGAAGGATCCTGTGCTCCAGTTGCACTCTGATGCAGAACCCGGTCTCGAACTGTAAGAAGAGTGCCCACGTGTGGTGTGTACCTCCAACAGCAGGCTAGTCATACCAGCATACATCTGAGTCCTGCGCGGGTAAAGGATGTGCTCCGGATGTATCCCTGCACAAACGGGCACAAGCATCAACTGCGTCATAGCATCGTAAAGACTGTGCTCGAGTGGCAACCAACTCGACGGCGAGAGCCCGAACATTGCGATCCAGACCTGAGTGCACTGAATCAGAACGCGGTGGTCATATCGCGAGGCTCGTACGGGGCACAGATAGCTGGTGTAGTACGCGTAGCATCTCCAGTAGGGCATATGGAATGTATCGGAACTCAGAGTCATCCAAGATATCACTGAACTGTCCTCGAAGACGTGCGACAGCAGAGTAGGCGGCATCATGTACTGCCATCTCAATCGTCACGCCTAATCCGTGAAAAAGGTGATGCTCGGTGGTCTGAGTCATTCTGCCGATCAAAATCCGAACTTCAGCATAGTACTGTTCCTGATAAACTCGCGGTAATCCTCGTAAACCATGAACTCAGGGTACCAGCGGTAGCCAAGTCGGTCATGAGAGCGATTAGGACAGCTGGAAACCCAGGGGTATTACGAGCCCAAGTGCGAAGCACAAGCTGTGTCGTGGACGCGTGGGAAACAAACGGTCATCTGAAACAGAGGATTTCAAACTTGTCAAATGACAATGAGAAGATAACCGATCTCAGAAGAAAGGTTAAACAACAATGGAAAGGAAAATGATTATCAGACTAATCAATCAACGACAGAGCAATCGCAAGATATCCAGCTCTCGCGGTAGACGGGATTTACGAGATCCTAAGTGTCGGCGTTAGTAAAATTTTATTTAACCGAATAGAAAAGATATAGAGTCCCAGAGTATGGACGGGAATAAAGATCCTAATACCACCCAGTTGGCGACGTGGGCCCGTAAGCCCACCAGCCAAGTTAATAAATTATTTTCTCGGTTTCTAGACTCAACTTCGGCCAGGAATTTGGAGGGGGCTTCCTACGGCAGTCGGCTCTGATACCAACTTGTGCGCCCCCGGTTCAATCGTACACTAATCATACACGCAAACGTGTACGATCAAACCAGGGACTCACGGAAGATATCACAACACAACTCTAAACACAAATAAACGAGGTCCACAATATTACACGACCAGGATCCGAAGATCCGAATACATAAGTCAGTCATACAAATAATACTCGGGTACAGACATAGTTAGACAAGTTTTGCCTTAAGAAGGCTAGCAACAAACAGCGACACTAGATCGTAAGGCTTGGCCTCCTGCCTGGGAGCCTCCGATCCTACTCCTGGTCAGTGGCTCGATCCAGTAGTACGTGCCCTCTGGACCCGCCTGGTAGTAGGCTCCGGTGGTGGCGTCTGGCTCCTGACTCCATCTCTGGTGTTCAATCAAGGTGGGGTATATGGGGGAAAAGAGAAAATAAAGCAACCGTGAGTACTCATCCGAAAGTACTCAGCAACAGCAAGATTATACTACATATGCAACATTATCAAGGGAGAAAAGGCTGTATATGTGGACTGGCTGCAGAAATGCCAGAATGAGAGAAAGGCCTAGTCCTATCGAAGACTGCATCTTCAAAACATCTTCTCAAAGCCATCATCTGCAGCAGTAAAGAGAGTAGAATAGCATTTTATTTAACAAACATGTTGAAGTACAGCTCAAAGATCCTTCCTCGACTCCCAGCGAGAAAGTAATCCCGAAGCTTCAATTAAGTAACAAGTATCCGTTTAAGTAGTAGATCGAGATACACAAACTGAGCGTCCTTTACCATAGGACCGCTATCGATAGAAGATTCATCCCTGCAGGGGTGCACTACTGTTACCCAACACGCTCGATCAACTCTGTCAGACATACTTGCTGGGTAATGCCCGTCCCGAAGATCAACACTGAGCACGCTCTACTAGGCTCACAGATCAACATCGCACGGCACACTGTGCACGCCAGCAGGCTCGAGACACGCACCTATGCACCAGGGTCTGGCCATCGCCCTGGGCACCCTGCGCGTTGCGTGCTGGCCGGGGTGCAGGCGTCACACTGAACTCGCCAGTGAAGTATCCAGCCCAATCCCGACGATCAGCCCGCACGATGAATCGTGACGTCTGATAAGCTTTCGGCGAAACGACATCGCAAGGGCCCCATAACCATTACCCCCTTGGTGGCAGTTGCGTATGGGCACGTCGACCCACTCAATCACACCCAAATCCAATGTCTCAATTAGTATCAACGGAGACAACAGAGTCTCTGATGCTCCGCCACAATGTCACACTCGAGTGCCCTTCCGGCACACCCGAAATCATAGATCCCCAGCGGGTACCCACCAGGGTGGACCCGCCTGTGAAAGAGGTCAAGTAACCGTGTGGTCATAATCATCAGGGAACGTAAGAGGTATCACCCTCGAGGTTCACACTGAGGGGTTGCACGACGAGTCGTATCGGACATGGAGAAGGAGGAATCACCTCGATGACCACGACCGAACAGCTATGCTGCAGAGTATTCATCAGGAGTGCGTTACGAGGTATCACCCCGGCACTCGATAGTAACTAAGCAAGTCGTACAACTAAGGGGGGTTGTGAAGTTGAGGCGTCTGTCTCTGATCGACGATCACGTTGATCGAGTCGTCGATGACAAGCAGGGCGACAAAGTAAGGTGGGGGGTGGGTCACAGATGGTTCATACCACCTATACTAAACAGTTTCATAGCAGGTAAGGTAGCAATGAACAGGTTACAACAGCAGGCTATGCACAGAATAGGAGCATACATTACAGTACGAATTAATGCAAGCAGGAGAATAGAATGGCGATATCTGGAATGCTCAAGGGGGGGGGGCTTGCCTGGTTGCTCTGGCAAGAGAGGGAGGTCCGTCAACGGGCTGCTCGTCGGTATGTAGTCGTAACCTGGTGCAGCGTCGTCGGTCTCGTCGGCGTCTATCGAGAGAGAAGAGGGTGAGAGAAACAATAAATTCACGGCAATAATGCAAACAATTGTATGAACTGCCTAAATTATGCCGGGCTGTTTCTACTGCCTAACTAAATGATTTAGTTAGTTTAGGAATTTATTTGGATTTATTTAATTAAGTTGGCACTATTCATTTATCGAAATCGTCAATTGTTCCACGTTCTTATTGCTGCGGCATCCGACGGGAATACGAGGGGTATCCGGGTTCGTTATCGTCGTTTCTGAGCAAGTTCATGTATAAAATATTTTCATCGGAGTACGGTTTAAAAGATATGATTTTCTAAAGTTTTTAATTTCTGAATTTATATTAATTATTTAATAACATTATCCGAAACAGGTGATTGATGACGTCAGCAGCCACCTGACAGGGTGGGTCCCACCTGTCATAGGCTTCAGGTTAATTAGGTTTAATTAATTTAATTACTGATTAATTAACACTAATTAGTTAATTAGATTACCTAATCAGGATTAATTAACTAAGTAATTTTTTAATAATTATTTTATTTATTTTTTTTTTATTTTCTTAAAATCGTTTTTAGGGGGTGGGCCCCATTTGTCAGCGGCACAGGGGGTTCGGGCCCCACTGGGCAGTGGCCCAGGGGGGGGTTCACAGGCGTGAGCGGCGGCGCGCCGGCGCGACCGAGGGCTCAGGGGTCGCCGGGAGCTGGCCACGGGCCCGAGAGGCGCGCCGGAACGTTCGGTGGTGAGCGCGGGGCCACGGCGGGGCGACGCGGGCGAGGTTGGGGCGCGTGCGCGCGCGGGTGGCCGGCGAGGCGAGGCAGAGGCAGAGGACGACGGCAAGCGGCGCTGGAGTGGCGCGAGCGGGGCGCGCGCAGCGTGGTCGGGGCGAGCCGGGGCGCCGACGCGTGAGCATGCGCGCAGCGCGGTGAGCGCGGCACGGGGGCGCGGCTCGCGCGAGGTGGCGGAGCAAAGGGGGGGGAAGAGGCCCGAGGCCTCACCGTCTCGTAGGGACGGGGCTACGGGAGGTCGTGTGTCGACGGGGACGACGGCGACGGGGAGGCAGGCCGGCGGGGAGGCGCGGGCTCCGGGCGGGCGCGAGGTCGTGCGGGCGACGGATCGGGGATTTGCCCCGATCCGGATCCTCGAGGGAGGGGGCGACCGAGCGCCAGGCGGCTGGTCGGGGAAGAGGAGAGCGGGCGACGTCGGTGTGGCGGCGGCGTCGGCGCTAGCCGACCGGCGCGGGAGCGGGGCGGCGTCGCGAGAGGCCGCGACGGGCCGTTCCCGCGATCCCGATCCCGATCTGGATCGGGAGGTGGGGGCTGACGAGGGGGAGGCGGCGACGGGGCGGCGTCGGCGACGACTAGTGCGACGGGGCGGACGGGATCGGGAGATCCGATCCAACGAGGGGGGGGGAGGGAGGAGCGAGGGGAATGGGGGTGGTTGACGCTAGGGTTCGGGCGTCCCTGGGGGTATGGCTAGGGGGCGCGGTGGGCCGGCCGGCTGGGCTTCGGCCCAGTTGGGCCGAGGGGGGGGGGGGGGTCCTTGTTCTTCTTTTCTTTTTCATTTTTCTTTTTCTTTTTCTTTATTCTCCTTTCGCAGTTTAGTAAATAGTCAGGCCTCAAAATGGTTTTTGCAAAACATGAGACCAGTTCATAAATACCAGTGCATCATTCCCTAACACCTAAAAACTAGTTTGGACAAAACATAATTCCATATTTTTCAGATTTAATAAATGGTTATTAAATATTATCTTTATCCACTGTTTGAGGTTGTTCGAGTCACTTATCCAATTCCAATGATGTTGGTTTCAATTTTAGAATAGCCTCTGGAATATTTGTTATTTATCTGACATTTTAGCTCCTATGTTGGACAACTTTCATATTCCACTTCATTTAAATTTTGAATTGACTTAGGAGTTGAAATGCAATGTGATGCTAATGATGATTATGCACTGTTGATCATGCTAACATGTCCATTATCAAAAGTGATTACTGTTGCTAATCACCGGGGGTGTTACAAATATCCATTGTATTATAAAAAAATGTGCCTAGATTTGCCCTTTAGGATCGTTAGATTGCTTGTTTGGTATGTGCGGTGCAAAAACAGAAACTTTTGCTGTAATGCGTGAATTTACATTTTTACTGGAACATGCAAAATCCGTGAATTTTTATACAGTACTTCTATGCAAATTTTTATTTTGTCCTAATTTGTCATAATTTTTGGAGGTACAAAGTATACATAAATATTCAGATTGCTACAGACTGTCCTGTTTTTGACAGATTCTGTTTTCTATGTGTTGTTCGCCTATTTGGAAGAATCTATGGGTTGTATCGGGGGGTATGAACCATGGTGAAGTGGGAATACAGTAGATATAATGCTAATATGAAATTGGAATGTGTTTACAAACAGTACCTAAAGATAGTGATTTGCTTTATTTATACTAACGATCTCACAAGGTTTTTGTTAAGTTTTGTGTGGATGAAGTGTTCAAAGATCGAGGAGTTTTGATATGAGAAGAATAAGGAGAGGCAAGAGTTCAAGTTGGGGATGCCCAAGGCACCCCAAGTAAATATTCCAAGGATACTCAAGCATCTAAGCTTGGGGATGCCCCGGTTGCATCCATCTTTCTTCCTCAAAATTATCGGTATACCTCGGTTTTTGTTTTGTCCACTTGACATGTGTCTTGTCTTTGAGTTTATTTTTCCTTTCTTTTCCTTTATGCACCATGCTAGTATGATATAGTTCCTTCATTGATTTATAGATGCTTCATTGCTTTCACTTAAATCTTTTGAGTATGGCTTTATAGAATGCTTCATGTGCTTCACTTATATATTTTGAGCTTGGATGTGTGGTAAATCTATATTAATTGGAGAATGCTCCATGAACTTCACGTATCTCTTTTGGAGTATGAATAAGACTACCATCGGAATTGGCTTGAAGAGTATCATATAATATATGCCTAGCTAAAAAGGCATTAAAAAAAGCGCTTGTTGGGAGACAACCCAATATTTATCCTTACTGTTTTTTGTGTGTTCACATGATTAAGCTACTGTAGTAATCAGTTTTAATAGCTTTTGTTTCAATAAAGTGACAAGTAAGCCTTTGGGATAGTTTGGATGATAGTTGATTTGATTCGTGTGCAAAAAACGAAACTTTTGCGTCCTGAAACAGAATTGTTAAAATTCACTGACATGTGGAAAAACTCTGAATTTTTTACAGAGGATGATATACAAATTGTGTTACGTTATTCTAATTCTCAGAATTTTAAGAGTTATAGAAGTATAAGAACAATTCTGATCTTCCCAGACTGTTCTGATTTTGACAGATTCTGTTTTCAATGAATAGTTTGCTTGTTTTAGTGTTTCCATAGCTTATATTAAGTGATACAAATTGTGGAAATGATAGAGTACAGTAGGAATTATGTGAAACAATTATGAATCTGTCTTGACAGACCCAATGAATGATTTGTTTATTATACTAACGGAGCTCATGAGTTTTCTGTTGAGTTTTGTGTGATTGAGGTTTTCAAGTTTGGGTGAGGCATCGATATGATGAGAATAAGGAGTGAAAGACCCTAAGCTTGGGGATGCCCAAGGCACCCCAAGGTAATATTTGACTGCTCATTGTTCTTCACTTATATCTTTTTGGAGTAGTTTGTCATTTACTCACGTGCTTCACTTATATCCTATGAGTAAATGTTCATGAATTGAATATCATAGATCTGAAATTATATAGGCTTCATATGCCTATTCCATGGTGAGTAATGACTCACTTATAAGAAGTATAGGTTGTAAAATTTAATTGAAAGTTAGCAAACTCACAATTGGTCACTGAACAATTCATGAAAGAATATTGAAGGAAAGAGATTTCACATATAAATTACTATCTTGGACATCTTCTATGATTGTGAGCCTCATTAATTATTTCAAACTGGAGCAAAATAGTTGAAGTGGACAAGGAGACAACTAATGATTATGTTTGGGTATATTTGCATAGAGGTTATATTGTTATGGATCCTCTAACATGTGGTGCTTTCTTAGGATCTTTTGCAGCCATTTTTTTTTACTAAGTAGAGATACTACTTGTGCATCCAAACCTTAAACCCAGTTTCATGCCATGAGTGCCCCCCATATCAACCTATGGATTGAATAAGATCCTTCAAGTAAGTTTTCATCGGTGCAAAAAGCAATAAAAATTGTTCCCAAATATGTATGATCTTTTATTGTAAAGGAAAAATGCATTGCACGAACTTGTGGTGGTAAATACTAAAAGCAACGGACTGCATAATAAAGGTTGCTATCACAAAGGGCAATACAATGTGACGTTCCTGTCATTAAGGGTTTGCACATCCAAAATTAAAAAGCGCATGACAACCTCTGCTTCCCTCTGCGAAGGGCCTATCTTTTACTTTCATGTATTTACTTTTATGCAAGAGTCAATAGTATCCCTTCCTATTTCAACCTCAATTATTCTTTAGTTGCAAGCATCATGTGGTGGGGAAAGATCCAGCATATATGGCCATTCAAATATATTTGATCATGAATTATATTGTTGACAATTATCTATATGATAAATAAGTTGGGAGGCGAAACATTAAGCCCATCTTTCTCTCTGTTTGACGGATGCTATTTGTTTCTAAAAATAGGCTGTGAGTGTTGCAATCATGGAAGACTATATGATTTGGAGCATATGCAATTTGCTAAATCAAAGCCCTTACATAGACCCTTCCTAAAGTAAGATGAATTGATGCAATTGTTAGATGACTTAGAACATGGTTTGTTAGTTTTCAGAAACTTTATGGTCTATACTTTAACTTGTGATTAGCTTGCTACTTGATCATGAGAAGTTTTATGAGATGAGCTACTTTTATGATATATAATGATGCTAGAAAAAGTGTTTGGAACTATCATTGATCAAACTTATACACTTTGCAAGCATTCACACTTCATAAATTATTTCTTTTATCATTTACCTACTCGAGGACGAGCAGGAATTAAGCTTGGGGATGCTGATACTTCTCCAACGTATCTATAATTTATGAAGTATTCATTCCATGTTTATAACAATTTTATATGGTTTTGGTATGATTTGATTAGAACTAACCCGGGACTGACGCTGTTTTTTCAGCAGAACTACCATGGGTGTGTTTTTTGTGCAGAAATAAAAGTTCTCGGAATGCTGAAAATTTACGGAGAATAGTTTTGGAAAATATAAAAAATACTGGAGCGAAAAGATACCAGAGAGGAGTTCCGGGTAACCACAAGGGTGGGGGCGCCCCCACCCCTAGGGCGCCGCCCCTACCTTGTCCTTGCCTCGTGGACCCCCTTGACTTGTCCCCGACGCCAACACCTCTCTAAATCCCAAAAACCTCAGATATAACCTAGATCAGGAGTCCGCTGCCGTAAGCCTCTGTAGCCACGAAACACCAATCTAGGCCCTCTCTGGCACCCTGCCGAGGGGCCATCATATCGGAGGCCATGGAGAGGATCCCAGAGGGGGCCATCATCCACCTTGGAGGCCAAGGACCAGAGGGAGAACTCTCCCCATCTAGGGGGGCGGCCATGGAGGAGGAAGCACAAGGGAGAGACTCTCTCCCCCTCCTCAGGTGGCGCCGGAGGTGCCACCAGGGAACCATACCGCGGATATTGCCTTCATCAACATCACCATCTTCATCATCATCTCCTCATCTCTTTACGCGGTTCCACTCTCCCGCACCCCCGCGTAATCCCCTTCTTGAACATGGTGCTTTTATCCACATATTATGATCCAATGATATGTTGCCATCCTATGATGTTTTGAGTAGATTTCCTTTGTCTTTTGGGTTGATTAAGATCTAGATTGGTTTGAGTTGTATGTTTTTATTTTGGTGCTGTCCTATGGTGCCTTCCGTGCCGCGCACATGTGAAGATTCCCGCTGTAGGGTTTTGCAATACGTTCTGATTCGCTTATAGGGGTTGCTAGAGTGACAAGAGCTAAACCCGAGTAAGGGGTGTTGCGTATGAGACAAAGGGGACTTGATACTTTAATGCTATGGTTGGGTTTTACCTTAATGATCTTTAGTAGTTGCGGATGCTGCTATAGTTCCAATCAAAGTGCATATGATCCATAAGAGAAAGTATGTTAGCTTATGCCTCTCCCTCATATGAATGCAATAATGATTACCGATCTTGTTAACAATTTCCTAGGACAATTCCGACACCGACCCATCATTATTCCACACTCGCTATTTATAATATATAGTAATATATTCTAACTTTATGTTAACAGCACCTACTTTTATATTTTAGTTTCTCTGATATATGCAAAGTTATCCTTTTCATACCCACACACGAGTAGTTTATTTCTCGTTCTAGATGGAAGCAAACGTTCGGTGTACGTAGAGTCGTATCAATGGCAGATAGGACTTGAGAGAATGATCTTACCTTAGCTCCTTGTGGGTTCGACACCCATACTTATCACTTCCACCTTTGGAAATTGCTACGATGATTCCTTGCACTTGGGGATTATCAGGCAACAATACAATACGTGCCCGCTACCCTACTATGTCACTCCGGTGAGGACACCTCAATATGAACCCAAAACTAGCACCACTCCATTGCAAGAAATACCAACTACTTGGCCAAACCAAAGCCATAATTCGAAGAGAATACAAAGGTATCAAATCATGCTTATAAGAATTCAGAGAAGATTCAAATAATATTCATAGATAATCTGATCATAAATCCACAATTCATCGGATCTCGCAAACAACACCGCAAAAGAATATTACATTGGATAGACTCCGAAACATCAAGGAGAACTTTTATTGAAGATCAAGAGAGAGAAGAAGCCATCTAGCTACTAGCTATGGACCCGTGGTCTGTTGTAAACTACTCACGCTTCATCGAAAGGGCAATAAGGTTGATGTAGATGCCCTCCTGATCGAACCCCCTCTGGCAGATCGGGGAAAAGGCCCCAAATGGATCTCACGTGACTTATGCTTGCAGCGGTGGAATATTAGTTTTGTGATGCCTTTGATGGTTCGGGAATATTTGGAATATATAGGCCAAGGATTAGGGTTGGGACCTCCGAGGGGGCCACAAGCCCAGGGCGCCCCCCATAGGGCGCGCCCGTCACTGGCTTGTTGTCGCCTCGTGGGTCTCTGACTTCATCTCCAAGTCTCGTAGGTGTCGTCTGGTCCAAGAAAATCATCGCGAAATTTTTTATTCCGTTTTGAACTCCGTTTAGATATTCCTTTTCTGTAAAACTCAAAAACAAGGAAAAAAACAAAAACTGGCACTGGGCTCAGGTTAATAGGTTAGTCCCAAATATATAAAAATAGCTAGTTAATGCATATAAAACATCCAAAACAGATAATAATAGCACGGAACAAAAAAAATTAATAGATACGTTGGACACGTATCAGGGGGTCCATCAGTACACTACTAATCGCGAGCCTCCCGTGACGGGGGATTATTGATCATCGGGTGAGTCATGTATATATATCCACATCAAAATCGTGAATTGGGTTATTTAAAAGCATTACACAACCCTTTCATACATACATGTTCAGGCACATGCATGCATTGGTGGTCCTCTCCGGTCGGACTCACTCCTCGTGCGGTTAGCAGCGACTCGCCCATTCGTTAGCCCGCAAGGTTTTCAGTTTCCACCGACAATGTAGAGGCATCGACCGACCAGGTGGATTCAACTTTGGCTGTGTGTTACGGTGTGGATCATGGTGAGATTCCATATGAAAGTTCGGGCACGTGCTACCCATGATTCGTCCCACCCGCTCAAAGTGAGGGGGCTACCATCGTGAACCTCTGTGTAGTGCGTTTCCCCCGGTTTGCGACATGTCCACGTCAAAGTTGTGCAGGGGGTATTCAAACATCACACAACATACAACAACATGCATGCGGTGGTTGTCCTATGCACTCACTCGCATGGACTCTCTATGGGCCCACGAGGTCTTCGTCGATCATTGAAAACACACAACAGAGAGAGGTTAATTTGACCAACACGATGGTTCTTTTTTTGTTTGTGTTACATATATGCACGGTAGGAGTATGTAGTACATGTCAAGAAGGGGGCGGCACATGTACTTACATATATATATATGTGTGTGGGTCATAACCTCGCTCCATGTGGGGACTTCCGGCTTTCCCCTTGGCGTGCCACATCAAAGTTGTGCATTGGTATTCAAAACATCACGCAATCCACATGACTGTGCTGTTTTGCCCTATAGGAACTCACTCCCTGCGGTGCGCGCTTACCATCTGTGGGCCCGCGAGGGTCGTCCTCCACATTTTGACCACCCAACGAGAGAGAGGCACATTTGCGAACAAGCGAGGATTAATTCTTTTAGGGCTGTGTGTTAGTGTAGCGACCCCCCGACCCGAATGGATCGAATCTTCTGTGTTCCAGTGTCCATCCCTGGATCGGTTAATGGCTGACCCACCACAGTACTTGAGGATTTATAACAGAGTAGCATCACACACTTATTACATCGAATGTCCCAAAAGAGAACTAATTACAATAAATATGGCTAAGAGCCATCTAATAAGATAACAGCGGAGAGCTTGGAAGATAAAAGTGAGTCCATCAACTCCAACGTCATAGCTGAGTGCACGACAACGACCTAGCACACCTTACTCTTCGTCTGAAAAGTCCTGCAACTGATACGTTGCGCCCGAAACGGGTCGCAATGGAATATGCTGGCAATATAACAGTAGAAGCAATGCACAAATAATTGCAATCTACATGCATATGTTGCTGGTGGAAAAGCTTCAGGGTTCTACTGTTTTGCGAAAAGCCAATTTTTTCCCTACAACAAAGGAATATAGTTTATTTAACTATCCTGGTGCTTGTTGAACATTAGAAGGGTAAAACCCCTCTCAATCCCAATTAAAAGTACATTTTCCCAACAAATTATTTAGAGTGATGGGATTCAATATGATGATCACAAGAACCAGATAAGTCAAGATGTCCATAACCGGGGACACGGCTAAAATCATGATTAGTTTGTACACTCTGCAGAGGTTTGTGCACTTTCCCCACAAACTCGATCTCCTCCGTGGATTTCTCCGCACTACATTGTGTTTAGAAACGGATGACCGAGACACACGTCTTTCAGAAAACTTTACTCTTTCTACTCTGGGTAGACATTACCCCTACTTTCCCCTACATCTGCTAGCCTACACTGAAAGAGGTCATGTAACATCCTCAACTATTCTAGAGCCCATAATAGCTTGGTGACTGCAAACGGAAGTTTCTACATGAATAATCTTATGATCCCTTTGAGCCTGGGTGGCGGACCGTAAGATCACACGGTATATCAATCCCCGGGATCCCCTAGGACAACACTGGTATATCCCCAGGGTGCCCCAAACAAGCAATCCACCCAAGATGTGTATTAAGTTGCCACCTTAAGTTGAACCATTATTAAAAAATTCACATCTGTCATGGATACACTCAAACCCAATCCCCGTTTACGAGCATAGCTGGCAAACATAAGCTAGCGTAGAAGTAATCCCAGGGTTTGTTATTAAAGGCAATAGGTTCTACCCTCACATCTACTTACTCCCAGTACCCACAAGTTAATCACATCCTAGTCATGACAATTTTGAGGGTCGAAACTAATGCATAAAAAACTGGTAACGAAGAAGTATGATCAATGTGTTACTTGCCGCTGACGATCTGCAAATCCGAGAACTCGTATACAAGCTTCGCACTCCGCGGAAACTCTAATCTATCGCAAACAAAACTAAGCATACATAAGCAATCAAGCGGAGCACGGGTAAAACCCAAATGAGATGATTTACCCAAAAGTTCAACTAAGAATTTCGGTTTGCAAAAAGAATCAAATCAAACAGAGCAACTAAATCAAACTGCGAAGAACACAGCTTCGATTACTAACTCTGACTAAAGTCAAATTTTAACAGTAGCAAAAACTTGTTTAAGTGGTTAAACACGAAAGAGAGCTTCGCACGAGATCCTAGGGCGCTTGAATCGCCTATTCCGACAAACGAGCGAAAGTTTAACTAACGAAAATCGGATCAGGAATCGCGATCGAAAATAATAATCGCGGAAATCCGAGAAAAAGAAAACTAACGAACATGCTAACGACGCTTCGCTGTCTGCGGTTAAACGGTGAAAACCGTTCGTTAAACGAACGGTAACGACAAACGGCCGCTGGATAACTAAACCGACGGAAACCGAACGAACCGAAAAAATTAAAAAAAACGCATCTAGGGTAAACAAAAACCGATCGGTTTTTCTCATGAAACCGACGGCGCGGCGGCGACCTCTGGCGGCGGCGTGACGGCGGCTGCGCGAGCTGGTAGCGGCAGCAGCAGCGTGCGGCGGCGGCGGCGGGTCGGGCGGGCGGCGGCGTCCGGCAGGCGTCAGCGGCAATGTAGCGTGCGTTCGGCGGCGGCTCCGGCGCGGGCTGGTCGAGAGAGAGGGGGCGGCATTTTAAGAAGGGGGGGGGGGGGCCGGGGCGGGTGGCTTGGTGGCATGGGGCAACGGCGGCGGCGGCTTCCCGGACTCTGGCGGAGTCCGGCTCGGGCACGGGCGCGCGCGCGAGCGGAGGCGGGCGGGCGTGCGCCGGCTGGGCTTCGCCCAGTTCGGTTCGGCGGAGTTTTTTTTTTTTTTAATAATTCCGCGCAGAAAACAAATAAAAAATACTAAACGGCCTCCAAAATTCCGAAATAAATTTTCCCCTCCCTATAAATCTCACCGACAAGGTAAACATTTAGTTGGACTCAATGCCATTTTTTGAAAAATGCATATTTTTCTAAATTCAAAAAAATTGTCATAAAAAATCCACAATAAAATTATTATTTGATTTAAGATTTTTTCCTCCAATATTCCATTTATTTTGGAGAAGTCATATTATCTCTCCCTCTCATATATTTTTAATATGAATATTTTTCGAAGAAAATAATTAAACCAAATTGATCCTTGTTTTCAATATGTGAGAAAATTCCAAATAGGAAAACGGTGAATCCCCAATCTCTCCGTGGTCCTGTGATTGCTCAGGAATTTCGAGGATCGCAAATATACATGCAATAAATTGAATATGCATGGATGACTATGTATAACATGCCAAATTAAAATTTGGGGATGTTACAAAACCTACCCCCTCTTAAGATGAAGCTTCGCCCTCGAGATCGTTGGCTAGAAAATAGGTGGGGTGGTCCTTCCGAGGTCTTCTTCTCGCCTCCAGGTAGCTTCCTCCTCGCTTATGAGACCACTGAACTTTGCAAACTTGATAACTTTGTTTCGTGTAACTCGGCTGCAAACTCGAGAATCTTGCGGGTTCTTCCCTCGTAGGTTTAGATCATATCCAATGAATTGCCTTCTAGGGGCAACTGTATCCTTAGAGAATATCAGCATCTCAGCTCATGGCACTCTTTGACTGGGAAACGGTCAACACATCATGAACTCCTGACAGTCCTTCGGTAACCTCCAAACTGTGTAGGCAACTTCTCTTGCCATCCGTCCACACACGATCGGTCCCTAACAAACCTCGGGGCCTAACTTTCTTTGACTTCCGAACCGTTATAACTCCTCGAAGTGGCGACACACGTAGAGTATGCTCTGTCTCCCGACTTCATACGGTTTACCTCCTTAGCGTTTTGGATCGGCTCCACTCTTCTGTCTGGACTGGGCTATACTTTCAGTCATTCTCGAATCAGCTTAAAGTCTTCTCTTCTGGATTCCTTATCAAGTCCCGGTCCAAACAACTGAAGGTCTCCAACTTCTTCATCCACATTCAACAGTGTTCTGCACCTCTTCCAAACAAAGCCTCGAAAGTGTGCCATCTTCAAACAATGGCATTGGTAGTTTTTTGTTGTATGAGAAATCTCCGCGTGAGGCAGATTGTCCATCCCAACTAGATCCATAATCTAATGCGCAACAAGCCCTTAAATGTTGTCCTCCGGATCTGATTGACTCCCTCTCCTCTCCGTCTGTATCCATTCTGTCTGCGGATGGAATGCTGTACTAAACCTCTAGCCTGTTCCCAGATGTCTTGGTGTATGTTGGCTCGCCAAATCTTCGAAGGTAACACTGGGTTTCTCTATCCTGATACGTTGGTCCTCGGAACTCCGTGCGGCATACGATCCTGTCATATATACTTTTGGCCAACTTCTGCACCTCGATATGTGGTTTTCCACTGGAATAAATTGAGCTACTTTGGTCAAACGATCCAACTACTACCCAGATAGAATCATATCCTGATCGGTCCTGGGTAATCCGGTGATGAATCCATGCCAAGTTAATCGCCCACTTTTCCATTCGGGTATGGCATCGGCTGTAGCAATCCTGCGGGCTTCGTGATGCTCTGCCTTCACGCTCTGACATACATCCATACGGCTAACACACGCACGCATATCCCTCTTCATACCCCTCCACCCAGGAACGCTCTTTTTAACTGCCAAATACATTCTTTGTGTTTTCCGGGTGTAGCGAGTATGGCGAGTCCATTGAGCCTCCTGTAGTACAACTTCCTGATCTCGCAATTGGGTACATACACACGGTCCTAAACAACCATAAGTGTCGTGCTCATCTTCACGAAAACCTTTGGCTTTCCTTGCGCATTCTATCCTTTATTCGGCAATTCCTTTGTCATCTTTCGCTGAGCCTTCTTCGAATCCTTCCCAATAAGTTGGACTGAACTTCCAACTTGCACATTGACACTCTAGGGAACTATCCCCAAACGAAACCTCCTGAGATCTTCGATACACCCCTTTGGTAAACCTCCGCTTTTTGAGTGTATTGACATAACTCCTGCCGGCTCACAAGCGTCTCTTGCTACGACATTGGCCTTTCCTGGTGATAATGCAACTTCATATCATAATCCTTTAAAGTTCCAAACCATCCGCCTCCTCTGCCTGAAGTTCAAGCTGCCTTCTGAGTGAAAATATAACTCAAGCTCTTGTGATCCGTGTACACACATCACAACGTTCCCATAAGAAAATGTCCACAAGTCTTAATGTCATGAACTTACAAACGCTTGCTAAACTCCAGTCATGCGTGGCATAATTTCAAAACTCTGCGGCGAAGCTGAACGTGAGGCATAATGAAACACACTCTTCCTTCCTGCATAAGTACTCCTCCCAGTCCCTACGCGAGAAGCGTCGCAATCCACTTGGAAATCCTTGCGTATATCGACACATGAAATCCAGATGGGGCTGTAACCAAACGTTTCTTCCAGTTCCTGAAAACGTGCCTCAACATTCATCCTGTCGCATTTGAGACTTAGTGTCCTTCTCAGTAACTACTCGTCATAGGCTTCGCAATCTTAGAAAAATTCTCGATAAATCTCCGATAATACCTACCTGCAAGCCAGAAAACTGTCGGATAATATTAGGGAACTCTCTCCCCCACTGAGGTGGGTGCCAACACTCTGTGACGACCTGAACCTTAGGGGGTCTACTGGCTATACCTTCCTGATATCACATGTCCAAGAAATCCAACTCCTTCAACCAAAACTCACATTGTGCTGAAACTTGGCATCCAACTGCTGTTCCCTGATGCTCTCGATACTAATCGCAGATGCTTCCTTGTCTCCTCTTCGCTTTTCTTTGAGTATAAACCAGATATCTAATGAATGAACACCATGACAAACTTATCCAAGAACTCCATGAACACCCTTGTTCACATACTCTGAAATAGGATGGCATTAGTCAATCCAAATGACAAACTGTGTAACTCATATAGCCCATAACCGGTGGTTGAAGGCTGTTCTTAGGTATTCCCTGTTTGTCGGATCTTCAGCTGGTGATACCACTGATCTCAGATCGATCTTGGAGAACACTTTAACGCCTTCAACAGCTGATTAAACAAATCATAACCATGTGCAGTGAGGTACTTGTTTACTAACGTCACTTCATTCAAATGCGCGATAATCAACAACCATGTCCAAGATCATCCTTCTTCTCAACTAGAGCACTGGGGCTCCCCACGGTGAATGAACTTCGTCGAATGTAACTTGTCTCCAATAATTCCTTGATCTGCTTCTTAAATCTCCTCCCATATCCTTTGTGTGCGGGCAATCCGGTATGGTCTTCTTTGATATTGGTCCGGTGCCTGGGACAAACTCTATCAAAATTCCATGTCTCGATCCGGCGGCGGATGCCTGGTACTCCTCTGGAAATACATCTGGTAATCCTATTCACATAGGCACCCCTCCTCCTGAAACAACTCCCCGTGAGAGAATTTACTTGGCTCTTCTAGGCACATGCCTAGATCATACTTGTCCTTTTTCCCTCCGGGTGGTAACAAAATGACTTACTGCAACAATCCGATGCCTTCCTCCATACATCGATACCAATCCATGCCTAGGTATCACATCCCAATCCTTGTCACTTTCAAACTATCAGGTCTGAGGGGAAACATGACTTTCAATGATCAATGGCATCTGATGGGTTTAGAAGGGAAGATTAGAATGAGTAAGGTCTAGTGAAGGGGGCACTACCCAACTATCACATGATACAAACACCTTCATAACACAACACTCAATTCAAGCAAGCATACATCGATCTAAACTACCGTTACAAAAGTGTCTCGGACATTACTATTTTACTGGTGAAAAATACTAATGATAATTGGTGGTCATCTAGAAATTTTGATCGGTGGAAGACCCATGCTGTGCCGCTCCAGCGTCTCGTCTTCATAGCCATCATCAACGTACTGTACTGGGGTCGAGTCGTGTCGTCGATATGATGTATCTTCAGATCGAATTTCCTCAGTTTCCGTCTTCTTCTTCTCCGGGTCGTGGGGTCTCCCATGAATGACTCCTATCTCCTTGTCAGGTCGTCATTTCTTTTCACTACTAGTATTGCGATTCCTCCTCGTAATCCATCGCGTGTAGACTGAGTTCCTCTTCTATACAGTGGGCGGTGTAGGCCCGTGTGAAGCTTTGGTATTTCCGATGTTCAGGTACCTAGTGACTTCCTTCAAGTTCTCCAAAAGGTGTGTCTTCTCATCCGGTTGTGTAAACTTGTTCCTTGAGTCCGCCATCCAAGAGAATGAGATGAGAGAATCAGAAGAGTAGAGAAGAGTGACCTATGCTTTCTTAGTGGTCGGTCCTACAGTCGTGTTGTGCTCTGATACCTCTTTGTACGACCGACCACAATGGCATCTAATTCTGTGTGTCAAGTGTCATCCTGGATCGTGTAATGCTGACACGCCAGTCTTGAGGGATTTATACAACAGAGGTA